>CM044440.1:38660737-38684147 GCA_024363595.1 Xenopus borealis
AATCCTTATTGGAAGCAAAACCAGCCTATTGAGTTTATTTCATGTTTACATTATTTTCTAATAGACTTAAGGTGTGGAGATCCAAATTATAGAAAGAACCATTATCCAGAAAGCCCCAGGTCCCGATGATTCTGGATAATAGGTCCCATACTTGTATATAGGGGAAGATTTACAAAGTTTTTTAAAGGCTATATTCGATCGAAAATGAACCTATTTCGATCGAATAGGTCAGTTTTCGATCGAATAAAAATTGTCGAATGCATTATTCAAACAATTTTTTAAAGTTTTTTTAAGTTTTTTTAAACTTCGATTATCCATGACTTTCCATGAAGTTTTTTTAAAGAGACAGTACTTCGAAATTCACATTTTTTTCAATTCAAATTGAATTTTGGGCTATTTGATAGTCGAAGTAGCCCAAAATTACTTCGAATTTTAAAAAATTTAATTTTATTCTAAAATTCACTTCTACCCTTAGTAAATGTGCCCCATAATGGCTTTGTAGAATCCTCCAAGCCTTAAAATAATTATTTTATATATAAAGTTAATTATGCAAGTATTTCATGTCAAAGAGGTGTGGTAAGGGAAATCACATGACTTTTTTTGTCACAAAACGAGGAAGTGAAAAACATTTTTCCCAACTTTTCCTTTCCCACCCCTAGTTTGTATATGCAAATTAGAATTTGGATTCAGTTCGGTATTCTGCCAAATCTTTCATGAAGGATTCAGTGATTCAGCTGAATCCCAAAAAGTTTTTAAGAGGAATTTTTTTAAATTTTTAGAGAAATAAAAACCTAAAATTTCTCGAGATGATTATTATTATTATGTTCCAAAGCTGCTAAAAATCCAAATCTGAAAATATTCCAGCTAATCAAAGTCATGTAAAAGTAAATGGCAGGTGGTCCCTTTAAAGGGCACCAAGCCTAAATAAAATCATTTACTAAGTAAATATACTATGTGAAAGTTAGAATTGTTTGTAAAATGTAAATCATCAGCTCTTAATACAGATGAAGCCACTTTGGATTGTGTGTTTGACACAGGTTAACTAAACTCAGACATCCCATTTAACTCACTTATCACAGAATACCTTCACAGCCAACTGAAATCTGCCAGACTTCTGTGTTAGTGCTGCCACCTTCTGGAACTTGGTGTGTGCCCTTCATTTGTATAATGACATCACCAGCAGGGGATAAGATTGGGAAATCTCGTGATACTTCTAGAGTTTACTAAAGCTAGGCATCTGGGTAGAATACTCAGGGCAGTGCTACAATCTGAGCATGCTCATGAACTCATTTACATGTTGTAGTCACAGTATGGACGCCCTCTTGACAAAGTATGGGATTTTTAAAAAACTGTAGTTTAATTAAACGCGGTTAGCTTGTACTGGACAGGTTGTTAATATGTGTTTGCTTTTGGCTGAGATTGGTGCCATTTAACAGCTGGAAGATGCTTCATGAATTTTGAGGGTTTTGGCTTATTTGACAATGGTTTTTGTTAAAAGCTCGAAAAATTTGAGGTTTTCAGGTGACAACTGAAAACGTCACACGATTGGAATTGTCACACGATTTTGACAAGACTGTTACTGCACATACACTTTTCATTCAGATGTATTAGTAAATTAAGCCATATTGTGGTTGGGAGTTAGGTCACATTTTTAGTTTTAATGTAATGAGAAATATTTTAATTTTAATGTTAGGCCATTTATGGAATCTCCCAATTACTTTTGCGGCTGTCGATCACACAGGACAGGAAGTTTTTGACCGAGATGATCTTTTGCAATGCAGTGCTTCTGTTCTGCAATACTCATCCACAGCTCAAGAAAACATTTTTCCCCCAGGAATGAGCTAATAGCATTATCATTAGTAATAAGTTATGCTGTTTTAGCATATACCAAACCGATTCCAAACCCTCATTTTCATATGCAAATTATGGGTGAGAAGGGGAAAACATTTTTTACTTCCTTGTTTTGTGCCAAAAAGTCACTTGATTTCCCTCCCTGGCCCTAATTTGCATATGCAAATTCGAATTTGGTTCGGCCAGGCAGAAGGATTCGTCTGAATCTGAATCCTGCTGAAAAAGGCCGAATCCTGGCTGAATCCCGAACTGAATCCCGGATTTGGTGCATCCCTACGAATTGCTGTTTAATCAATGGGACCAGGGACCCATTTGAAGATATTTGCAGCCTTCCTGACATTTGAGGGTTTTTTTCCGGAGAGAACTCAAATTGAGTTTGATCTGTTCGATTTCAAGTTTTCAGGTTGTTTAAATTCATTCGAGTTTTAAAAATTGGATTTTAATAATATAATTTGACCAGCCGAATTTCGAATTTATGGGAGTTTAAAAAACTCACATTAATTTGAAATTCAACCCTTAATAAATGTGCCTCCCTAAGTCCATACTCCAAGTGTCATATACAGGTATGGGATCCCTTTTCCGGAAACCCATTATGCCATCTCCCATAGACTCCATTTCATCCAAACGATTTCCTTTTTCCTTATAAGAATAAAACAGTACCATGTACATGATCCCAACTAAGATATAATTAATCCTTATTGGAAACAAATCCATCCTTTTGGGTTTATTTACTGTTTACATGATTTTCTACTAGACTTAAGGTATGAAGATCCAAATTACAGAAACATCCATTATCTGTAAAGCTCCAGGTCCTGAGCATTCTGGATAACAGGTCCCATGAATGTACAAATATAATTTTAGTCCAGAAGACTTTGGCTAACTTCATATATTTCTGAAAAAATGCTGGTTGCTTGCCTTCTGATAAGAAATCTATTCTAGGAATAGTCATTGCATGTTTATCATGGTGTGCAATGGAGCATAATATGCACTAAATTAAGGGGGAAATCATTATACTTACTTATAGCTCACTGAGCTCCGTGAAACATTTAGGAACCCTGCTATTTCACTGCTGAGCTAGAGAAAATGGACAGGTGCCATTAAAATAAACCTAAAAATCCAAACATTGGTATTTACTTGGTATTCACTCCAACAGTTAGTGGCTAAAGGTTCAACCTGGAACACCTCATTCACCATGGGCATTAGAACTGAGCAAATACTGAAGGTAGGTGAGAATTCAGTTGTGCGTTAGGCCCACCAAACTAAATATTGGGGTGAAGGACTCCAGAGTTATTGTCTTTTACTGGCTTAATCAATGACAAATATCTACAGGCCACTACCACCACCATCACCACCACCTCTCTATTATGAGTACTCTGAGGGAAACTTGTAAACATTTTTAACATAATCAGTTTTGAGGCAAATCTTATTTTTCACCTTATTAAACAACCATTCAGTAACTCACAGTGGAACGTATTATTTAAGGAAACGTGCCTAATTATTTATATATGATACATTCTTTTTTTGCGGTTTACAGATTGTGGTGCGAACTGTCACAAGCAATGCAAAGATCTGTTAGTATTAGCATGTCGGAAACATTCCAGAGGAACCTCAGCTACCCAGAATAATGGCTCTCTGCCAAGCAGTCCATCACTCGCTCCAGGTAAGGGATATACATTTTATATTTCAATATTAACAAAAACACTTCCATGCTTACTATCTAAAACATTCCGAAATTTTCTCCTATTTTGGGTTAGTCTGATATCCAGGCAATAATGAATAACTATTAAGTAAAGTATTGCGGTGCATAAATCTAATTCAACAAAATATATACATAAACTTTGCCTAATTATAGGAACAGATTATGAACTCCCTGTATATTATAAAAAAAAAAAACTGGTTTTGGTTCAGCAAGATGTTTTTCATTTTCTGCATAGGAAGGATCTTTTCCAAATTATACCCTCGCTAAGGTGCACAGGATGAATTTGAATGCAATGCTTGCTAATCTACTAGAGCTCTGAGCTGTCTTTGAGCCCCATAGGACAAAATAGTGTACAACTACTCAGAACAGTGGAAAACATTCTGTACAATGTTATGCGTTTCAATTCTTTATGACACTTTCCTGAATGTCAATATTGCTGCTGGGGTCATTGTTTTATTGAAATCTATGGATGAGATTTCAGGAAACCCCTCCTCCTTAAAGGAAAACTATACCCCCCGAACAATGTAGGTCTCTATGAACAGATATTGCATAAAACAACTCATATGTAAAACCCTGCTTCATGTAAATGAACCATTTTCATAATAATACACTTTTTTAGTAGCATGTGCCATTGGGTAATCATAAATAGAAAATTGCCATTTTAAAAAATAAGGACAGCCTCCTGGGATCCTAGGATCCAACGGTGCACACAAACATACCAAACAAACTATAAAGTTAGGTCACATGAGCCAATTAACAGACAGAGTTCTGTCTTTTGCTTCAAAACTTCTTCCCTTTACAGTTAGTGTTTAAACATTTCTGGTCAGGTGATCTCTGAGTCAGCACACAGACCATCATGAAATGGTGGATCAAGGCAAGAGACATAAAAGGGCAATATTTACTTAAATATATATACCAGTTAGGTAAGATTCTTTAATATGTCACTTTATTTGATATAAACTATCTGTTGCTCAAAAATTCATTTTCGGGGTATAGTTTTCCTTTAAGAGGCCAGTTAACAATACAGCATCAGAGAAGGCAACAATCCTTCCTAAACTCAAAATAGCAGTCAGAACTTCTTTAACGCTTCAAATTATATATTCATCATTTGCCAGAAAGGTAACCTAATTTGAAGAAAGAAATCACTAAGTGGCCTATTTAGAAAGGGTTGAATTTCGAATTCATGTGAGTTTTTTTTTTTTTTTTTTTAAACTCCCATAAATTCTAAAATGTATTAATGAAATCAAATTTTCTCAGGTCAGACCAATAAATAGACCTGGAAAATCGAATTTGATTTGAATTAGAAAAACTCGATTTGAGTGTTTTTTTTTTTTTTTCATAAAAAAATGTTAGGAAGGCTGCAATCATCATCCCTGGACCTCTCCCATTGACTTATAGTAATTCAGCACGTTTTAGGTGGCGAATAGTTGAATTTTAGTTCTTAATCTCGAAATTCGAATTAAAACTTTGAGTTTGGATAATTCACAATTTTAACCAAAATAAATAAAAAAAATTCCATTGCCAGTAGATGCCTTATCAACCCCACAAAAGGAAAAAGACACATTTTACAATATACTAAACTTGCATATATTGTATATGTTATAGGTTATGTGAATCTTGAATAGCAGGATATGAAGCACACCATCCACAGGCTTTGCTTTTAATACATTTCATTACAGCGGAAAGAAACACGCGTTTCTGCTGTTAATGAAATGTGTTAAAAGCAAAGCCTGTGGATGGTGTGCTTCATATCCTGCAATTCAATAAAAGAAATTTGGCTGACTTGGAGGCAGCTTGGGAATGGATGCACCCGGGAAGAAGTACAATAAGTGGTGTGCCGAAGATAAGTTGATTTGGATCTCTTGTGCCATATGGCACCATAATGTAATAGTATTGTGCTAGAGAAATTCTGATAGCCTGCTTTACTGGCAATGGCTATTGCCGTCACTTGGATATCAAGCGATAGGTTGTAGGCCAGCCAATTAAATGCAGCCTGTTGTACTTAGTCTATGTTGTTAATCATTTCAACTGTTCCACATGTGAGCCATTTCTACTGGTCAACCCTCTGCCAGTCCATGACGATTCATCCTACAGTCATGCAGGGTTCTAACCTAAATAAATACTTACATTTACTCACAGTACTCTCAATCTCCTCTGATGACTTACTACATATGCTATACCATTGTGATTGCCATTTTTATTGTGGTTATTTTTAACATCACTTGCATTATATATTAATGTTTTTTATTTTTAGCTCAAGATGAAGTTTTTGAATTCCCATCAAGAGGAAGAGAACATCATGATTTGGACGGAAGAGCTATAACTCTGCTTACTGGCTCTGCTAGAAAAATTTCTGTGCGTTTGCAGCGTTCCACCACTAGCCAGGCAACACAAACAGATCCAGTGTGGCCTGATTCTGCCTGGAGTGACAGTGGATCTCATACATTTCCAAAAATGAAATGCAAGTTCTATGGAAAGTCTACAAAGAACAAAGCATTTGCCAAATGGGAAAATGAAAAATCAAGCTTGGAAAGCAACACTGACCTTATTGAAGTACACACTACTGAAAATACCCCAGAACATACTGACATAGAAACCAAGGAGGAGATACAAAAGTATAATGAGGTAATGTTTTTTTTTTTCTAAATATATGTGGTAATATGCTTCTATTATGCAGTTGATACATATATACATACCTTTCCCTGCATGACACTACACCCCACATGCAAACCAAGGTAAACACATTTTTTGTTAACAATACCCTTAGCCCCCATCTTTGTACCTCCAGAATGGAAAGCAAAGAGTTGCAATAGGTATATACCATGCTGTTGTGTCTGGTATTACACAGATGTGGGTGCTTATTATTGGAGCATAAGCATAATTTCTTACACCCCTTACTCACAGGAAGGAGCAACAATGGCTGGTATGCTCTCATGAGCCCTGTATTAAAGACCCTGATAGGGCAAAGGCAAAAAGAGCTAATGTAACTGGGAGGTACCAAAATGTTAGGGATCCTTGAGAGACCTTAAAGGACTCAAATGTTGCTACCATGTTACACCATGGTCCAAGGAACCTCTTGACAATTTTTTTCACCCAACCCCACTACTATTACATAATAGACCAGTTGAATTTTGATACATCTTTGAAGATCACATCTGCCATGCTGGATCCCACTTTACAGTATCTTACAGTATCTTCACAAGTTTAAATGGACAGCCCACAGGCACTGATAAGAGAAGTTTTTGGACAACTGATGTGCAAATGTGTTGAGCGCAAGAGTTACATTATAAGGATGTAATGCCACCCAAGTTGGTAAAAATACCTAGGGGTAATTGTACAGCTTCTTGCCTTCAGGATTCTTTCCTATATTCCTTGCGTTTAACAATTGCATCTATCTATTGACAGAATAGTTGATTTACACTTCTTTCCATGGATAACCTGTGAAGACAGCACCTTTGGCTGGAAGAAGACATAAGCAACCGTATAGAACAAACTGAACTCTTCTTGACTGTAACTGCAATATGTCTTCTTTGACCAGGAACATTACTGTACGTCTCTCTTTCAACCACTAACTGCACTTCGAGTGGACCTCAACAGATATTTAATGGATCTCAAACAAATTCTTCAACTTTCTCTGCTGTTTACTCACACTACATTCCATGTTTAAATAGTGTTGTTACTTTGTAAATATATAAATTATATTTATTTCTCGGTGAAGAGTGAAGAATTGTCACAAGGAGTTTTTTTTAATTTCTTATTCACTTGGCATAGTTGTGTCCTCAATAAACTACAATAATGTAAATATTGAATAAACAATAGCAGATATTGTAGAAAGGATTTTGGAATTATGCCACAAGGCATATGTGGAAGGTCACTAGAGGACCAGTAGATCATTTAATCAAGTACTAGTTGATTTTTTGGAGCAATTTGTGTTAGAAATCAGGACACTTTATGTACAGTAACTTATTCATTTAAAATAGTTGTATTGACAGTCATTTAAAAGGGCACTATTGATGTATACTGTTATTACCTTAATTTAAACTAAACAGGAAGTATAAACACACATTACAGCACTGTCATTAAAAAGTCATACCCTAGTTCTGTAGCAAGAGATCATATAAGAATGATCACATTGCATTTATTTATAGTATAACCATATTCAGCAAATTTATGTTTATGAAAAATGTAATTTAATTGCCAAAAACCATTGCAGGCTGCTGGTTGGATGACTCTGGCCTACTGTATACTATTGATTTGCGCTCACAATGTAATATAATAAAGAAGGTATGTATTTTTTGTGAAATCCTGGCATCTGTTTGTGATATCCACTTGGTCCACATTAGTCTTAGGTATAACTCAGAAATCAAAGTGGCATTTACTGAAAAAACCTTTAGACAGAGATCTCCAGGGTGACCAGTCAGACAGTTTGGCGATCGCTGGTGTTGGGCGTTGTTACACCATTGTATCACATTGTGATGCACAATTTACAGGCTATTTGGTTTGGAGCTTGGGAACATCTGAACCTTAAGCTGTACCATAGAATTTATCTGGCAAGTCATGCTTCAGTGCCATGGTATCACTTGCATCAGTATACTGAAATTACTGGGAATTTTAAGACCAGTGCTGCTTTAAACAAAAGATCCTAGATTAAATGGCTGACTGAAGTGTAAAAGGGTTCATACTAAAGCATATGATAAAGCAGTTCATGCAAAGATAGTTGTAAAAAATGGCTGCTTTACTTACAAGGTACAGCAGTTTATGCAAACAAACTAATCTCGAGCAGTACAAAACAGCTCAAACAAAACACTGGGTCAAGCAGTTTATTCAAATCCCCAATTTAAAAGAGATGTAGCACATATGAATACGTGACTGATAACACATAAAGCCTGACAGCTGTTGTTAAACTATACCCCCCTTAGCCAGGATATCTCCCCAGAAAAGCTCACATGATTTTGCTAGGCTATTACAATAACTCAGCTCAACCCAAGCAGGAGCTACATATTACATTTATGTAACTGTATTTTAGAAAATGATTTTCTTCTGCCAAAACCATGCAAAACTATTATTCAGTTTATTTGTCTGCATCAAATCTGCCATGCTGTCATTCCAGACGGGAACAGGACATCCCAGAGCGAATATATAAAAAGACACACACCAAGGCGGAATTAGGGCAGTAGAAGGTGGCAGGTGGGATGGACCCAGGCTAAATTTCAGCCAAACCTGTCCGCAGCTTGAGAATATCACATAGAAGTTGGCCCAAACCCACATGCTTTGGGCCGGCCCACACATTACCAATATCCAGAGAGCAGACAGGTTTATTTACAGAGAGAAAGTTAAATTAGACCACATTGGCAAAATTTATCAATCTCCCCCCTATTGACGCCAGATTGTGAGTGGCGTCATGCTGTGGTAGACTTGTCTGCGGTCTTTGAAGTGTGATTCCAATTTTGCCAGGAAGATCTCAGTTTGTTGCCAAGGCGCCCCCTACTTGTGAAGGTCTGTCGCAGGGTGGGGGGGTGGGTGACCTTGCAGTCACCTTGGAGCCACTAAAAAAACCTACCATTACAAAAAGAAGGACATATCTTGGGTTGCGGAAGTAAAGTACTTTTGCCGCCTGTGGCCTGACTGATGATCTTGTCAAGTTCGGGCCCAAAGAGAAGTTTTCCCTTGAACGGGATGGATTTCTTGGAGGAAAGGTCGGCCGACCATAATGTCAGGACCGGTGGTAGCTTCTGCGAGTGCTGAAGATCTACTGATGACATGTGTTGCATCCAGAGACACTTCACAGATGTAGTTATTAGCTACCTTGATTTGGGAAGCCCATTGACAGAGTTTATGACGTGGTACTCCCTCCACGATAGCGGTGATGAGGGAGTCAGACCAGGATTGGATTGCTCGGCTAACCCAAGCCGTGGCTAGAACGGGTCTAAGGGATGAGCCTGAAGCGGAGAACACGGAACGTAGTAACCCGTCTAAATTCTTGTCCATAGAGTTCTTGAACGAAGAAGCGTCATGGCCAGTAAGGCTGTACTTTTGGATATTCTGGATACAGGCGTGTCAACCGATGGAGGGGATGACCACTTTTCTATGTGTTCCGTTGAGAATGGATAGAGCTTCGAGAACCGACGATTGGGTTGAAAGTGTTTCTCTGTCTTGTCCCATTCTTGCTGTATGATGTGATCTAGTTGAGAATGAGAAGGGAACACAGGTGCAGAATTACTGTGCCTTTTGAAAAGTGCCTTGGATAACGCAGTCGGTGCATGTTGCTCTTGGAAATGAAGGGTCTCCAGTACTGAGGCAAACTGAGAAGAATGCCGATAGGACTCCTCCTCTTCGTTCTCTGATCCAGAGGATAGTTCACCCTCAGAGAGGTGGCGGTCTTCCCCAAAGCCCAGAGGAGGTGATACGGAGTGTCTGGGGGGGGTCACTCATCATCAGATGGAGAAGGGGCCCTGCGTTTGTTGGATCTGGGCTTAGGGTTGTCTAAGCGGGCTAGCAACTTGTCCAAGGACTGTGCAAATTTTGGTATCTTGGAATGCCTACTCTGGCGTAGCCTGCCTTATATGTGGAGATGTTTCCCTGCTGAGTGCTCACCCTGAAGGGCCTGGTTCACCAGAGGAGGAGACTCTAAATCTAGTTGGAGTGGCTTGCACTTACTACTTAAAGGATAGTTATGCACAGCGGGCAAACGTTTGCGGCATTTTCCAAATATTTTATTGCAGTAGAAGGTGTGGCCCTAGGAAAAAGGCCTTCACTGGGCTCCTCGGACATGGTACTAAAGCTTTGGTGTGCTAGTCAGTGAGGCAATGTAGGGAGAAAAGTGTCCCTCCAGTGATATCTGCCACTAACCTGTAGGTGTCACAGGAAGGAGAGAGAATATTCCTGGTAGTGCCCTGCAGTTTTTTTCAGCCTGGAGATATGAGGGGAGAATCTGCTTGCTGTGATCCTGCCTGCACTGTGTCCCTTGCAATTCGGCGTGTGCCATTCAATGGCGACTTCGTTTTGCACGCAAACTAAAATGGAGGCTGTGAAGTTTTGTGCAACCGAGCGAATATTGCACGATTTTTCATGCCAATTTTCATTGTGCGCAACTAACTGATGCTATCCAGGGGAAAAGCACTGAGCACTCATATATGGGCAAGGTGCCGCTGAAAAATAAAAAAGGGGCACCAGGGAAATGCCCCAATAACATATCCCCCCCCCAGAACAAGAGCTCACATCCACAGTACAGTGGAGGGAGTGCTCCCCCAATGTTCCATAGCAAGGGGGGGGGGGAAGAGAGTGAAGATGGCCCAGGGAAAGCCCCTGATCCAACTTACCTGTCCCTGATGCAGAAGTCGTCTCTCTCTCCCACTGCCTGCCGGCTAGCCTGGTCTCCTGAAGGAAGGAGATATGGGAGGCTAGGTGGTCTGTGCAAAGCACACAGTGACCCGGCAGCAAATCCCACATTGTAGGTAGGGTGTTACAGAAGTCTGTACACCGTGTAAAAAGACTAACACAACCCCAAATGCCAGCCGAAGCTGAGCAGAGAATTTGTAGAGGACACAACTCAAACTGACATAAGCTCTGCTTGCTGGGGGTATAGCCAGTGAAGGAGGTCAAGTTTTTTTTTATGGTTGTGTCCTGCGTCCTAGTGATACCAGCAATACCCCACTGTGACGTGGAAAAATTGGATTTTATTTTTTGCCTTTACCTCCCCTTTAAGATATTTAGTTTGGCGAAAAATTCGCGAAGACGCGTGTCGCGTCGTTTTCGGCGCTTCCTCGCCAGTTTTCTCTCCCTGTCAATTAGGACAGTGATCTGCCCATTTCTCTCTAGCTTAGTGCTATTCTCACATCTGCCACTAAATGGAGCATGGATTAACTTTTAGTAGTGCAGATGATTTCTGAGCAGAAACCTGATCCAGCTTTCACATAAACTGCTTTTTGGAATGAGTATGGGAAACCTGGGGGGTTGGGGCCAATTGCTTCTAGAATTTATTTGGGGTTAAATTTGCCATGGTCTCTCACTGTAATTTGAGCATCAATGTCCTCTGTACAATGTATTTTTGGATGTAAGGATATTGATCTAGAAAGTCTCTGGGTCAATTATTATGGATATGAGTGGTACTAAATGCACAAGCTGATTTACAGTTTGAAGCCAATAGCACATAGGGCTGTTTCACAAAAGGATTTCAGGAGGCATAGAATGCCTTATACCACTCCTAATAAATTTGAAATATGGCAAAGCAGGTGATTCTCTTGGTGAAAGCTCACAGAGCATTATCGTAAGCACATGAACTACCATTTTCATTGGTAAAATTCCACACAAGGCTTTTTCTGCACCAGCAGTGGCTGTCACCACTCTTCATAACATTAATGGCAGATTAAATTTGAATTAGAGTTTCAAAATTCACAAATCCTAATTTAAATTCCTCTATTCAAATGTAAATTCGAATGTGAGATTTATTACACCGCACAAATAATCGCCACCTAAAACCAGCTGAGTTCATGTACAATTCAATGGCAGAGGTCCATTAATCCATTTGGAGTTGTTAAATACCCTTCCTGACATTCAAGTTTTTTTGGAACAAAAGTACGATTCGTACGAATCGAATACGGGTCGAAACCATTCCCCTGAATATTAGACACACATTTTTTCTTAAGTAAACTCCCAGTCGAATTGTGAGCATATTCGAATAAAAAAAAAAATTCACATGAATAATTAATGGGCCTAGATCGAATGGGCGGATTTATTAAGGTTCAAATTGTAAATTCAAATCGAATTTTAGAGTTGACTTTTTGGTCAAAACTCAAAAATCCGAGCTGGGAATAATCGAACTTGAATTTGAGATTTATCATACCTGGACGGACTCTTCACCACCTCAAATGTGACTATTTGCCACCTAAATCCCTAAATTCATATAGAAGTCAATAGCAGTAGTCAAGTGACCCATTTCAAGATGTTAATAGTCTTCCTGACTTTTGATTTTTTTTTGTCGGAGAAAAAACTTGATTTGAGTTAAGTTGAATTCAGTTTTAGACGTTTTTTCTTACGTAACCTCCCATTTTAGTTTTGAGTGTATATTCGAATTTTATTACAGATAAAAAAAATTCTAATGATTTCTAAATCTGCCCATAAACGAAATAGTCCAAGTGACATACAAGAGCAGAAAAAGGTTGACCTCTTAGTTCTTTTCATTGGATTTTATTAGTAGCGACAAGCAAATGGGTGTTGCTTTTCACAGGACATATAAAATTCTAATGGACTTTCCACTATGGATTTGTTACATTTTCTGAGTGAATTGCTACTGAAAGCAGTTTCTGTCTGTAGTGGAGCAATCTACTCTTCCCATTAGAACACACAGTTCTGTAGTCCGCTTTATCCAGCAATAACTAGTTCTCACAATGACTTGCATCTCATAACTAATGGACCTAAAATGAAGGAGAAGAATGAAGTGTGCCAAGTATTGTGGGGACTGGAGTCTTGGCTGGAAGACAGTGGATTTCTAATACACTGAAGGGGTCATATACAGTATTCTTGTGAAAGCTTTACTCTAATTAAAAATCCAGCACAAGGAGCAGAGAGCATCATCAGGACATGCAGCCTTAGGTCAGGTGGTAAAAACAGAGTGGTTGCCCCACTGCCATGCAAGTCAGGCACCCTGACCCATGTAGTGCTGGCTAACTCTTTGAAACAAAACAAAATTATAGCATGCACGTCATCTACTGTACTGTATGTACCATTTCTTGATTAAAAAAATAAAAAATAAGATGGAACCTGTAAGGAATCTTTATTGCTCACCTTTCATACAATCAGCACACCATTTATACTGTATTCTTTCACAGCTTGACAATGCTAATTACAAAGTAAACTTAGCAAACGTGTGTTATGTCTCAGTTGGTAAAGGCTTAAGCTTATGGTACATGCAGCACTTTAATTGCCAATAAAAATTGGTGCTATTTCCCATACACCTGAATGCAGTGCTGATAAACATGCCACTGCACAATTGCTAATCGTCACTGCCGGATAACCCGTGGCTCTTCTTCTAAATGGGCAAGTATCAACTGCCGCAAGCAACTGTGCTCAAACTACTGCATGTACCATAGCCTTTAATTATTAAGATCACAACCTAGTAGCGCTGTGTCTTCCGCAGCATTAATAAGGGGCTTTGCTGGGCATAAATACTGCCCAAAGTAGTGCACTTCTTCACAGAGAGGGGAAAAAAAAAATAAACACTTTTAGTCAGTGACAAAAAGAAGAAGAAAATACAGTCAGTCTCCATGCTATATTCAAGTAATTTTTGATTTTTCTGTCAGCTAGAAAGTGAATGTGATCATTGATGTGTGGTAACTTCCCTTAGCATTCATGTCATCATCTGTGTGAGAATTTACACTGCCTGCTTCAGTGGTATCCAACTGTTGGAGATGAATGCGGTAAATGTTGCCAAGTACAAAACAGGAGGCTACAGAATCCAGGCCAGTGAGGAAGAACAATCCAAGTCATTAAATTATATGGCACCATTTTAGAAGTCGGTCATCTTGAATAGTGATGCTCCACACAAACTGAAGTTACTCATTATTCTGGGTTCTGTGTCTGGCTATACTTTCAAACCTGGCATTTATACAACCATTAAAGGAGAAATAAACCCATGACGCCAACCACCTACCTGCTATGCTCTTCACTGCCCCGATTCCAAACTTCCTGCCCGCAGTATTCTTTTTAGAAGCTTCCCTTCTGATGATTTGCTATAAAATGATAGAGTTGTGCAGCAAAGTTCAAAGGGGCCATCTTCTATAGGTGTTGTCGTCCTCTTGTACAGTGGCGACACCAATCTTAGAGAAGCATGCTCAGCTAAATATATGTCTTAAATCAGCTTTTACTGCACATGCACCTGCAAGATCCATATCAGCAACTGTCAGAAGAGGATTAGAACACAGACAGAAGATGGCCCTTTTGAATCCCGCTTCGCCATTCTTCAAATTTATAGTAGATCAGTAGAAGGAAAACTTCTAAAAAGAAAAAAATACTGTGAGCAGGGGCAGTGAAGCGAGAGAGGGGTGGAGGGGGTAAAGGGATTAGTTCTCCTTTAAGGTGTGGTAGCAAACCCAGTGCTATGCTGTATACAAAGCAATAGAGCTCATGTAATAAAATGTGCCTGTCAAAAACCATTCCAGTCAAAATAATGTTTCCTTATAAATCTTTTGAGGGAAAAAAAACCACGGAAGATGTATGCATTGCACTATTAAAAACGCAGCTAGTTAATGTGTTTATGTTAAAGGGATACTATCATGGGAAAAAAACTGAACAATGGGAAGGTAACCAGATAACAGCTCCCCAACACAAGAGAACAGGTGCCTAGATCTAAGAACAGCACTCAGTAGTAAAAACCCATGTCCAATGTGGAACTCCTTCAGTTACATTGAGAAGGAAAAACAACAGCCTGCCAGAAAGCAGTTCCATCGTAAAGTGCTGGCACAAGTCATATGACCTGGGGCAGTTGGGAAATTGACTGTTTCCCATGACAGTATCCCTTTAAAAAAACCTGTGGGTGTTTGAATTGTTCAGCTCTGCAATCAGCATTGGTGGCCAATGGTCACTATTCAAGAAATCTATGGCCTTTAAGCCATAATTAGAGGATTCCTAGACCAGTACTGGGCTGTATGAAAGGTGTGCATGAGTGCTAGATGTTACCACGGCAAACTGCACTTCTGAGAAAAAGCTGCTGCACACCTTTATTTGTAAGGTCCATGCATGTATCGGGTTATATTTCTGCACACAGGAATGGTAAAAAGCCTGCATATTTTCTCCTAATACAGCACTCATCCAAGCAGGTTGATTATATTACCTGAGCTCTATTGTAAGCTGGACTTTCAATAAGCTCAACTTGTGTAGTGTCTTCCTTGTCCGAACCCAGACTGATTAAACTGATAACCTCCGTGCTGAAAGTGCTGCTCAAATTGCCCACCCTGGTTATAGTTTTGTGCACCCCGACCTCCCCATCCTCCACCTTGGTTTCCTCTTCCACCACGACTACCTCGTCCTCTTCCACGACCACCACCTCGATCACTGTGGGAGCCACCATCTTGATATCGGTTGTCCTGCTGGTATCCACTTCCAGGATAGGATGGTCCTTGGTAATTTCCATAGCCTCCTCCACCTTGGTATCCACTACCTCCCTGATATCCTCCTCCACCTTGATAAGCACCACCTGTGCCCTGATATCCACCCCCTCTGCCACTTTGGTATCCTCCTCCACTGCCTTGGTAGCCGCCAGATTCATATCCTCCATCTCGATAGCCACTGTCTTGATAGTTACTACTAGAGTCTGTCCAGCCACCTTGAACTTTGCCTCCTCTACCTCCTCTGCCACCATAACTGCCATCATAACTTCCACGGCCACCTCCTCCTCGCCCACCTGTTTGTTCATAGCCTCCTCGTCCTCCATATGACTGCTCATAGCCGCCTCTTCCTCCCCCTCTACCACCACCTCCACCTTGTGGGGGACCATCTTGTCTTTTCTGCCACGGAGGCATTTCTGGTGGAGGGGGCTCAATCTCATTGGGTCTGCCACCTCGGTCAGGAACTCTTCCCATCAACACCTGGAATAAAATTTGGCAAGATTTGACACCATGTCCTTCTTGTAACAAGTACCTAAATGCTTAATTATGGGCTGGTGCATGTAGTTTTGTAAACAGATTTGTTCTTTTAACAAAAAACAAAATAGTTAATAGAGAATCAATTTGAACCCTGCTTAAATTAGGTTCACATTTACTGTTTATCCATAATCATTATCCATTAGCACTCCAGTGTGCTTTTCTATTATAGTCAAACGTTTCTAATATAGTCACACTTTAGTCCACTAAAGATTATATGTAGCCGGCATACATGTGTATAGCCTTATAATTATCAGCAATAAAAATGCATGAAAACATGTTACATAACATTGTTTAAATGGCAATTGCACCCTACACATTGTTTTGACAGTGAATGTGCAGGTTCAGCCTGCTCTCACAGTTTCCGCAAAAAACCTAAGTACAGAGGCTGATGCCTTCAGCAGCTGTTACTTTGAGGGTTCCCTAAGTGCAATGATCCCCAACCAGTGGCTCTTGAGCAACATGTTGCTCACCAAGTCCTTTGATGTTGCTCCCAGTGGCCTAAAAGCATGTGCTCATCTTTTTATTTCTGACTTGGAGCCAAATTTTGGAGGCATAAAGACTATGTGTACTGCTAAACAGACCCACGTGTATTCTGCCAGTCTACATAGAGGCTACCATATAACCAACTGTAACCCTTACTGGGCACCCCCAATAAACTTTTTTCATGCTTGTGTTGCTCCCCAACTTTTTTTCCATATTTTAATATGGCTTTATGAGTATATGCTCATATGCCCTCAACGGACATTTAGGTTTTATATTCAAAATTAATACATTCTATAAACAATTATGCTACTTAAGCTGTCCAAATTAACATTCTAACTCGTGCAAATTAACATTCTAACTCCTAACATAGTAGTATCTTCACCAAAGGCATTCTGACAAAAGAGAATATAATAGAGAAATCTTTACCTTATTTATTGCACAGGCTGTTTTTTCCCGTATAGACCCACTGCTAGTTCGCAAAATTTTCGACAAATCTTGTCGGGCTGCCAAAAGGTGGGCAACAGAAATTGTGCCTTTTACTGGTAAAGCAGAACGCTTGGGCTGATAGACATTCCCCAGTTTCTCAGACTGAGTCTAATTAAAGATAGAGACAATCTTATCAATATAGCATTATGTGATCAATTAACACCAAAAATAGATGAACATTTTAAAGAAAGCATTTTTTTTTTTTTTTTTTAACAGCCCACAAAATATGTAAATGAACATGTAGATTACAAGAGAAATGGAAGGAGATCTTAAATCCAATTATAATAATAGAACACAGCGCTTTTTTAAAAGTTTACCTTTGCTCTGTCTGACCAACCAAATGACTGCACGGTAACATCCAGCCGCTTTACCAACATTTTCCTCCGGACATCATATTCATTGGCTATGGCTTGATTGATTGCTTCAATCTTTTCCTAAGTGAAAAAAGTGCGGTTTTACATGAATTAATGGTCACCGTAAATTACAACTTTGGTAAAGAAATAGCATGGATATAGAAACAATACCAAGTGCACTTTATAAAGTTGTATGGCATTAACAGGACAAGGCTGTTGGCCTAGATAATGGTTCAAGTGGATATGTGTGTATATACAATATATTCAAGACATGGAGACATTTTGTGTAGTGATGGGCGAATTTATTCGCCAGGCACGAATACCGATCGTTCGATTTCACGCAAAAATCGTGAAATCACTCGAAAAATTTGAATGAACGAGGCGTTTGATCGTACAAATGGTATTCCGGCAGGTGATAGAAAAAAAAGCCTATGGGGGGCTTCCCATAGACTTTTATTGCAATTCGGTAGGTTCAATTTGGCGAAGTAGGCAGTCGAATAAAATTTTAAAGTTAAAGTACTTCGATCATAGAATGGTCAAATTATCGAGTATCCGATCATTCGATGCGCTCGAATTTTGCGTATTCTATTCGTATCCAAATTTGCATATTCGAATATCCGAAAAAATCGTACGATCTGAATTCGATCGAACTTCGAATTATTCACATGAATTTTGTAAATTTGCCCCAATGTGTTGAACTGAAGTTATTTAAAATAGACATATTCCATGAGCCCACAGGAGAAAAATCTTGTTGTACTTTCACTTACCCAATGAGATGGCCCAAGGGTCTTGCTTAGCAAAGGCTTTCCTATATGATTAGGTGGCACTTTGGATAAACTTTCCTTCAACTGGAAGAAAAAAATATTTATATTTGCAATATACTGTGTACTTAGTTTGCATAGATTAAACTAATAAGGATTTGCTTCCTGCAAGAAATTAGATTAATGAAGAACCTCATGCCATAACTTTATGTTTGAAAAACATGTCCATTATACAATAGAGAAAACATTTATTTTATAGTACATACATATATAATTTACATATAATATATAAATTAGAAGCTGTGTTTAATGATGTCATCAGTTAAAATTAGTGCTTAGCTCTATAATTGGTGCCATGTTACCCCAAAAATAATTAAAAAATTGTGCCCCAAAAACGTATTTTACTCTCCATATGCTGAGAATGAAAATAAAAGATGTGAGATATTTCACCAAGTTGCACTGTTGCACTGTGAAAATGACGCCTATAGAATCTAATGGGTGAAAAAAAAATTGACACGCATTAGAAATAATTGGTCACCCATACACCTTAATGCATTTTGGCAAATTTTCACCATTTCACAAATTTTTTGCAAACTGGGTCAGATTCTCCCATCACTAGTATTAACATACACTCTTCTGTAAAATATGAAGGTATTTAATTTGCTGTCTTTTTTTTTTTTTTTGCCTACAGTTTTAAAAGTATTTTTCAAAATTATTTCCCAGCTTGGCATAGTAATACTCCCGATGTCTTTCTGTGCAGAACAGGGGCACAAATGAAAATACACTAGCCTTCAATATAATAAATTAAAATCAGCTTATAAAAAAAATTAAATGCAACGTTTCAGGACTCACATCCCTATCTCAAGCATGGATACACATACAAACTGAATACCACACTTCATACCCATAAGTCCCTTTGTTCCTGCTTACAGCAGCACCCACTAACTAAAAAATTAGAGCCTTTTAAAGTAACACAAATATAATGCAGTGTTGGCCTGCAACACTGGTAAAACTGCTTCAGAAACACTATTGTTTATATAAATAAGCTGCTGTGTAGCAATGGAGGCAGACATTCAAAGGAGAAAAAAACTCAGGTTACACAGCAGATAAGCTCTGAAGACCATAATGGTGTTATCCGTTAACCACTATTTAACCTGTGCCACGTAGCTTTTATTTGTCAATTTCTGCCATTGCTACACAACAGCTTGTTTATATGAACTACAGTAGTGTCTCTGAAGCAAACAGATAAGTTTCAGCAGTGCAGGGCAACAGTACATGATATTTTCATTACTTTAAAATACTTTAATTATTTGGTGTTCCTCTTCTTCGGGCGACTAATCTCCCCGAACTGCCTCCCCACCAGCTAGAATCTAAATAGACGGCGGGATGGTGGTCTGAGCAATTAGTTTTCCCGAAGTTGCCTCATGAGGAAACTCCACTTGTCTCTGCCCTAAGTACCGGAATTGATTGTAGGACAGCATTAATCCAATACAAATGGACTTTTGCACATTCAAGAAGTGCTGGTGACTTTTGTTTTGAATGTGGTTCACCCTTGAAAACGGTTTGGCACCATGTACCCAGAAAAGAGACAAGGCGGAGTGCGGCAGGCACAATGGGATTCGGTGTGGGAGTAGGCACATTGGACTCTTGTACATCTAAGCGCTTTGTAATATTTGCTTAAAGCATAAAATAAAACATACTTTTTTTTCAATTCCACTGAAGAACTGGAACATTGTTATATTGACTGGAGGCTTGGACATCCCAAGTGTCATGCATACACACTTGAGTTCCTTAAACACCTCACTGCCTTCCTCATCTTGTGCTTTTTTCCCTGGGATGTTCACAGCCAGCATTCGTACAGCTTCAAGTTCGGATAGAAGATATGCTATGCAGCAAATGAAACAAAAATAAACATATTTGGTTCCCTCAAATATCCTCCAGCAAGGACAAGTTTTTGTTCCTATAATAATGGTCTACAGTAATGCTTGGTTATGCCAAAACAATTCTCAGCATGCTTGGCCAGCTCCAAAGCTTTACCATTCTCCAACTTAAGGTGCTGTGTGATGAAAATTATGCTCAACACAAGCCCTGGAAACCCACACTGTTCATTGTGACATATTCAGGGGGATTCTAGAAGTCCCCCACAATGATTGGGCTTAGGATAGAGGAGAATAATTTGTTTGTATTATTATTATTAATAACATGTATTTCTATAGTGCCAACATATTACACAGCGCTTTAAAGTAAATGTGTTTAACTAAAAAGGCATAGGAAACGTATGTGTGATATTTAACCATTTAAACACCCAAATAAAGAACTCACTTAAGAGAAGGAGACAGTTTTTTTTTTGAAGAAGGCGTTTGGTAACATCCCCAGAGGTCAAACAAACGTATGGGCAATTCATTTCTGTCAGAAGGCCACTCATTTCCAGCTGGAAACCTTCAGATTCATTGGGACCTGTAAGAAACAAACATGATTAATTTCAGATTTTTTTTTAACTCTATTTTACATCCATCATAACATTGCCTTTGAAAGCTGCAAAATGCTTTTACATTGCCTGTCTGATACCCCATGTTCCTGTATTTGGGGGCTGCCATATTTGTGCAGCAGGAGTCCATTAGTATTAGAAACTCTATGGGGTTTTATGCTGCAGAGTGGAGAACTCCGGCAAAGAAAAACCCTACAAGCAGCCGAGGAGTTTTCATTCCATTGTCATTGCTGCTTCATAGTTCATAGTGTTTGGAATTACAGGAAAGAATATTCTTAAAGGAAAAGCATAAAATTTAACTTTCTTTAATGAAAAATAAATCTATCTCCAATATAATTTAATTTAAAAATGTGTACCGTTTTTATAAGAAACCTGACTGTATGTAGTGAAATTCTCCCTTCATTTACTGCTGTTTATAGGAATTGTCAGATGGTCCCTAAATGCTGGGCAGGGAAACAATCACCAGCAGCTTTCTGTCGGCGACTGTGTAGAGATTTGTATTGGATTTTATTATTGCCTTTACATCCCCTTTACTCTTACCAACCCCAGCTGCAGGGACAAAGATTATGGACCAAATTTAAACAGATAAACTGGAATTCTATATGGAGGATTATTTTGCTGAAGACACTGGTTCTGCAATGAAGCTATTGGACAGCAAAACTAGTCAGGCGAGAAGCAGAAGGGATGGCGGCTACCTGATCTCTTATGGACTGAACAAAACTGCTTAACGTTGCGACTGAGAAGTGATTATTTTAAGGCACCATTTAAGTGCATTACTTTTAAGATTTTCACACTATAGTCGATGCACCTCTGTTTTAATCCATTTGATAGATTGCTGCCAAGGATCCATGTGGGAAGCAAGTTAATTTATTGATACGCATCTGAAAAAGTGTAACCTTGTGAGTAGGAAATTCGGCTGACGGAACTGGTGCAGTCTATTTTGGGCAAATAGGATATTGTTTAATTCACACTACAGCCCTTTCCCTTCCCTCCATTAGGGTTTAAAGTGTAACTTAACCAAAACTTTTAAAGACACACACATTTGATATGTCACAAATGGTGATTTGATTATTTTATAACATACTACATGATATGCACATTACATTTTGTGGTTAACTCCTAATCTAGCCGTGCGGTGCTGGCAATTTTGTACTGGTACTTGAAGAAATTGTATGTAGACTGGCAGAGGAGAAAGATTGAAGGTTTATCAATCTAATAATTTTATGTTTATGACTGATATCCAATTAAACTCACCACTACACATCAAATATAACATTCAAATCATCATCACATACAACACTGCAGTATGCAATGTAGTTAAAAAACCGAATGATGCCAATAGATAATGTGGTCTAGCCATACAGGTTGGCAAATTTTGACCAAATGGGCATTCATAAGACAACTATTAGTATAACTGACCAAGTGATCCCTGTATGACATTATTGAGCATTGGAGATTTAGCGAGAGAACCCAATTCCAAAAATAAGCACTAATTTCAGAAATTTAAAAAACAAACTAAACTTACTGTTGGTTGCCTCCACGTTTTCTTCTAGTTTACAGAACCTTTTTATCTCCGACACCAGCCAGGCACACAGCTTAGTATATTCTGGGGAAATGGCCCCCTTGCAGACTGCTTCGTTTAAAGCTCCATCATCCATTATAGCTCCTTTATACCTATTAAAAAAAAAAGTATTCAAACCAAATCTCAGTCAGAGTAATAAGAAAAGTATACAAAGTGGAAAATGATTTCTTTCCAGCATACTTATATTTTACATTTGTTTCAACAGTACTGTAGGGGTGATATAAGAAATATCATGCCCCATTTATATTTTGTTGTCCATTGTGCAAATTAAATAAACACAAATTTGACCTGGGCCTGTAGAAAGGTTATAGAAGCCTATAAGCGCAGGAAGAGATTTAAAAAGAGCACCTAACAATTTGTTCCTCTGTCCTGAAAATCAGTTTCAAGTTGAGATTTCAAACAACTGCCAAGTTGCCCGGGTTGTCCTAGCAAGTTTAGCCCAAGAGCAGAATGCAAGTTGCTGAACAAAGACTGTGGGACCTATATGAAGCTCTCACCAAAACGGATGTCCAAGTGAAAGACCAGGACTTCTGAAATAATGTGACAGATAGACAAGGCAAAGACTGATTTATTTGGCACAGTCCCAGAAGATTTTTTGTGAAAACAAAAGATATGTTACCAGAAGATAATGTAAGACCATCTGTCAGGAAGTTGAAGTTTAACCAAATATAGATCTTGCACCATGACAATAACCTTAACATTCCAGAAAATTCACCAAAGAATAACAGGAAAAAATGGAAGGTTCTGGAATGGCAAAGTAAAATCTGGGATCCAAATCCTATCCAGATGCTATGTGTGGATGTGAAATGGGACATTAATGCAAGAAAGAAAGCAGCCTGGCTTGTCATTTTGCACCAAGGGCCATGTTGGGGTACATGAATAACAAGCAAGTGCATTTAATATGGACAAAAACTACTATTTAAAAAAATACTACTGTTCTCCCCATCAGGGGTGCAGGCTCTATTACTCTGCACTTCAGGTGGGGGAAAACATACATGCCCAGTTTTCATCTACTCACTAGGAATCTACAAATGAAAAGGTCTGTAGAAATTCATGAATTACATTTGGT
>CM044440.1:38732691-38748363 GCA_024363595.1 Xenopus borealis
AAAAAAAAAAAAAGAATAACACTTTCATCAGTTTTTACGCTCAATTATTTTAAAGGTTTACTTATACTTTACTCAAATCTACCTTACCTATAATAGCAGGCCATGCTCCTGAGATATTGGGAAAAGGGTGTTAATGTGTGAGGAAGAAGTTAATGGGTTTGGTTCAAGCAACTTTACTTTCTTTTGCCAGTTTTTTAAAACATTTGAAATGTTTGCCTTCATTGTAAATGACTGCAACAATGTGATTTTTGCTATTGCGTAACTTCCACGATAAAACACAAATGCAACTATTCCCCTGGTGGTGTGGCGGGGACGCCCGCCGCGCCGCTCCTCTCTCTCTCGCCAGCTTCCTCCCTAGTGCGCGCACCATGCGCCTCAGTGTCATTTAAAGGTGCAGGTGCAATGGCATCTTACATCAGCGCGCAATGGCGCCAAGTTTAAATATTTAAAGGGGCAGTCTGTACACACTCATTGCCCGTGATAGGTTTTGTTTCCTGGTGCCTTTCTGTGCTGTTTAAGCTTCTGTTTTCCATGTTTGCCCTTGCCTGGCTTCTGACTACTCTGATATCTGTATCCTGACCCAAGCCTGTTATTCGACTACCGTTTCTGCCTCACCCCCATCTGATTGATTACCTGGTTTTGACCCTTGCCTGCCTGGCGATCCTTGCAATCTGCCTGCCTCGACCCAGCCTGTCTGACCATGAATCTGCCTATTCCTCTCTGTAACGTGACCTTTGGCCTTAAAGACTTTCTATACAATCGTGCCCCTTTGCTGGCCAGAACTCCTGCCTTGTACCTCTTGTTAAAGTCTAGGTGGCATCTGAGTAGCTGAGGGCTCCTTCCTAAGCCAAAGGCGGTCAAACAACTGGTGAAGCACGAGCTGAGACCAGGGTGCTTGGCATCTGTTCTGGTATTGGGTGCCGACCGTGACACCTACATTATTTTAATATTGCAACCGGTTTTTAACTTTTGAATACAAGCTGGAAAAACAATTTATTTATTTTATTTTTTTTAAACGTTCTTATCTTATTCATAAGACACAGGGAATTTGTCGTTCTGCAGGCAAGTTAGTTTGACAAGAGTTAGGGAAGGCAAACTAACTGTTGTGTTTGGTAGCCGAGGATGAGGAGAGTATAACAATCCTTTTATTAACAGGTTCATGCAGCCTTTACACAACAGTAGTAACTCCTTACTTTCACTTTCAAGCTGTACAGAAACTCCTGTGTATGCACAGCACAAGTCCTGTGCACAGTGACACCCGGAGGCCATTTGTATAAACACCACACTAACGAGACCACAGTTCCCTACGTTCTGCCTTCTCCTCTTGTGGTAATCCTACGGCTCAGATAGCAAATCGAATTAGATAGACGCAAAAGGGATGACTCCACCACTATCCTCTTTTTCTATTTTCTAAGCTTTTTCGATAATATAAATTGTTAAAAGCAGTCGAGTGGGGTATGAATTGGATCCTTCGATTTTAATAATTGCACAGCATATAAATGGAATTAATTGATGTTGAAAAGTTATTCTGGGGTATAAAAATCAATTCATAGTTTTTTAAGGGGAAATTCATCATGTATTAAGAATTAAGCACTTAGCACTTTAGGAATTGCACAGTTCTAAATTAATGTAATTTTATTTAACAACAATTAATTGGGGTGATTGGGGGGAATGTGACTAAGTTATAGTGGTTTTAAGGTTTAATTAATTGGATACTGATAATCAAGCACAGAGAATTTAAATTAATGGATTGATCCTGGATAAATCACTGGGTTGTGGATTAACTAACACTCCCAACTTAATTAATTTGTATGACATCACATAGAATTAAGGTGAATCATATTATGTATTAATACCTGGAGTCATTTTAGTGCCTTCATTTTTATTTATTTTTTTACTTTCATGAATTAATTTATTAACTGCATTGAATAACTTGAATATAATTAATTCGTTAAATTAATACAGAGAAGCATTTAGACTTCAATCTGCATATTGATAAAAGGAAAAGGGCAGTTGAATTGGTGAAATAAATACAGTGAAGCACATGCACTTTCTGAGTGATATTAATGAATTTTGATAATTGATAGTGGTGAAATTAATTTCAGAGAAAAGAGATCCAAGGACAGTTTTAAATCGTTTGGAGACACACAGGGTGGTGTCCTTTTCTTTGTTGAATAAATAAAACTTCAGTAATTGGTTGTTATACCTCGTGGTGTTCTCTTAAGTTAAAAAGTTATGTGAAGTACAAACAGCACATACCTCCCCAAATAATGTAATAATGTGTCCAATCATTAAACAAAGATTAAAACAAAAAAATTAAGTCCTTTTTAAATGGATTTTTGGGCCATAGAGATGATTCTGCAAGAAAAGACCGTTAATAACAACTGCTATACAGTCTAGCATTTTGTAGCTTTCCTCACCAATTTATTGTGAATGGAAAACAATCATGAGTCTTGATCATCAAAAATACCCTCATTATTTATGATCCCATATAAATGAGTGAGTTATTTTGTACCATATTTCATGTTCTGATTTAATACATGGATATTAAAAGACAAGTGGCTTTGTTTGATCTGCCTCAATCAAGCTTTTATATCTTCCACTCAAAGCTCAAAGCTTAATAAGACAAAACCTCTCCATGTTGCAGTATAGTAAACATAAACAAGCCTTTCCGAGTCATTGATTTTTCTATGTATCCTTTGGTTGCTCCATTCTCGAGGGTCTATTTAGAAACCCTGGTCACAGACGAAATATAATGTCTCATTGTTGCAAAATGTGACAATAACATTTTCCCTCGAAACTACCTTATGTTATGCAATATGTTTCTACTACTGTATATGTGATTAACTTAAAATCACACATATTTCTTTTTTATTTAAATTTCGATTAGATTTTTCAAAGACGGAAAGTACAGACATTACATACTTGAATAGAAAATGAAAAATAACGTTACCATCACAGGAAGTAACATCATAATGATAACTATGCTTTTCTGTTACAGCTACACTCTCATAAAAGTAAAAACTACAAATAAAGAATTTTCCATATAATCTGAAGCCGTGGTGAAATCCTCTTGTTATAAGAAGCACATCCATCTATGAAATAATCTTGCACAAAGGTAGTTCGCCTTTAAATTAGTTTTTAGTATGCTAATTCTAGGCAACTGTTCAGTTGTCATTTCACTTTTTCTTTTTTAAAGTTTTCCAAATTATTTGCCTTATTCTTCTGTTACTTTCCAACTTTCAAACCACTGACCCCATTTAAAAAACAAATGCTCTGTAAGGCTACACATGTATTATTATTGCTACTTGTCTTTCTAATCAGACCCTCTCCTAGTCAAATTCAATGTATGGTTGCTAGGATAGCAACTAGATTTATAAAATTATAAAGTAAAATAAACCAAAAAAACACAAATAATAAAAAATTTAAACCAATTGCAAATCAATACAACCCCTTTCAGTGATAAAACACATTTCTTTATAGAGATGAAGAAATTAACAATCCAAAGGTGTAACGAGTAAATAGTATTGTATGTATAGTATGAAGAAAGGAGGGACAATTACAGTCACTGTGGAGTAGCCTGTGCAACACAGGGTTCCCAAATCTTGAGAAATGTATTGTAATGCTGTTGTGGTACTAGATATTATTATTATTATTATTACTACTGACATAGAATTGATGTCAATTTTTTTATTTATAATTATATTAGTGATCTTCATTCAATTGGGGAATGTAAAGCAAGGGTCTAAGCCAAGCTCTGGCTATAAATTGTTTTACTGGTGTGAATATAAAAATAGTTAATATAGAATATAGAATGATATAAGGACTCCATGGATTACACAAATCATCCCAAGGACATTTCCTAATATGTATATGAGTGATGGATTCAATGATCAAAAAACTCTCAGCCAAAAATGCTGAGCCAGAGGGCATTGACACCATATGTGGCTCATTGTGCCCTCTCATACACAATTTCTAAATCAAAGAGCAGTCTGGGTTGCAACCATATGACTTTATAAAGTTAATGTGCTTTTCAATTGCCACGACTATAAAAAGTCTTGAAAATTATTTTCGCATTTTGATATATTATACTGTTACAAAAGAGAATACTGAAACTTGTTTTAATTTCATTCCTTTCTTTTTTTACAATATCTCAATATCTATAGTTCTCAAGATATATTCACTCTTACAAGTAAGGAAAGAATTCCTTGTTAGATTTATAAAGCCATTCCAAAAAGTATATGGGTTCTCTCAAGCTATGCTGAGGAATCTTCATTTTCATGATGGCATACAAGCCGCAGGAGTAAATTACTTAGAAGCTGCAGCAGAAAAAATATATTTCAGACCTTTTTTTTTATACAGCATGCACCTAGAGAATTTATCCAGGCACGTGGTTTGAGAAAATAAAAACTGTATGACTGAGTATAATTTTCTTATCAGTAATGAATAAATATTAAAGTGTTCTGAAGTTATACAAGGTGCTTTTCGTTTTCTTCTGAGAAAGGTTAAACCATGATCCACGGTGACCTCAAAGAACATGTGCGATTCAAATGTTTGTTGAAAGTATTGCAGTGTATTACTCATCTGTCTAAACCAGGGATTTTGACTGTTGAATCTAAATTGAAATATAATCAGGGGTCCCTAATGGCCAGCCTATGCCCTCTTCCTCTAAACTATAAAATGAGTATTAAACCAAAGTTTAATATTTTTCATAATTAAATTATGTTTTAAAGCAGTTAAAATATAATGCACTCTTGCATTGCACTGGTAAAACTGATGTGTTTGCCTTAGAAACACTACTTTATTTTATATAAAAAAGCTGTGTGAGGGGCAACCATTCAGTCTGAAAAAGGCATAAGTTTCAAAGCAGAAATGTTTTGTAGAATAGTCGTAAACATAAAACACTCCTTATAGGCAATTTGCAAAGAACTATATGGAAGTTTAAAATAATCACCACTGTCAGGGGGGCTTTAAGGAGCTGGTGATGATTAGTTTTGGGGTAAAACTCCATGAGTGTTTTCTTCACATTTTGTATGTCAGATTTTATCTGATCCACCATGCAACACCTACAACAGCACACTGTAGGATGCTAGAATTAACATTGGATCAGATAAAAAAGCATGGAGTCTTTTCTTGATGCATTTACAGCTGACAGTTCATTTGTATGTAATGTTATTTGGATTTTGGAAAACAGTTCCAAACGTTTGTAAAATGATTAAGGCAGTATAATTCTCTTCATTTATCCATCACAATCCTGATAAATTGTCCATGAAAAAGAACTCATTTACACCATTATTTTATGCTGCATCAGATCTTGTGTAAGCCTGTCAGTTGGGAAAAACTACAGCATCAATAGAAATATGGTAGAAATTGCTGTGTAAAAAATATAAAAAGAGGATATGGGGATGAGCATTTTTCAAGAGTCCACTTTTTTATTTCACCCCTTAAATGCTGCTGAAACTTGCTTATGCCCCTCAGCCCGTTATCCATTTAATTTGGCTCAGTATGTCAATTGAATTGAACATTCCTGGTTGGTGAGTTAGCACTGTGTTCTCATTGTCTTGAAAGCATTTCTGCAGAACATTTAGATGTTTTTATGTATTTCTTCAGTGATGTGAATTCTGTTATTTTCTGAAACATTAAAAACCAGTGACCACAAGTAGTTTTGCATTATTCTTGCCTACCAGCTGTGTATGAATTGTCACTCATCATACTTATCATGCTCAAAGAGCCTAAATGTAGCAGACTATATACCAGACTGGATCATGGATAAGCCATATTGGATGTCCTCATTTTTAGCAATTCAGGAGAATTATTGCATCTGGCATGCTTTAAGTGAAATAATCTCTTTCATTGTATTCAGACATCAATGACAATTATGTTGAATATCAACATTTTGTAGGCATTGTTGGTTGGTGTACATCATGACAAATGATACACATCTTTTCCCTAGGCTGTCAAAAGAAGAACAATAGAATTAGAAACAGAAAGTGATTACCTATTGTTTTAATATTCTCAGATGCAATGAAAGCAATTGTAACCTCAAACTGTCTGGAAATCTTAAATAATTTGCAAATGGATTTCATGGTTTGGAGAAATTTAAAGGCAAACTGTGGTGTTTATACAAATGGCCTGTAGATGTCACTTTGCACATGAGTTATGCTGTGCATCTACTGTACCTTCTATACTGCTTAAGGTGCTAGAGTTTATGTTACTGTTGATGTGTAATGGCTGCATGAACCTGCTAGAAAGCACTGTTATACTCTGCTCATCCTTGGCTATCAAAACACAACAAATTGGTGACGAGATGTCTCTTCTACCTCTGCAGCAGCCTGCAGATTTTATTCCAAACCCTGGTGAGACTACCATATCTTTTACTGCTTGGATCCGTATGTTTGGCATTTAAATTATTGCTGCTGCTAGAAAGTGTGCTTTACTTATTTACTGCCTGGAAGCAGAGGGACAGTGTATATTCTATACATTAACATTACCTGATGACACTGCTCTTACTGCTATAAAGAACTTTTTCCTGCCATGAGTAAACGTGGTTTCTGAAAGATATCAATTCTGCCAAAGGGGACAACGTAATGGCGAATCCACAGAACAATTTGTAGCAGCTTTGAGAGAGCTGGTTGTTACCTGTGAGTTTGGGAATCTAACAGATGAAATGCTAAGGGACTAAATAGTGGAAAACACCTATTCACCATGCATTAGAGAGAGACTGCTCCTAGAGCAGGATTTAATCCTTGCAAAGGCTATTACAGTTGCTAGCCACATTGAAACAGCAGTGGATAAAACTCTCAGTAAGGGAACTGCTGGGAATGTGCAGAATGGGAATCCAGTACTGTGGCCTAATACTGCACAGTCACAGGCAAAAAACAGTGCTAAGGAAAGGGATTCACTGCAAAAACGTGAAGTAAATACAAATAAAAAATACTGCTTTTGCTGTGGCTCAACACAACACACTGCAAATTATGCTACATGTCCTGCAAAAGCTGTATAGTGCCGCAAATGCAAAAAGTTCGGTCATTTTATTAAGATCTGCCGTAGATCTTTGCAAAACATACACTTGTTGCACCTGCCCTGAGACTGTTCAGTTACTTAAAGGATCCAATCCCTGTGCTTGTTTGCTTGCAATTGACTTGTACAATTTGAATCAAATGCTGCAAAATGTGACTTTTACATTGTGACTAAGGGTACTGCTATACTTGAGATCTCACTCCATGCTGACACACTTTATATCTCATTTATTGGTCATGTATTAGCTAATGCACATGTAATCTTTTACTACGTTGCACTTTCACCTCAGGTGGGGTGGTTTTTGGAGCACATGCTGCATCTGTGGGGATTGATTGAGATCACCCGAACTATCAACATTGGCAACAAATCGGCCACATAGTGTGCTGAACTAACACTCTCCCCTCTTTCTTTTTATTCAGTTTATTTATAACCATGATAGCAACAAGTTACCTGAGGTAACGATATTTGCGATATCAGTATTGTTATTGACAATCACAGTCCCAATTGTAGTTTTAACTTTTTTAATATTCTGGATGTTTTTAAATAGATTAATAAAAGTTACATTTTATGGCTATATGTTCATGGCTATATGTTCATGGGAATTTGCGTCGCGTCGACGCGTCAAAAACGACGTGTGACTCGTTTTTTTTGCCAATTTTCGCTGGCGAATTTTTGCTGGCGTTTCGCAAATTTATTCGCCAGTGGGGAATTCACCACGAATTCGCCCCTGGCGAACAAATTCGCCCATCACTAGTGCGGGCTGCCCAGCTCTGGAGAATTTACCTTATGCACGGATCATAGCCCTTTAACTATGCTTCTTACAACAAATGGACTAGGAATAGCTGGAATGTGTATAGCTAGATGGTCAGCAAGGTTACTGTATTTCAACTACAAAATGCAATACAAACCAGGTTTGAAAAACGTTACTGCTGATTATTTGTCAAGTTTACCTTTACCTGCAGCTTCTGATACACTGGATGAGGACATAGATGTTGTAACATTGACTTGTATATTATTATCTACAGCTGCTCATTTTAAGCAAACTTGCCTCACATGTCCAATCCAAGTAAAACTATTGGACATCTTACAAAGCAAATGGCCAAATGCTGAGAAGAAATTCAGTCCTGATCTTTAACCTTACTACAGGATTAGACATGAACTGTCATTAGTAGATGGCTACTGTATGTTGTCTGTGGAGCTCACCGCTTACTGGTTCCAGAGACCTTGAGAGGAAAGCTCATGAGAGTCATCAAGGCTTTGTATGTGTAAAACAAAGACTACGAGAACTATATTGGTGGCCAGCAATGGATGCCAATGTGGTATTTGCCATTAACTCTTGTGTTACTTGCCAGAATTAGTGATTGGCGAAACTAGCCAGTTTCGCTTTGCCGAAAAATTCGCGAATTTCCAGCGAAATTCGCGAATTGGTGGAAAAATTTGCGAAATGAGTCGCGGCACGTTTTTGACGAGCGTCGCATCATTTTCGTTGCGTCGTTTTCGTTGCGTCATTTTCAACGCGCGTCCGTCTTTTTTTTTCGAATTTTCGCTGGCGTTTCGCGTGTTTATTCACAGGAATTCTCCGCGAATTACCCCCAGTGAATAAATTCGCCCATCACTAGTCAGAATCATGACAAAACAACTATCACACATACACCAACATTACAGACAGTAACATTCCCTGATTCAGCATGGGAAAAACTTGCTATTGATATTGTGGGTCCTTTTGCAGATGCTCCTATAGACTGCAGATTTGCTATAACTCTGATAGACTATTACAGTAAATGGCCTGAAATTGCATTTGTTTCTCATATAACATCAGCTACATTAATAAGATTTCTGTCTACAGTCTTCAGCAGAGAAGGTAATCTAAAGGAGTCAATATCAGACAGTTGCCGAAAGTTTTACTCATCTGAGTTTCAATTCTTTCTGAGAGAGTAATATTGTGCATAGGGAATCTTCAGTGTATTACCCACAAAAAAATGGAGAAATTGAGCGATTCAACAGAAATCTGAAAGAAGCACTACAGACAGCAAACCTTAACGGAAAGTATTTACAACAGAGTTCCTACATAACTATAGAGCAACGTGTCATGCAACATCCCAAGCATCTCCAGCTGAATTACTACATGGCAGACAGATGCGCACTAAGTTACATGTTGCAGACATCAAACTTCCACCAAATACTGTTCCTACAAAATCATCTACTGCTGACATTGTCAAACGTCAACAAGCCAAATCCAAGGCTTACACTGACAGAAAACATCGTGCAAGAGAAGTGCACTTTCAGCTTGGATCTTTAGTCAGAATTAAGAAACAAGGACTACTGAAACAAGGATACTCTAAATTTACTACACCACTTGAAGTGAGACGCTAATGAGGACCATACACATATGAACTGTCTGATGGACGCATATGGAATGCAAGTTGTCTTGCGCCTGCTAGATATGACTTTGGAGAAGCTCCATTTGATGAAGGGCATTTTCCTACTCCTGATGCCAACTTTAATAGGCCTGAAGAAAGTGACCCTATAAGGCGTACTGAAAGAATCGGAAAACTACCTGCATGGACCATGTCATGTGAAGAATGTATATTATTGCTTTAAGATGCATTGTTGTTGCCCCAATGCTTTCCTATTATAGGGGGATGGGATATGTGGTGTTTATATAAATGGCCTGTAGATGTCATGGTGCACATGAGTTATACTGTGCATACACTGTACCTTTATACTGCTTTAGGTGCTAGAGTTCATTCATTCATTTCTTAAATCTAGGCTTGAACCTCAGCAAAAGCTGATATTTACTGGCTAAAACAAGATACTCTGATATCAAGACAATATATCATATATGTGCATGAGGGGGTTAATATCAGTATCCTGATTTTGGGGCTCCATAAACATGTTAATGTTTGCAGATGGATTCCTAACAACTTGCACTATAAAAGGTACAGTTTCTGGCAGGTGGACAGATTAAGAGTCAGAAAGGCTTATTTACAAAGAAGCAGGGGCAAAGTACTAAAATGTCATAAGTGCAAATTAAAGTGTTCAACAAAAACCTGGGAACACCTGCACCCATTGCTGAATCAGGTGCAAATTCTTCACTGTGGATAAAAAAAGGGTTAGACTGAGATTAATCAGTAGAGTAGTGTGAGGCTCCAATGAGTAGACCAGAAGGGTCAGTACCCAGTGGTGCCACACACCAGCATAGGGACTCAAGTGGTTAGGCTCACAAATACTGTTTGTCATCCAGCAAATAAAGTTTGTTTTAAAGATCAGTGGCTTCCAAATTATTGTGAAATCTGATCTGGGTTTGTGCCTACTTGACATAGACACATGCTCTAACTGGAATTGCACCTGGTTGAGGCCAAGTTGGGTAAGACGCATCATAGGTACCATGGAATGTTCCATCTTCAAAATATTGTTACATTTAGAGATCTTACATGTAACTTCCTATTGAATTAATCTAAATTGTGCACAGTTTGCACTGAACCTCTACAAGTTAAGCTTAGTTTTTACTACTGTTTTATTGAAGTTCTCACTCATGTTTAAATTGATGTTTAATTTGACCTGTACATGTTTATCTGGCCTGTCTGTGTTTGTTTGGTGCCACTACTACAGCGTTACTCCATTGTGGACTCATTAAATGTATGTACAGTATGTATAACTTTATTTGTAAAGCGTTGTTAAGGAGCCGCAGCGATGTACAGTGCATAAAAATACACTATATATAAAAGTATACATGGGGATACAAATAAATACAGTATATACAGAATCATAGGACAAAGAGGTTAAGTGCTATGCAGTAAGATACATAGTGGGAAGAGGGGTCCCTGCCCCATAGAGCTTACAGTCTAAGTGGATTGGAGGTTAACATACATGGTTTTCTGTGAGAGTGGTTGTAGAAATCCGCAGTATGAAATTTGGAAGCATATTCAGAGCAAGCTGTGTAGATGAAGTTCCAGTTGCTGGGGTTCCAATCCAGGTTCCAACTCCAGTTCTAACTCCATACTTAAAGCTTCATACTTTAAGCCTTCAGACTGTCAGCCTAAACACCCTGCAAGCATTCCCCAGAGTGAGTTTAAATTTAAGGAGAGGCAGACTAGATAGTTGGGTAAGAGGGAGTGGCAGATCATGCAGATCTAGTTAACACCTGACATCAATAGAGCAGGCATCACAGACAGTTCAGTATGGGGCAGACAGACTGGGGCCACAATTAAGCACAGAAGGTGGAAATTTAAGGAAATTAAATGGAAAAATTACCAGAAAAATCTAGCAGAGCGGGATTTAAATGGGGTTGCAGACTGAGGCACAGGAGAAGCACAGCAGATGAATGGGAAAATTACCAGAAAAATCTAGCAGAGCGGGATTTAAAGTTTAAGTTGACCTGTACCTGTTTATCTGGCCTGTCTGTGTTTGGTTGGTGCCACTACTACAGGGTTACTCCATTGTGGACTTGGTTTATTCTCTTGTATCATTTTTCTGAATCTCATTTTAACAGTTGATCACTGTCTTTTCTGTCCGCAGATTTTTTAAAAGATTTAATTTGGTTTTAGAGCAGGACAGTTTACAGCCATGGCTGAACATGGTTTACCGAATCCTGTTTGGTAATGTAAAGCTGATAGCAAACACAGAGAAGCATAACCACTCCCTTCCCAGTTCTGTTTTCTACACTGAAAAGTACAGTTTTCACTTCTGTGAAGGTGCACAAGGCAAATCAGCCCAAAATGTGAAAGTAGGCATTTCCTGGCCCACCTCCACTCCACATGTAGCAAGCAGAAGCTGTACTTTTTAGTGCAGATCAATGGAGCTGGGGAAGGGAGCTGACTATTTCCAGCTCTGTCCATGTAATTTCCTTCTCAGTAGTATAAGTTTAACACCATTGCCTGCCACTGGATTCTCATTCTGTTAGACCTGGCTCCCAAGTTGCTGGATGACAAAGGTGGCAATTGTAAGCAGAAGAGCACACCTAGGCCAGTATCCAGTTTGCCATACAGGACAATAGCTTAATTTAGTTCCATAAAGACAATGGAAGATCCAAAACCCTTAAAAATGACAGGCTTCCATTCAATCTAAGTAATCTATTAAAAAAATTTGACTTTTCGGTGACTAAAATGTTCTTCTGGAGTTTTCTTGGGGCAAATTATATTTGTATTTGGATGATATCTTTGTAATTAGACTGATCAAAATCCAATTAAGTTGTTGGTCATTTGATAAATGACTACTATTACAACAGTTATATGGCCATTACTTGGAGCTCAGTTGCATGCAGTACAGCTTAATGAATGCAAGCTGTTTGAATTGCATATTAACCCTGACTTTCAAAATCACCTCTTAAATATGAAGTGCAATGAATTATTATATTAATGTGTTGTTTGTTTTAACTGAACACAGCTGGAAATTCACTTCAATATTTTGAAGGTTTCTGGATAGTGCTTTTCCGAAATTAAAACTATATTATATTCCTTTCCTTATGAAAAGTATTTTAAGTGCTGTGTGAATATATTGTATGTGTACTGAATTAGACAGTGAAACTATCACCAGGATAACATAAGTTACTCAGTCTCAAAGCAAAATAATTGTATTTTATTACTAACATTTATTTATAAAGAGTCAACATGGGGACAGATTTACTAAAGGGCAAAGTGGCCGTCACTAGCGAAAATTCTGCAGAAATCCAATGTGCAGGGACATCACCAATTCACAGGTAAAGACAACAATTCTCTAGCAATAGAGACTAGAGTCCTACAGTTTGTCGGGTACCCGCGGGTTACCCACAAAATCCCGCGGAACCCTGCAGGTTGAATGTTGAAGTTCCGGGTGCGGGTATAGAAGCGGGTAGATGGTTCTGTGGGTTTGCGGGTTGAGGGTTGGGTCGCACATCTTCGCCATAGTGATTTTTGCGCCTTTTTTTCTGAGCATTTCTACTACCGATGATGTCACTTCCGGTTTACAATGACAGCACTTCCTCCGGTTTACAATGACAGCACTTCCTGTTTTACTACTTTTTTTCTGATCACGGCTACTTCTGATGATGTTACTTCAGGTTTACAATGACATCGCTTCCTGATTCTTGATGGTCAGCGGGTCGTGGGTCCGAGTTGCGAGTACGGGTTGCGGGTCCAAGCGGGTAAGAATGCGAGTCGCGGGTCCGGGTTACGGATTGCATGTTACGGGTACGGGTCGGGTACGGGTCCAAAAAAATGGACCCACGCAGGACTCTAATAGAGACTGCTGATAGCATTCGTTATCACTCTATCACCAGGCAACTTTTTGCTCAGGCAGATATTGCTCCGCAAATTGCGGATTTTACCGAACGTTACCTCTTTCGCCACCTCAGACCAGGCAAACTGCTAAAATGAAGCTACATCTTCCTCAATTTGATATCAGTTATATCATATCCTGTCTGCCGAAAATGCATTAAAGTTGAAAAAAAGCTGGTGACTTTTCCATTTTTAAGCTGGATTGCCTGCAAAAGTCCTAACTATTAAACTTTTTTTGGGTTAACATTTTTCCCCAAACATTTGAGGGCCACGGAACATTAATTTTACAGTGGGCTCATTTGTAGTGCATTATATGATCTATTTGTCTTTATTAAGGTTCCTTGGACATATGTAATAAAAAGTGGCCACCTCAAGCATTTGTACCAACATCTCTAATAAAGATGTCCATACAACTTTAATGCACCTGCCTATTCAAATTGACCTAAGCGTAAGATCACTAGCGACTTTTCACTAGGCATAAACAAAGCTAATGAATCTTCAAAATGAAATGCTCGTACTGAAGAAGTATTGCTACAAAAAGTTGCTAGCATTTTGCATCTTAGTGAATTGGTAAATCTGCCCTAAAGTCCACAGAGCTGTACAATAGAATAAGGTATATACATAGAACATATAGGGGCAGATTTATCAAGGGTCGAATCTAAAAATTGAAATTTGAGTTTATTTTAGGGTAGTTTGACTAGGCAAATTGAAATGTATCATGTACTGTCTGCACTGTATCATGTACTGTCTCTTTAAAATCTAAAACCTGCCTAATTTTTTGGCTAAATTCTATTCACCTGAATTTAAAGGAGAAGAAAAGGTTTAATCTAAGTAAGAAAGCTCCACCTAAAAATACCAGTAAACCCTCAAAGTAGTGCTGCTCTGAATCCTCTATCAAAAGAAACACTGCCTGCCTTTCTATCCTTCTATTGTGTAAACATGGACTTCTGTATCAGACTTCCTGCCTTCAGCTTAAACCTCCTTACCCCTGGATGTAAGCATGCTCAGTTTGCTTCTCCCCCCATCTCTGCTGTAATCTGGGCCCAGAGCTATAAGTGAGCAGGAAGAAACTTAGACAGGAAGTGATGTCACACCAAGCTAATACTGTAGCTGCTATCCTAAACAGATAGCTTCTAGAGCTTTTTACTGAGGTACAGGAAGTGATGTCACACCAAGCTAATACTGTAGCTGCTATCCTAAACAGATAGCTTCTAGAGCTTTTTACTGAGGTATGGTAAAACATTCTACAGCATATATATATCATTCTAGCTTACACTATTGCAGTTAATCTATTTGCAATAAAATGCCTCTGTGGCTTTCCTTCTCCTTTAAAAATTTTTACATTTTTTAAATTACATTTCGATTGGTAATTTTTTCTGGAATTTCAAGTTTATGGCATTTAAAATAACTCCAGTAAACTCGAAATTCAACACTTTATCAATCTGCCCCATAGACTACATGAGGCAACACATTTCCCTTTTATTTGTACTTATCTCTTAAAGTGATATTAAACCCTGCTGCACTGCAATGATCAGCCAAACTTTACTCAGGTGCCGCTAGACTACAGATCCTAGAATAATGTAACATATACTGAAGGTTGAGGCATGCTGGGAGCTGTAGTCCACCAATATCAGGGTTGTATTCTTAAAGCAATATTGAACAATAAAACTTTTCCCCAAATCTCCACAGCCATTAAAATGCAAAAAAAATCCTCCAGTGAAAATCCCAGCTGATCTGTATCAATGTGGCTCTCTGTTCTTTGTTCCTGTAATTGGGGTTGGAAGCACTGAACATGCCTGTCCTTTATCCCCATGTCTGATTCCAGTATAATATAATGAAGAAATAAAATGACATAATTATCTCTATACGTAAGTTAACAGCTAGATGCCTGACATGGTCCTAGAAATCAAAATTCAGTTTTTTTGCATTTATAATGTAATTTTTGATCAGTTGATCAGGGAGAAGTGACTAACGCTAGTGGAAATTCACCAGCATGACGTCATTTTGTTACTTCACCAACGAGTGTAGGCTCCCCTTCGCTACGGAAGGAGAGGTATGCTAGAGTTGCTTCGCACTCTAACACCAGGTGAATTTTTGCTCTGGTGAAAGAGTGTAACTACGCTAATTCACTAAGATGCGGATTTTACCGAACGTTACCTCTTGTGCCAGACTTCACCAGCTCACTCCAGGTGAAGTGCAATAGAGTAGATGGGAGTTCAAAAAAAAAAAGTTGAAAATTGAAGTTGAAGTCCCAAAAAAATTATAGCGTCTTTTCATAATTAAAGGGTGATAGACTGCAAAAGATCGTAATTTTTTTGGAGGCACCCGGCTTCCCACCTACGTACATTTCCTAACATATGGAACATAAACTATACACTGGGCACATGTGTAGGACAAT
>CM044440.1:38762167-38783632 GCA_024363595.1 Xenopus borealis
GCACTTGGCGGCACATGCACAGTAGGATGCATTTGCTGGTTTGTACTACTGCGCAAACTCTGACGGATCCAGAAAGAAGATGTTGCTGATGGCACCCGGGAACCTGCACGGAGGGGACCTGCACAGAATGTCATGAATGTCTCTGTAGATGTCCCTTTCATGATGGCCCAAGATGGCACACCGTCTGTTTCAGTGTGTGCGCTCCACAGCGGAACGCAACCTCTGATTTCTTTTCACAATCTCCCGCTGCTTCACTAATTTCACAGTTTCGCAAACTGGCAGATCACAAGGAACCAACAACTTATAACTTTTCACAATTTTTCCATAATTTTGATTACAGGTATAAGAAATGAAATTCCATACCAAGGAATGACCCCACCTGGGTACTGCAACGTGTTTCGGCAAACTAAGGCTTTCTCAAGCAGAGCGGAAGTGATGTAATTTCTCACTTTAAATAACCTAAGATTTAAGTGATCAATTTTCAATAATTCCTTAAGCATTTACTGCAGACAATGGGTAATATACATTTAGTTAAAGTGGGAAAGATCCATGAATTGTCCAGCATGGTCCTTTTTGCAAAAGAAGAGGGACAGTTTCTCAAGCACATAATCAGTTTATGGCCAGAATTCAACAGATAACTTCATATTCACAGGTTGGTAGAAGTATTCCCCTAACTGTTCATTTACAGGGAGATGTACAATTCATATCTTAGTCTCTTTCCAATGCCAATGTTATTGCTGCAATCCAAATCAACTTAGAGGCATTTTCATGACTAACGGATGATTCTGAAAGCATAGTTATCGCTAATTTCTTCACAATGATCAAGGTTAGGGGGGCCTAAAGCTGACAGATGTACTGCTTAATTATGTGCTAGTAAGTGGCACTTTTGGGGCCACTTGATATAATTTCTACCTTTTATGGCTGTATGGAAGGGCAGCTATTTTGCTGTTATTTGCATTGCTTCATATTTATGATCCTCCCGGGAGTTTCCAGATGTGGGTTGTGTTGTGCCAGTATATACCAGTTTTTATAATGCCTCATTTAAATACAATATATTTTATTTGAAATGTTTTGATATAAAAATAAAAATATAGATATAAAAATAAGTAGAAATACATTTAAAAGACTTGTAACTTCCAAAGCAATTTAACATTCATATTGTAGGTTGAACATTAAAGGGACACCAACATATGTAAATGTGAACATTAAAGACCAGCTATTAAAAAAAAATAAGCATTTGCTATAAAGAATGCATAGAAGTCATTGTGGCTGCTGAATTTCAGATTTGATCTAGCCCCCCATTTGCGTTTCAGAGAAGTAGCTAGGGGCATGGGTACAATCCGTTGCTCCCAACTGTCTGTTTTTTTTATGAGACAGACCCAATTTAGATAGCCAAACCCACAGTCTGGGATACTTTCTGAAATACCCTCCTGGATTGATATCAGAAGTTTCTGAAACTTAATGAAATAAGATGCTTTTTGGCAGAGAGTAAAGAATACTCAGCACTTACATTTTGATACAGTTATAACTAATGTGATAGGCAGGTCTTTTGGGGGAACTGAGACTTGCAACTTAAAAGTAATTTCACCTTTATTAGCAAAACTGTAATAATGATGTGTTCATTTTTTTGTGTTCAAATTTTTTTCCATTTGCAGAATGGATGCTGTATTTAGGGGTGTGGCCACAAAATAGACATGATTAAAAATGGCATGCGTTCCTGTGCTGTGCTGCATATTGAACAACATGGTCTGGAATAGTTTTGGCCCATGGGAGGTAAGTTTCACAAAAAGATAAACAAACTAGAGCAAGTATAGAAAATTTTGATTATATTACTAAAAGCCACCTTTCTGTTTGCCCAACTCCGGGGGACGTGTGGCATAGGTGGCGGGAATGGTACCGTGTGGGTGGAGCTGATTACTTCAGGGGCAGGTCTTGTGACATGGTGATCAGCGATTGTCTGATCGCCATGCAATTTACTTTAATTTCCTGTCCAAAATCTGGACAGGCAGTCTTCAACCAAACAGCCCTTCAAAAAACCAGACTGTCTGGGTGAAAACCAGAAACCTGGCAACCCTACTCATAGGGGGAGAGGGATCTGTGATTACATAAAAAGGGACCATACAATAAATTGTCTGGAAAACACTAGAGAGCTGATTTACTAAAGGACGAATTTCGACCATCAAATTAAAAATTTTCAACTTCAAATATCGAACTCAAAGTATTTTTCACCGAATTAAGTATTCCTGCAATCGAAGTAAAATCAGTCGATCGAAAGATAAAATCATTCGAAACGTTCGATTCAAACGATTTTACTTTGAAAAAATAAAACTTCGAAAAATGGTCTAGAAGGTCCCCATAGGCTAACATAGCTCTTTGGCAGATTTTATTTGGCGAAGTAAAAAATTTTTTTTTTAAGAGACAGTACTTCGAAGTCGAAGGATTTTACTATTTCGACCATTCGAATCAAATGGTCGAAGTAGCCTATTCGATGGTTGAATTTTTTTTAAAAAAATTCTTTGAAATTCAAACTTTTTGCATTTGAATATTCACTTCGACCCTTAGTAAATCATCACCTTGGAGAAAGGAGAAGGAAAGGTTAGAACACAAAGGAGAAGGAATGATTAAAACTAAGTACCCTTTAGCAGAAAGGTCTATGGTAATACATCCATAAACACTTACAGTGCTGTGGTTCTGAGTCCTTTGCAAAAAGAGCCACTGCCATATTCCTTTCTTCCTGTTCTTTGCACATGGACTTCAATATCAGATTTTCTTCTCTCAGCTCAAACCTCCCAGCCCATAGCAGAAGCCTGCACAATTTCCCTTTCTCCCATTCTCTTCCCCCTCTCTCCTCCTCTCTTCTCCCTGCTGTAATCTAAGTGAGAGGCACAAGGCAGGAAAGCTATGGCACATCAAGCTAATATGGAAGTTGATATCATAACATAACAACATAACACCATAAACAAACTGAGACAGGGTTCTATGTCTGTTTACTCAGTATGATAAAGCCTTCTACAGCAGGGGTGTCCAAACTAGGGGGACTCTGCCCATTTCCCAGTTAGTAATAATAATATAATAACAAGTCTATTTAATATCCATGTGTCCCTTATTCCAGTGTATAGCTCCATCTGGTTATCCAATTGGTATTGTAGTTTTTTTGTGTGCATTTTCTTTACTTTTAGAAATCAAAAGTGTTTCTGTATTTCATGTGTGGACCCCAGACAATTTTTCTTCTTCCAATGTGGCCCTCAAAGTCTAAAGTTTGGACACCCCTGTTCTACAGAATAAATATAGTTTTCCATCTTCTATTATTGTGGTTAATCTATTGGGAATAAACTGTATCAGTACCATATTTACTAAAGTGTGAGTTTTAGCCTCAGCTAATATCACCAAGTATAAAGCGTCTCATACTTAACAAAAAATTGTAATTACACTGTTGCAACAGAAATATATGGCCTAGTTTTTGTGGCCTAAATTGTAGAGTGATAAAAATAATGAGACTGCTCTAACTTTATTATGGTAGTTCTCCATCTTAAAGGGATCCTGTCATGGGAAAAAAAAATTTCAAAATGCATCAGTTAATAGTGCTGTTCCAGAAGAATTCTGCATTGAAATCCATTTCTCAAAAGAGCAAACAGATTTTTTTATATTTCATTTTGAAATCTGACATGGGGCTAGACATTTTGTCATTTTCCCAGGTGCCCCAAGTCATGTGACCTGAGCTCTAATAAACTTCAATCATTCTTTACTGCTGAACTGCAAGTTGGAGTGATATAACCCCCTCCCTTTCCCCCACCAGCAGCCTAACAAAAGAACAATGGGAAGGTAACCAGATAACAGCTCCCTAACACAAGATAACAGCTGACTGGTAGATCTAAGAACAGCACTCAATAGTAAAACCCATGTCCCACTGTGTATTATTCAGTTACATTGAGAAGGAGAAATAACAGCCTGCCAGAAAGCAGTTCCCTCCTAAAGTGCTGGCACAAGTCACATGCCCGGGGCAGCTGGGAAATTGACAAAATGTCTAGCCCCATGTCAGATTTCAAAACTGAATATAAAAAAATCTGTTTGCTCTTTTGAGGAATGGATTTCAGTGCAGAAACATGTTTTCCCATGACAGTTTCCCTTTAAACATGGAAGAATTTAATTTGGCCAAATTCTATTCTTGGGCTCTTGGTAAACTGGTTAATATTAAATGCTTCTTAATCAAACATAAATGACTTGTACTAGAAATAAAAAGTAGGAGCATTGTAAGCCTTAGTATACCTTAATAATTAATTGGGTAATATTCAAGTTGGAAAAGCTGTGTTACCTAGAGTCCTTTTTATCAAAATTCGAATTTGTGTAATTTAAGAGGTTTTTTCAACCACAACTTAGTTTGCATGTTAAAATAACACAAATGTCTACTTATAAGATCTACATAAAACAGAATCCTTGTTTACTCCAAATTAAGAAAGTTTTATTCTGAGAAAAAAGTATTTAAAAAAAATGCTAAAGCTCACATTGACTTGTACATGACCTTGGCAGCTTTCAGATGGTGTACTTTACATATAGTTTTTGTGGTTTTTACACATAATAAAATCGAAATTTTATGTTTTTATCTTCTTTAAGTTTTGTACTAGTACATTCAGAAACATAACTACAGAGGAAGCAGACCCTGCAACTGCAGGGGGGCCCAGGAGACCCTAATTAATCAGCTATTTTAACAGACAGCTATATTGATAAAAAAGGAAAGTATCTGAAATTTTTGGGGGCCCTAAATTTAATTTGCTGTAGAGCCCAGTAACATTTAGTTATCAACTGAGTAAATTTTTCTTCCAGCTACAGGCTTGCTCAGATAAATGCGAAGAAGAACTTTTATCTAATTGCACTCCTCTAGGTTAAAATCGTCATGATGGTTAATAAAAATAATAATGATAATAATGCAAAAGAGTTAAATTGCAAATGGAAACATTTTATAACCATTCACATTATAAATAGGAACCTTCAATTTTCTTGAATATATAAATACCTGCACACAAAAAATAGTCCTTAAAAGGAATTAAAATGACATGCACGCACATTTCAGATAATGACTTTGTAAAATGACATACAGTAATACAGAACAACACCGCTTTCAAACAAGCCTCTGAACTATAATTGAAAAGCATACATTTGGGGCAGCTCAAATAAATGAATAAATCAATCAAAGCATTTTTAATTGAAAAGATAATATATCTATTAAGTCTCGAATTCACTGCTATTTAACCGATGAGCTTTGCAGTCCAATGTAATACATTTGATGAGTGAAATCAGTTGTGACTTTAGACAGAATTATAGGATGGAATACACTCCTCAAGCACCAACTGTGAAATTCAGTTTTCCTAGTAAGTGGCTGAATTAATGGTATCAGGGTTATGCTCCACAAGCTTTGCAGGAAGGCTACAAGATAAACAGTGAAGAAAAGAAATGAGTTTCAGCCCATCAGATATTGTTACAAGGAAGAACAGCAAGTGACTATTCATTTGTGATTAATTTACTGTAAGTATGCATTTGGTCAACTCCTATCCATATGCTGTAATTATATTTCTTATAATTATATAAGATGTATATTCTCCTACATATAAATGTAGGTATTAATAATAAAATGTTGAATATCATAATAATATAATGTACTCACATAAGCTTTCTAGGTAATAAACTTTTCCCTGTAAAATTTATTTTTTATTATTTGTAATCATTTGTTTAATACTGTACCTTAATTATGTAGTATCCATTTTCTAGGGATCGAGTAGTAATGTATGTGTGCCCATGTAGAATAGCATACTTCTTCATTAAAGTTCGACTTTTCGCACTACTGTGTGCACCTGGGCAAAGATAGAAGAAGATGATCGATCCATGGTGCTCGCTGGTAGAAAACTGCACTGGCCTGGGTTGTGAGGTAAGTATATTAGGGATGCACCGAATCCAGGATTCATCCTTTTTCAGCAGGATTCGGATTCGGCCGAATCCTTCTGCCTTGCCGAACTGAATCCTAATTTGCATATGCAAATTAGGGAAACAGAGGGGAATTGCTTGACTTTTTGGCACAAAACAAGGAAGTAAAAAATGTTTTCCCCTTCCCACCCATAATTTGCATATGCAAATTAGGGTCCGGATTTGTTTCGCTATTCGGCTGAATCTTTCTGGAAGGATTCAGGGGTTTGGCCGAATCCAAAATAGTGGATTTGGTGCATCCCTAAAGTATATACAATATATAAAGAGCACCTTTCCTTCTTCTTTAAGAAGCGGAAGTTTTAATTGTTTCAAACAGTGAATACAGTAAATGTTTCCATAATTGTCTGTTTTATCACAAATAAGAAGCACAATGATTTAAACAGAATACTAAAATATATTGGGAACACCTGATATTACTAGAGGATGAGACAAAACCAAATGTTTTTCCCTAGCAACTTAGTACAAATGATTTTACAGGATTCTGTATAGAGAGCTGCATGTAGTTGTTATGGAAACTAACATTTTACTTATTGACTTCAGGATATGATCATCTCTCTTTCTTACATCTGAAGACAATTTCTGTATTGCCAATAGAGCACATGTTGTGGGTTGCCCTATATCACATGGTGCTGTATGTATGTCTGTTTAAATTGCTTCCAAAGTAGCATTATTATGAGATATAGGTGTTATAAGAACTAGCTACTCACTTTGAGGAAATAAAGTCATGAAAAATTCTAGCGTCTCTAAATTGTACGATTATTTCAGATTTGATACCTGAAAACTTGTATTTTTGGGCTTATCAACTGAAAATCAGAAGATCTTCGTATTATTGTACAAACCCCAGCTGAGATCATGATATCTTTCTATTGTAAACAGGACTTCTGCCATTGACATCTAGATGATCTTGCCAGGTTTGAGATGTAGCACTTTTTTATTTGGACTTTTAGCAGCATCTGGGTTTAATAAATCACCAAAATTGTTTTTCCACTTTAAAACTCTGACTCAGAAAATATCGGTAATAAATAAATAACTCCCTTAGACATACCAGAGGGCAGGTGCAGAAGGAGGTGCACAATGTTTCAGGTTTTACACCTGAAAAATGGTGTAAAATGCTGTGTAACATAAATGGCAGTTTGTGTTTTATTCAACGCCACCCCAACAACGGATTTAACACAGTTATTTTACACCACTTCAGACCTTGTGTAATACATTAATGTCACTGGGAAAAAGCTCTGGTGAAAAAATGCAATTGATGGATGCCATATTTTCAAACGCCTGCTTCTATTAACACACGATATTTACAAAGAAGTACACTATCGCTAAAAATACAATACATGACTTAATAGTGATGTCTCATAATGTGTGGTGTATTTTTTTTACAGAGCATGAGAACTAGGCCCCTTAGAATAGTATCTTTATCCCAATGGGCAATCCTGACTGGAGCCAATAGACTTTGCCTTTTGGTTGTCAACCACTCAACTCAGTCTACCATTTTGTTAATTTGTATTGATTTTTTTTAACTAGGATGTAACTATGTACAATCCATTTCAGGGCAATGGCACATGTGTATTGTCGTTTGTGCTTCATCTCCTCCAATGCGGGTGGCAAAACATCCTAAAGCAACTTTATATTGGTGTTGGTGGGATTTGCCATTGGAAAAACATTTGCATTGGACAAGAGCTGGAAAATTCACCAATGCTTAGGTGTTTTCAGGCATTTTATTGCCCATGTTGTTGGAGATTAAACATAGGGGACAAACATATGGGGTGCTATTGTCCTTAACACCAATGGGGAGTATAATTATAATTTCTTTCAAAATAATTTATGATCACCACACTCTAAATAAGTAAAATTTCCGTTGGTTTAAATTCTGTACTTTTCCAATTGATTTGTGTTAAAAGAGAGGGGATCCCTAATTGTCTGTGAAGTCTAACCAATATACAATATGTCACACAAGCAGGATTTTTACAACATACACATTTGCTCAACATTCAGATGCCACCAGGAGCAGGGTGTTGGAGCCCTGTACTTCTTTCCTGCATCCATAAAAACTGCTCCTACTGTAATTTTGGATTCAGCACAAAGTAAAAGCAGTACCTGTTGCATTTGTTTTGTAACTGAGCCCGGAGGGATATGCTTGTATGCCCTGGAAAGGCCTATTTGTAAAAATTCTAATTGTTGTTATGTTTGACGTTTGAATAAACTATAAAAAAAAATAATGTTTGATTGTTCATTAAGTCTGAAAAAAATTTGAATAAAACATTTGAATAAAAGAACTTGAAATTGAAAAAAATTACCTACATTGACTTTTACATGAGCTAAACAGCTTTTACTGTAGATGCTGAAGTTTACATCTGAATGTTTCATATTTGTGCACTTAATAAATATACATTTCAGTTTTTGAGTATAATTTTAGTTTTTTGGCAAAAAAAAATGTAATTTGTACATTGATAAATAACCCCCCTTGGTGCGGAGCTGTAACCCCCCCCCCTGTGTTTTTGGGCATTAATCTATTTGGTCTATCACTCAGTCTCCTGTTATCGTTTTCCCAAGTTTGAAGCATTCCCTTGATGTGTACATTTACTGGTAGAAACCTGCAACTTCAGGAGAGGGATCTTCATATCTAAGTGATGTCACTTCTGGAGGCAGATTGTTGCCTGACTTCAGGTTTGTGGGGAAATTTTCAGCACCACGCAAAGTCCCCCAGGTAGTTCAAGAGTTGACAGTTCCATTGGTGTTTAGGTGTTTAGGTAGCATCTTATTTTATTGATTATATAATTGTATAAAATATAACTTTTTCAAAAATAAGAAACCAGATTTTTGTATCTTTGTTCTAAAGTTCATATTTTTTTTCTTTCTACTTAGGTTGAACAGCTCCGGCAGATGGCAGCAAATACTAATATAAACAGGATAGAGAACTTACTACTGCAATTTGAAATTTTGATACATTTAGGTGGAAATGTGTGTTAATGGGTTTATGGCATAATGTCTTATAACTTGTCTGCTGTTCTTTCTGATAATAGAGCTTTTGATAACCTGCCTTCTGTTTTTGCAAACAGAGCTCGTTTGTGTAAAGAGAGAGGAGAGAATAAAATAATGTTTTAAGCATCAAAAGAGAGATGGTTTATAAACCAATGCTTAAAAATTCCAAGTATATAATTAATAAGAAAAGTTAATAAAATATTCCTCATGTGCACTCAAAGTTTTGTTGGACCATGACCTAGAATTGTAATGTAAAATGTACTGGGCCATGTTCCTCATAAACCATTCCCAACATTCCCTATTTAAGGACCACTATAAATAATGATCCTTTTATGCACCATTCTGAATAGTTACCACTACCTTCCAATGTTTCGGAAGCCTCAGTTCCAGGAATGGAACATATTGAGAAGCAACTCCATTTGCATTAAAAATATAGTATCATTATTCCCATCTGTTTAAAAAAACACAACTCTCTAAAGCTTCACTGTTGCCTGGTGCCAGTTAGGCCCTATCACTATTAATAATAGGCTCAGAAGAATAACATAAGAATAATATAAATAATAATTCTTTTATGCACCATTCTGAATAGTCACCACTACCATCCAATGTTTCGGAAGCCTTAGTTCCAGGAGTGGAACTATTGAGAAGCAACTCCAATTGCATTAAAAATATAATATCATTATTCCCGAAAAGTCGCTAGTGTTAGCTTCGCTAGCGTTTGCCGCACTTCGGCAGGCAAATTTTCGCCACTACATTCCACTATACAAGCCCAGGAAACCTTTAATAAATTAAAGTTGTCCTATTGCCCTACATGTGCCCCCTGTATAGTTGTGTTGCCATATGTTAGGAAATGTAGGGGGGGAAGGAGGGTAACCCCACAAAAAAAATCGATCTTTTTCAGACTATCACCCTCCTATGCTAAAATAAGACAGCTTTTTTGGGGAAAAAAAAAATTCAACCTCCTATCTATTGTATTGAACTTTGCCTGGTCTGACCAGGTGAAGTAACGTCTAGCGTAAGTGCTAACGTAGAGGAAAATGCTCATCTTAGTGTGCAACTTCGCCTGGCGTAAGGGTGCGAAGTTGCGCAAGTCTATCTACTTCGCTAGCAAAAATTCGCCAGAGTCCGTGTTAGTGAATTTGCGAAGTTGCGAAATGACGTCACGCTGGCGAATTAGCGCTAGCGTTAGACGCTTCGGGCTTTAGTGAATCTGCCCCTAAAGCTTCACTGTTGCCTGGTACCATTTAGGCCCTCTCACTATTAATCATAGGCTCAGAAGAATGAGGTCACGGTGAGTCTAAAAATACCAGTTCAGCGCACACAATTTTTTTTTTATAAAAACCACGTAAACCACGGCAAGACAGCAAATAAACAAGTTTACATTAATTGCAAAATTCCTTGAACATTAATGTAAATAAATATTAAGGAGTGCAGTAGAAATTCTTAGCAGAATCTTTAGAACATACTCTAGTTGTGGCACAGGAAGCCCCTTTTGAAGGAGAAGTAAACCCCTCCCGCGCACGAAGTTCAATTAGCGAACTTCGTGGACGTTTGGCGCATGCGCAGTAGTACAAACCGACAAATGCGTCCTACTGAGCATGCGCCACCAAGCGCCGACGGAAAAAGGAAGAAGACGTCACTGTAGATGAAGATGGCGCCCGGTAACCTGGCTGGAGGGGACCTGCACCGAGGGGTAAGTAGCCACTTAAGGGCATTTGCCCTGGGGGAGAGGTAGGCTGGTGGGGAGCAGGCCTACGGGAGGTGGGTGTTAGTGCGGGAGGAGTTTACCAGCCTTTAAAAAGGATTTGGGTCAGGAATGGCACTAAGGCACACATGCAAACATGCACATGCTCCTGCATTTGCCCAGGTCAGGAGACACTTATGCCAAGAAATGCTGTCTTACTATCACAAGAGGTAAATAGTTAGGGCCACCATATGGCATTTGTGGTATGGAATCTTACTAGTTTTATGATTTTTAAAAATGTTTAAAATTAAAAACCCCTGTTCTTTTCTTTTGTTTGCTAATAGATTTGGCCAGCTTTTTAACTTAGACTTGGGGGTTTATTTACTAAATTTAGATTTTTTTCTGGTCAGACTTTTATAGGGGAAAACAGCATTTCTTCGTGGACAAAAAACTAAAATATTTCAAGATTTATTAAACCCCAATGGAGGCAAAGGTCAGAATAAAAAACTACTCCAACTCAGACCTTCCAAGTTCATGTAAAAATCAATGGCAGATGGCATATTTGGTAGAAGTGGTTTGTGAAAACTGAGAGAACATTTCGAATCACCCCCTTGGAGAACTACCACAACCCCCCTTTTGTGGCATTGGTAAAATGAATGTGTCCAAGAAAACACAAAACTCCAGTGCACGACACATACCAGCAGAACTTGATACTCATCTAAAAGGAAGCAATTTGACTGTTTCATAAAGCAAACTCTGCAGTATAGGTGGTGACACCACTCCCATATCAGCTATATGTAATGGGCACAGGAACTAGACATACATTGTTGGAAACCTGTCCTACTGTCAGATAAATGATAATTGTTCCAACAGATATGGTGTGTGGTTTAATTCTATGTTTTTGAAGCCCAATAAACCTTATGCTGCACAGTTAAAGCCAGAAACTATTACTATAATTAGGTGATCACTGCCATCAAATGAGGCAAAAATGTTATCAGAGGAAGAGACGTGTCTTAAATATTACTTATAGACATCAGCAGGTGTTCACAGCCATGGTGTAGAGAACATGAAGAGATCCAAAATCTAGACAAATTAGTCCAACTTAGCCATACTGTTGGTTTCTGAAACAAGAGTCTGAATAAGATTTCCAGTTTAAAATAAGCTTTTAGTGTTTAGATGATCCCAGTGTGTTATGGATTAGGCTGGTACACTCAACCAGTTGTTTTCTTTCCTGAAAATGTAGGTTACTGTCAAATTTCAAATATTTTTTGCTAAAATACAGATACTACAGTGTTTATTGTTTATAGTCATTCCTTTCATCTTTTCCATTGTAAGCTTGTTATCCAAGTAAAAAATGATTTATTTTCCAAGTATCAGGTAAGATCAATATGTTATAGTACATTGTACTACCCAATTCTTTTTTCCAGACCAGAAATATTTAAGATTTTGTTTCTAGGCTTTCAACCATGTACCACACTGAGAGCATATACATAGATAATCAGGAACTGCCTTACATAACAGTGTGTGGTTCATTTCTAATAACAAAACTGAATAAAGTGAGGTTTCTCTTCACTGCATCAGACTTGATATAGGGTTTGAAAGGAGACATGGCCATGTTTTTGATTTAAAAAGATTGCAATCTAATTACAATCCAATTCTTGTCACCAAATTCAATTGGATTTTAAAGTGCTTTTCTACAGCCTGCCAACTTCCACAGAAGAATTTGATCTAGATACAGTGCATTTTTCAACATAGAATATAAAAAAGAGTCAGTCCTTTGAATCCAAACAGTAAGTTAGACTGATGTATCTATTGATGCAGGACATATCCCTTATTAGTTATTTTTTAATGTAGTGATTTACATTGTGTGATACAAAGAAGATTTGTTTATTTCCAAAAGAGCCAATCTGGAGGAAGTAGACGTCATCATAAAAAAAGAGTAAAATTTGCTTTTGAGAAGATCTGCAACTTGATACGCCACCTGCAAACCTGGAGAACCACCAACCCACGTCCATACCCGCTCCTGAATCTCCTACCTGCAACCCGCAGGGTACAGACAGTTTTTGCGGGTACCCGGCACGATGCAGGACTCTATTCCAGGCATCATATACTGTACAACCACACATGCCACTATCACTGCCCTTAAATTGACACAAATGTTGCGCCTATAGACAGCATTCATTAAAGCTACCTGCATCCATAAATGCTCTATGTACTTCTGTATGTTAGCACTGAGAAGTGAGCAACCCTTGTGCCAACCCTTACTCTTCTTGATGTTCTTTATGCACAAATGTATTGATTCTAAAAACTGTTGACATCTGATTTAGGAACACATTTCTTTTGAAACATTGTCGGCAATAGTAAAGGATACAACTCCCCGCATTCATGCATTTACCCTCAAATTCTAAAAACTGCTATTGTGGTTAAAATAAATGTCCGGATTATAATGAAATGATCTTTTCTTTTTCCAGTTCAGTTTTTTTAATTTGCTCCATTTTAAATATTATAATATATTTTTAGTTTGAATGGTTGGAGCATTAATAATATTTTAGTTTTTTTAATTATTGTTTTAAAGATCGTGGTCTGAGCCATCACTCATCTGGATTATGGGGCACTGGTTTTCTGAGATTTCTAAACAATATTTTGTTTGATATTTCATATTAATTACTTTTTGTCCTGGTGGTTTTTCAAATGATTCAGATGATGAGAGATGACATGAGAAAAATAAGCATGCTATTAACATTTCAGCAGATATGTTTGCAATTTATCAATGGTCAATATAGAAATGCCACTGGTTATTAGTTTAACAACAAATAATTTTTCAAAAACAACAAGGGAGGTTATTCTGTTATAAAATCTTTTGTCGTTCAGAAATTCTAAATACAATTCTGACCCCCAGCAGCCTCAGCCCTCAGAACAATGGGAAGGTAACGAGATAGCAGCTCACTTACAGAAGATAACAGCTCCCTGGTAGATCTAAGAACAACACTCAATAATAAAATCCAGGTCCCACTGCGACACATTCAGTTACATTGAGTAGAAGAAACAACAGCTTGTGCTGGCTCATTCTGAAAGCACATGACCAGCAAAATGACTTGAGATGGCTACTTACACACCAATATTACAACTTTAAAACAAATACACTTGCTGGTTTATGAATTAAATAAAATTTTAAATTATAGAGTGAATTATTTACAGTGTAATTAAGAAAAACACAAATTTGGCAGGTTTTAGATGGCAAATTGTCAAATTTGAATTCTTAAAGGGACAGTACATGATAAATTTCTAATTTTAAAATATTTTATATTTGAATCAAATTTGGACTATTGCCCAGTCAAATTACACTAAAATAAACTTGAAACATTAAAATTTGCAATTCGACCCTTGATAAATGTGTCGCTTAATGAGTTAATATATATAGCCAAGTAATGTAGCTTTTAGTAATATATTTTACCATCTGTTTAATAATATTGCATTGTTATACATGGCTATATTTTTAGCAATACAGGTACTGTATGGGACCTGGTATCCCGAATGCTTGGGAAATGGCATTTTCCAGATATAGATATTTTTTGATTTTTGATTTTTTGATAAACTCAATAGGCTGTTTTTCTTCAAATAAGAATTAATTAAATCTTAGTTTGGATCAAGTACAACCTAATGTTTTATTATAACAGAGAAACAGGAAATTATTTAAAAAAAATCTGGATTGTTTGAATAAAATGGAGATGGGAGATTACTTTTATATAAGTCGGTGCTTTGTAGACAACAGGTTTCCAGATACAGGATCGCATAGCTGTATTTCATTTCATGCTAACTGACATGGTTAAGCATTATTGGTTACGCTACTGTATCATATTTAGGAGTTAATGTAAGCGGTCGATTACTTAAGATAATTTTGCAATGGCTTCAGATATTGTATATTGTGCTCCAGTTGCATACTGTATTCGTCAACATTTTGGAAACAGAACGAGGGACAAAAATATTTGACCACGCCTGTTTGTGTAGCCACAGCTCCTAATTACCATGTTCATTTTACAAAATTTGGCAGGTTATGAAGTTTGAACACTTTTCTGTGTTTCTATGCATTATCACAATTTTGCTAATGAAGGTGAATTGCCCTTTAAACTGCAAGTCACAGTTTCCCCAAGAAACCTGCTTCGAATGCTTATAGAATTACGAATACATTCATAGGATTTACGGGGAACAATAGTAAATTTGCCCCAAAGTCAAGTATTACCAATAGCTGTATAATATTGTTTGTCGGTATACATTGTCTGACACCATGAATAGTTCTGAATAATACCTTTGTAAAATTGTCATGCATGAGTCTGTACATAAGGAAGGGCATTATGCATAATGCAAAAGTCTGATATTCTTGTATTAACAATGTATAACACACAGAGTAACCTATGTTATTGTGTGCAGTTGAAAGAAAGAAATGTACATGGTTTTATTTTTTTTACAGGAGACGGATCCTTGAGGAATTTCGTTCAGTGGCTCTGTATATAGAAATTGTTTCTTTCCCCCTGCTGTCAATCATAAGAGGAAAAAACTAAATGATATATGACTTTTTGTATGTTTGAATAGAGATGGAAAAATGAAAATCTCTGTAAAGACCCATATTTAATTTGTTCTGGTATAGTTATCTTGATATTCTACATTAGTCATTAATATAGGTTCTCGAAAGCAGGGTTTGGGTGCTTTAGCATGCAACCCACATTCCAAATATACTTAGCAATGTTATAATTAACAAAGGCTGCATTGATTTTTTATTTTTTGTAAGTCCCGGTACCAAGAGATGGGATGCGTTATCTGGAAACCCGTCATCAAGAAAGCTCCAAATTATGGAAAGGCCATTTCCCATAGACTACATTGTAAATCATTCAATAATTCAATAATTTAGTTTTATTTTTTTATAATAATAAAACAGTAGCCTGTACTTGGTCCAAACTAAAATATAATTAACAGCAGATTTATCAAGGGTCAAATTAAAAATTCAAAGAAATTGGAATTTCGAGTTATTTTTGTGTACTACGACTAGGGAATAGTCCAAATTTGATTAGAATTAGCAAAACATTAGAAAAGTCCAATGTCAAAATTTATCATGTACTGTCTCTTTAAAAATTCAACTTTGACTATTCTCCATCTAAAACCTGCTGAATTGCTGTTTTAGCCTAAGGGGGACTTTAAAAATTCAAAGTTTTTTTTTTTTTTCAATTCTTTGAATCGACTTCGATTGAATAAGTTAAAAATTTGATTCGAACCATTCAAATACAGCGTATTCACCCGAAATTTTATTTTTTTCCAATTGGTCTTTTTTTATTTGAATTTCGAAGTTATGGGAGTTCAAAAAAACTCCCATTATTTTGAAATTTGACCCTTGATAAACTGCCTCTTAATCCTTATTGGAAGCAAAATCAACCTATTGGATTTATTTCATGTTTACTTATTTTTTACATATATTTAAAATATGGAGTTCAAAATTACAGAAAGACCCCAAGTCCCAAGCATTCTGGATAACAGGTCCATATCTGTACAGTGGTGAAAGAAAGACAAATATCTATCAATGTTGATTATTTATTCACATGATCCTTCATTGCTCCTGGTTGCCCTACAAGAAAAAAAGCAAATCTAATCTAAAAAGTCGCCTCTAATTTTCCTCATAAGTGACAAGGATTAAAGGAGAATTCAACCCTGTAATTTATATCCCCCTTCCCCCCTATCCTAAATAGACCCCCCTCCCTCCTCCCCCCCTAGTCCACCTGGTAACCTGGGCAAATGCCCCTAACTTTCTACTTACCCCCTCCATGCAGGTCCTTTCCAGCGGAGTTCACAGCAGCCATTGTCTCTCATTTGGTCTTCATTCTGTATTGAGCTGCGTTTTTGGCGCATGCGCAGTTGGAGTAATCTTCTAGTGCTGAGGATACTCAGGATCATCAATGTGGCAGATATTTGCTATGGCATGGCTATCTTTCAGTGATTTCTTGTTTGCTGTGCCTTTTACTCTCCATGCAGGATGCAATTAATTCTTTTCCAGAAAATGTACAGAAATTATAAGTGGGACAACTCGCCTATTTGTGTCTTGCTGTAAATATAGAAAATATTTCTAAAAGGTTGGAGTGCCATCTATGTCAGATGAAGACGACTGAATAACTTTCGCTGTGCTTTTAAGACTTTGATTTGAAAAAGTTGTATAAGCAAAATTATACAACTCCCAACATTATTTTGGCTAGACATGTTTATTAGGCACAGATAAATAAATGAAGAATTTTTATTATAGAGACTATAGTACCCAGGAACAATGTTTTCTGCACAAAATCATCTATAGTGGGACATTTTTTCCATTTCTTGGGTGGCTGAGATGCTTTCTCTTAGGTGGAATGCAGCAGTATAGTATTTTAATTGTGCCACTCCAATGTAGCAAATTATTCTCCTGAATCTATTTTACAAAGTTATTTTCTTATGAATGGGTATAATTTCTTGAAAACTATAATGCCTGAAATAATCACATGCATCTGCTGTTTTAATTGTAGTGGCTGGAGTTCTCATGCATTGCTTTTGTCTTTCTGAAATCAAAAGCAGTATATGAAACTATTTAATCTTCTTTGTGTGGATTTAAGAAGGCGAGTTTTGCTAACAATTCACCATAACAGAAGTAAAATAGCTTCAAAAGAATATGCACCAGTCATTTATTTTATTCATGCCCATAGACACTGATATTTTTATACACACACATATACTCTCACATTACTTTGATCATATGTTACACTTTCTTTTTATTTATTGTAAAACACACTAATATGGACATGTATACATATGTCCATGATGCTTGAATTGGTTGGTTACCTATAATTAACTTTAAGTATGATGTAAAGAATGATAATCTGAGACAATTTGCATTTCATTTTTTTTACTTCTGTGTTTTGAGTTATTTAGACTTGTATTCGGTAGTTAAATTACCCGAGCAACCATGCTTTGATATGAGTGACTGAAATATGAGCTGCCCTGAATAGAAAGATGATTAATAAAAAGTAGCAATGACAGTAAATGTTTACTCTTACAGAGCACTTGTTTTTAGATGGGGTCAGTGAAAGCTTATTTGAAAGCTGGAATGAGTAGAAGGCAAATAATTCAACTATAAAAGATAAAAAATTAAGACAAATTGAAAGGAGGGGGAGAAAGCCACTGCCTGAGGTGTCAGGTTTTCCCTAGGATATCAAACTGAAAGCATACACATGCTCCTTCTCTCCCAAACTGGTGGAGGAGGTTAGTGTGCTCCATTGGGCCTGGAATGGAGATTGGTTCCAGTAGGTCAAATTAAGTTCAAGGATGTAATAGTTTTTTCTGGTAGTAAAAGGCAGGATCAGGGCAGTTAGTAGAGCATTTAGTGGCTCCAAAGACTAGACTAGTAAGAGTTAGAACCCTGGTGTGTCAATGCTGCTAGTATAGGAACTCAAGAATATAGAGATTCTTGGAGTAATACACCACTGTGAGCTTCACCTAGCACTGGATAGTGTTCACCAAGGCAGGCAGTGGCATCTCTGGCTATTGCAAATGCTAAATATGTGATTGTGTGAGTAACAGCTGATTAAGAATGTGTAATGCTAATCTCAGTTATACTGGCCACAGATGTGACTTACACAACAGAGTCAGGGACTTCGCCAGGTGGAAGCTTCCCTTTAGGGTGTAGTGGAACTACCACACACAGGCTACTGTGATTAATTGGACACCAGGAGGTTCTTTGATGCAAACAAAAGAAGGATTTATTATGTCCAAGACAAATGACCACAGTGTACCCACATATGAGGATGGTACAGTATAACAAGTCACAGATGAGGGTAGATAGATAAGGATGATACAGCAATGTAGAGACTGTCACTCCCATAAGGCATAGTAGTCAAGTGTACATAAATTCCCTAGGCAATATACCTTTAAGTGGTCCAGATTGGTTAGGAAGAAGAAGTCTAGCCCAACACCCTATGCGCTGTGGTCCCTTCACTAAAGGCACAAGGGGAAGCCTTGGAGGAAGCTACTCACTGCTACTTGATACTTGATGGAGCACACCGCTGCTCTTGCTATATAAACTGCCTAGCTTACTCTCCTAGAGAATCTGTTAAATAAACTACCCTGTGCTTGCTAACCTCATTCACGGGGTTTCCTGGTCCACGACTCAATCACCAAAGGTACAGGTCCCTTTGGGGCAAAGGCTTTACTGGGGCCTTGGTGATCACAGGCTCAATGGAAACACCTAGCAGCAAGGACACAAAGAGGAAGAAGCCACTCCCTTCCACACACTATATGGCAGTGTGGCATCAAGTGGTCATTACACCTCTTGGCCAATAACTAGTGGTGTACAAAAGGAACTGTTACAGGGATTATACCCAATAACAAAAGAGATAATGAAATGTATGGATTTAACTCTATAGGAGACACAGTGATCCTATAGGTACCTACATATGTATTTGAATAATTTACTGGTTAGACCTTGTATAATCTGAATCAGTCCCCACCAAAGAGATGTTTGTGTAATGTTCAATAAAGAGTTTCATCTGTTTTTAAAGAACCCCCCAAGTTATTTGGAATCAGTTCACCCCAACTGAGAAGTACAAGTCACATGTAACACCTAACTTACCAGTTGCCCCCAATCTGTCCGGGTTTAAGGTAACCTACTTGGGTTGTTTGTGATTTTAGGGTAGCCCTGTCTCATACTGTATACTGTACCTGTTACATATATCAGAAAAGAAGCAATTTAAATGTAACTAGGATTGTACAGGCCTAACCTAAAATAATTTAAAAAATAAAATCAATTGCATATATGAAAAAAAACATAAATCCTCCTATTCCTGAATCAAATATCTCTGTGAAATGGAAAGAAGATTTGCTCATCAATAATGGCAATAGGATTACATGCTGCCAGTTTTAGAAGTTGTGACTTTTGTGGGTCACCTTATTACAGTGAGGCACATTTAAGTTTAACCCCCATTGTGTTACCTTATTGCATTTGTATCTTGCCGATACTGTAAGTCATGTTTCCAGACACAGTATTAATCAGATGACATATCTGCTTGCAACATGATTTCTGAAGAAATAGATTGACCTTGCAGAAATAAGAGGAAGCTAGAAAACAGTTAAAGCGAAGCACAACTACGGAGCATAAAATTGCTTTTTTTGATCTTGTGAAAATACAAAGTCAAAAGTTTTAAATATGAACTATCTATGAATTTATGATTGTAATTATTCTTCAAAGACCAGCAATAAATGTTATTAGCTGCATTACTTAAAGTTTATCAGTACAATACAGCAAATGCCTCCAATCCATTTTATACATAAATTACTATTGTTTAGTAGTGATGGGCGAATTTATTTGCCAGGGGCGAATTTATTTGCCAGGGGCGAATTCGCGGCGAATTCCGGCGATTTGCCGCTGGTGAAAAAATTTGCGAAATGCCAGCGAAATTTCGCCTGGCGAAAATTCTCCGAAAAAATTAGTTGCGCTGCGTTTTTGACACGATGCAACGAATACGACGTGCGTCAAAAGCGTGCCGCGACTCGTTTCGCAAATTTTTTCGCCAATTTTTCGGCGAAGCGAAACTGGGTAGATTCGCCTGTCGCTATTGTTTAGGATTGAGTTGCTACAATTAGGATCCCAGGCCGATTAGTATAAGTTATGTAACGAGTATTCTTTTACAATTTTCAAGTTTACTGTTTGACCACTTTACTGTTAAATTAATTTATTAGTCATATGAGATTGAGATGGATGGAGCATCATTATGGGTTATGTTTACATTTTATTTGGCATAATACATTGGGATGGCTGCCTACACACCAAAATTACAGCTACAAAAAATAAATTTTTACATTTTAACATTTTAAATGGTAGAGTGTGTGAGTTGCGTAAATTTGAAATGTAAAAGTGCAATTTAGAAATAAAAGGTAAACCATAAATATAATTACAGAATCCCTTTAATCAAACAAAGGCATGGTGAACAAAACTAGGCAGAATAAGCCACGGGTGCAACCAAGATTGACCACAAATTTAGCTGGCTTACTGGATCAGCAAGGTTAAATTTGAAAAAGACTAAAGTACAGAGTCAGGCAAGGTTTAGGGGCTAGCTGAGCTAAGGTAAAAAGGTTCAGGAATCAGGTTCAAAGGGTGAGCAGGGTGACCAGGGGGTCAGCAGGCAAGTCAAACCTGAGAATTGGCCACTGATAATGCCAGATTAAGGAATCTCTCTCTGTATAAAATGAGTTTTCACACCCCCTCTATAAATTACTATTAGTTGCACACATAGCCCATGTGAATGAAGACAGTGGGCACCAACTGTATGACCTAACTGTATAAGCCAGAGGCTCCCCGGGTCAGTCTGTATGTAGCACAGTAGTAGCACACTGACTGCAGCAGACTGAAATAATAAGGGGCCACCCTGTGTCTGTCATGAAATAGTAAGGGGCCACCCTGTGTCTGTTATGAAATAGTAAGCGGGCTATCCTGTCTGCCTTGAAATAGTAAGGGATCACATTATGTCTGCCATGAAAAAGGAAGGGACCATGCTGTGTCTGTCATGAAATAATAAGGGACCAAAAATCCGGTATCGGGGGCTAAACAGAACCTCTTAACAAAAATGTGGATGAGAATTTGAGAAGTTTTTTACCCACTTTATCTTTCTTTGTGTTAGACACAGCAGATGTGATAAGTAAAATTGATCAACTACCAATAACAGAGCTTGTGTTGTTAGTAGCATTAGATGTTGAAAATCTGTATTCAATACCTCGTAACATAGGAGGCAATAAGGGGATTTTCAAAATGACATTAAAGGGCA
>CM044440.1:38817462-38828722 GCA_024363595.1 Xenopus borealis
TTAGCCTTTATTTATAAAGTGCTGACATATTCCATAGCACCTTACAGAGAATATACATCATTCCCATGAGTGCCTGCCACAGTGGATTCTATTCAATTAACCTGCCTGCAAAATACAGGCATGGGATCTGTTATCTGGAACACACATTATCCCAAAAGCTCAGAATTACGGAAAGGCCATCTCCCATAGACTCTATTTTATCCAAATACGGTAATCCAAATATTTAAAAATTATTTCTTTTTTCTCTGTAATAATATGATAGTACCTTGTACTTGATCTAAACTAAGATACAATGAATAGAAATAGAAACCAGTAGAATTAGTCTCAGGATTTAACAGCCTTATTGCATCAGCTTACATTATAGGCAAACCTTTTTCCCTGACATAAGTGCAAAAAGAGGTACAAGTGCAAACACAATGTGTTATAAAACACACTATAATGTAATTGCCCAAGTGGATTAACACATAGCAACCAGTGAGCTATTTGCTTTTCAGCAGGTGATGATTAAAAGCTTTTGGAGGGGGGGTAATTTAATTTTACAAACTCAGAAAACATGGTAAATTCCTGCACAATGCAAATGAAACTTGCTTAAGTATAATTGTACTATAAATCTTCTTTGTGTAGTTCCTTTAGAAGTTTTAATGTTTTTTGTAAATTCCTTAGACATAAACAAATTTCCGGAGGCAATTCCAATTTTCTTGTTTTTAAAGCCATTTTTACAAGGCTATTCTACAAACCATGACACATTTTGCAGCATCAATCACATGAATATGTCCCATCTCCATTAGCAAAACACAACTCTGTAATTTAGGGACACATTTGTTTCTGTGCAAGTTAATTATCTCAGTTGATGTGCAAAGGCTTCTTTAAACAGTTTTGTGTTCATGCAAAGTTTATGAGTTTTTTTGGCTAAAATGTATTTATTTATTTAAATTTTGTTTTAATGGCCATGTTTATCCAGTTTGGATCATCTAATTTAAACCAAGGAACAAAGAGTTAAATTGCTTAGACTCTTTAAATGGTGAAAGTATTTCATCCTTCTGGTAATTTTCTGGCAGACTATTATATCTACAGGAGCTGTTATCCAGAATGCTCGGGACCTGGGTTTTTCCGGATAATGGATCTTTCTGTATTTTGAGTCTTCATACATTAAGGAGCAGATTTACTAAGGTTCGAATGGTAAATTCGAATTTGCTTTTTTTGGCTATAACTCACAATTTCAAGTTTTTGACTGTGGAAAAAAAAGCAAAAAAATTAAAAGCAATTTGGAAATTCAAAATTACCAATCGTACCTTAGTAAATCTGCCCCTAACTGTAATTGGTCCTTTACAGTTAGGGGCATAATTATTATGCTTTGAATGGTACATTCGAATTAGAATTTTCAAATTGCGTTTTTGGTCAAATTTAAAACCAGCAACTTGATATCAAATTTGAATGTGAGATTTATCACACATCATCTATTTTCATTACAGGTTGGATTCTCCTTTAAAGTAGAAGTCAACCTATAATGGGGTAAACGCCATGCCCCCTCCTCCCGTAAGCCCCCCTCCCCCCAGCCTACTTCCCCCCCGGGCAAATGCCCCTAAGTTGCTACTTACCCCCTCAGCACAGGTCCTGAGCGTGGAGTTTGCAGGCTCCATCTTCTCCCCAGCTGTCTTCTTCCTGGATTCTTCGGCGCAGCAGGAGCATTTGCCGGTTCAGCTCTACTGCACATGTGCCGAAAGTCACGAAGTTTTAATCGGAAAACTTTGTGACTTTCAGCACAAGCGCAGTAGAGCTGATCCAGCAAACGCTCCTACTGCTAGGGTTGCCACCCGGCCGGTATTTTACCGGCCTAGCCGGTAAAACACCAGCCAAGGCCGGGGCCGGTATTACAAATTTACCGGCAATGTAGATGCCGGTAAATTTGTAAAACCCCTTAAAATGGCCCTTGCCTTGCCTGAAATCAAATGAAAAACTTACCTTTCTCGCTCTTCAGCCCGATCGCACGCGTGGCTCCGCCCCCTTTGATGTCACATCCCGCCCCTTTGACGTCACATCCCACCCCCTTTTGGCCCCGCCCCCCTGCCGGCCGGTAAGGACCTTTTTAAAAGGTGGCAACCCTACCTACTGCGCATGTGCTGCCAAGCAACGAAGAATCCAGGAAGAAGACGGCTGGGGAGGAGATAGCGCCTGCAAACTCCACGCTGAGGACCTGCGCTGAGGGGGTAAGTAGCAACTTAGGGGCATATGCCTGGGGAGAAGAAGGCCGGGGGGAGGGGGCATGACATTTACCCAATTATAGGTTGACTTCTCCTTTAAGTCTTATTCTTACATGTGCATGCCAGTAGTGAATGATTATTTTAGAGATATAGTGAATAAAGTGCCTCCTTTTGTAAATTATAAGTATATTATAAGTTACCGAGGAGTTTCATGACCATATAAAAACACGAAGCATAAGGCCAAGTGTTTTTATACAGGTCATAGAACTTCAAGGTAACTTCTAATATCCTCATAATTTACAAAAAGGGATACTTTATTTATTATAATACACAAGTTTTAGTGTGATAAAAATGACATAACTACTCACCACTAGTGATGGGCGAATCTCACCCATTTCGGTTCGCCGAAAAATTTGCGAATTTCCAGCGAAATTCGCGAATTGGCGAAAATTTTTCGAAACGAGTCGCGCGTAATTTTTGACGCGCGTCAATCATGGCGCGTCGCGTAGTTTCCGTCGCGTCATTTTCGGCGCGCGTTGCATCGTTTTCGGTGCGACTCGTTTTTTTTTGGCAAATTTTTGCTGGCGTTTTGCGAATTTATTCGCCAGCCGCGAATTCGCCCCTGGCGAATAAATTCGCCCATCACTACTCACCACTTATAAGGATATAATTTACAAGATATTCATGGCTTTTGTGTATTTTTTGATATACACTCTCCTGCAGATTTTATACACATTCAGTAATACTTTTATACACTTTTGAATTTAAATGTAACTGTTTTTTTAAGATATACGTATTTTGATATAGCACTACTACAGGCATGGTATTCATTATCCAGAAACCCATTATCCAGAAAGCTCCGAATTATGGAAAGGCCATCTCCCGTAGACTCCATTTTAGCCAAATAAGCCTAATGTTTAAAAACCTTTTCCTTTTTGTCTGTAATAATAAAACAGTACCTTGTACTTGATCCAAACTTAGATATAATTAAAAACCAGCCAATTTTAATCAATGTTTACATGATTTTCTAGTAGACTTAGGGGGTTATGTGCTAAAGTCAATTTTTTCTGGTTGGAATTTTAAAGTAGAAAATACAATTTTTTTGAGGGGAAAAAAACGCTGATGGTTAAAAAATATTTCCAGACCATTACAAGTAAAAATAAGCAGGAAACGTCTAAAAGTCTGAAAGACTTAAAAAGGATCCAATAGGATCAGCACAGCTCCCATTGACTTCTATAGGACCTTGATTGCTTTTACTTTTTTTGTGTTTTTTACTTAAATCTTGAATTTTTAGAGTTTTAGAGAAATAAAAAAAACTTGCATTTTTAGAAAAATTGTGAATCTAGAAAAATAACTGAATTTTAGAAAATTGACACAATTGGGACAAATAGCAGCAACTTAGAGTATCTCTTGATGTGGAAATAAGCTTTAGAAATGTAAAAGTATAAAACACATTTTAGGAGGTAAAACTTTTTTTTTTAATATTGTGAGAAAGGAAGAATAATGTAACTGAAGATAAACATTATATAAAACTGTTTCCTTTAAACATTTGGATGACTTATGCTAAGTATAGCCTTCAGTAGCTTTTAAAAGACAAGGAAAGTGAAACTAATAAAGTAGGCTAGACATTTTGTACATTATATTTCGTGCTTCTGTACCAGCCTCAGGCAAGCAAGGACCTTTAGCAGTAAAGATCTCAGTCTCCAAAGATGCCCCAGTAGCTCCCCATCTTCTTTTCTGCTTATTCACATGCTCTGTGCTGCTGTCACTTACTGAGCTTAGGGACCGACTCAAAATATACAGTACACAAATAATTTAAATATCACAGTATAAGGCTGATTAATAATTCAAATGGATTAATAATACATGGCAGCACATAAACCAGTGCAATTAGCTTTATAATTTAATAATAATCCCTGTAGCATCATCTTATATTACAGACAAACCTAATTTTCTGTTTGATAATTTGTGACGACCCCTAAGTTTAGCTTCTCAACTTCTGCTCAAAGCCCACTCAGCATGTGAGTGTTGCACATGTAAGATGGTGACAAGTTTTACGTTCTGAATCATTGATGCTATTGAGAAGCTGAAACTTTAGGCTGGTGCAATAAGTTCAGTATATAAAACATGGCAGATTTAGCCATATTTGTTTTTAGACTTTCCTTGTCCTTTAAGATGGAATGTTAGTAAAATGTATTTTTAGTCTGGTTTTGGATTTGTATTTACTAGAAAAGCAGACAGTGTTTTACACAAGCAATTATTTATAATGGGTTCTCCACCCAGCAAGGTTTTTATAGCAGTCATGATTGAATGTGTCAGGGCAGAAAATACAGGAACACATGTTGAAACATTTTCAGTTTTGGTAATTCTGAAATACGGTATTCATCCAAAAGAAGTAATCTGTTCTGGACAAAAATATTTTCTGACATGATTGGGAAATTACAAATGCTAATATGCTTATTAAAATGCCAGCTGATGCAATTTAAAGGGCAATCTCAGAACTGAGAGAGAATCAGGGCAAACAGCTAACAGAGAAAAGTATAATGCCATGTTGGGCTTTGTAGTCAAAAAGATCATAATAAGCTAAAGAAAATGAAAACAACTGAGCCACTAAATGCTTAGGTAAATATTTTTTACATCGAGTAAAAAGCAGATCATGTTTAATAATAGCATTAATGCAGAATCTTGGAAGACTAACAAAATCTATAGTTTCTTTATGTTAATATATGGTGTTCATTATATTCACACACTGAAGGGTAAGAGAATGTTACACACCTTTCTAGTGTTTCAGATATTCTGTTCAAACTATGTAAGTATTGACTTAATCAGTAGCGATTATCTAAACTGTCCCATTTAGAAAAACTAGCAAAATTTCAACAAAAGTTCTCCTAATGCATTGCTATCAATGGTCATTTATTTACCATTGTTTTTCTTGCACTAAATGCATTGAAGTCAATGGATTTTTTCACATTTTTCTCATTCCAAGTGCATTGAAGTCAATGCCCATTTATATATATATATGTTTACAAGGGGAATACAAATCACAGATTTTAGTTGGGGCTGAGCAGATTATCTTTTAGTAAAGGCCAGAAGGATCCTGGTAGCAGAGTTTAAGACTGATTGGAGGGGAGACAGATGGGAGTCAGGAAGACCATTTAGGAGGATATTGCTGTAGTCTAAATGGGATAAGATGATGGCATGGATTAGTGTTTTGTCTGCAGTTTGTGAAAGAAATGGGGCTATCTTGGCTATATTATGGAGGAAAAAACAACAGGTTTTGGCAGTGTTGTTAATGTGATTAGAGAAAGAGAGGGATTGGTTGAAGATGAGTTAACCGGGTTAATGGTAGAGAAGGGTTTGTTTTGTCTTGGCCAAGTTGAGGTGGCGTTGGTTCATCCAGGAAGAGATAGCTACTAAGCAGTCTGCTATCAGGGTTTGAACGTCAGTGGTTAGTGAGGTTGTGTCTAAATATATCTGAATGTCATCAGCATACAGGTGACATTTAAGGCCAAATGAAGATACAGTATAAGGTCTCCTGAAGAGACAACAGAGGAGCAAGTACAGAACCCAGAGGTTCCCCCACATTAAGATGAACAGGAGGAGAGGATTTGTTTGCAAAAGTAACAAAGAAGGAGAAGTCAGAAAAGGTAGGAAGAGAACTTAATCACAAATACATTGAATGGAGAACTTGCATTAGAACAGAATGGTTAACTGTATCAAAAGCAGAAGATAAGTCCAGGAGAATGAGAATAGAGTAATGCCCTTTGGCCTTAGCAGTCTGGAGATCATTTGCAACTCTACATAAGGCAGTCTCAGTGGAGTGTGCAGTTCGAAAGCCAGACTGCATAGGGTCAAGAAGATTATTGCAGATTATTGGTTAGTAATACGGGAGAAAACAAGACGTTCCAGAACTTTAGAGGCTAGCGGTAAGAGAGAGACAGGACGGTAGTTAAACAAACAGGATGAGTCCAGTGTAGCCTTTTTCAGGATGGGCTTGAAACAGGCCTGCTTGCATAACGAGGGGAAAGTAGCAAAAGTTAGTGAGGAATTGAATATATGAGTAAATACTGGAGTAAGGACAGGAGCACACTGCTTTAGTAGAAGTGATGGGATAGGATCAAGTGAGAAAGTTGTTGATGGAGAGTATAGGAGAAGTTTAGAGACTTCAGGTTCAGATATACGATCAAAAGAGTTGAAAATGAAGATAGATACCAATACTCTCGTTCCCCCTCAAGCTTCTGAGGGGTGGGAAAATTGTTAGTGGATAGAGTCAACTTTGCTTTCAAAGAAGTCAGCTGGGTCCTGGGGGGTATGGTCAGGTGTTAGCATTTGTAGAGGGATGACGTAGCGAGTTGAATATTGAGAACAATCATCATGGGTTGAATTTATTGTTATTTATAAGTGTAATGTAGTGCTGTTGTTTAGCCTGGGATAGGGCAGGGCCAAGACAGGCCATGAGAAATTTATAATTGAGAAAGTCAGCTTTGGTACGGGATTTCTTCCACATGCTCTCTGCCACTTACAGGACTGCAGAAATCACTTCTGGCTGTACATCCAGGGATGGCGATTGCAGGCTCCACTGTGTTGTGGCTGCAGAGGGGCATTGGTGTTTATAGCAGCAGACAGAACCGAGTTGTAGGTATTTACTAGTGAATCAGGATCAGAGGAAGTAGTGATGGAGGAGAAGCTAGAACTGAGAGAATCAGATAGAGCAGTTACATCAACAGCACGAGTGTTGGGAATCAGAATTTTTGGTTGAGGGTTACTGGGGGGGGGTGGAGTGTGCGAGATTGAAAAAGAGATAAGGTGGTGATCAGAGAGAGGAAAAGGATCAATGTTAGATGTAGAAAGTTTTAGGTTTTTGGTAAAGACCAGATCTAGGCAGTGACCATCCTAGATGATCCTGCTGGAGACCAAAGGAGGGGGTAAATGGAGAAAATGTGATGGCCAGGACTGGGAGGGATTATCAATGTGGCAATTGAAGTCACCCAAAATAACTGGAGAGCCAGGGAACATAGGAAAAAAGAGAGCTAGAGAGAAATGTGGCAGGAGATTTAGCAGAAGGAGGTCTGTAAACAACAGCTACCCGTGCAGCGAGAGTTGAACTGCATGCACCTCAAAAGAAATACATGATCCAGAAATACAACATGTTTTGCCTTGCATCTACACACAAAATATATTGTTCACTTATTAACATGACACTCTAGTATACTATACAGCTCTACGAAATATGCTGGCGCTACACAAATACATGTTAAAAAAAAAAATAATAATAATAAATACTCAAGATCAAAATTACAGAAAGAGCCTTTATCTGGAAAGCCCTATGCCCCAAGCATTCTGTATAACAGGTCCCATACCATAAAATTATTGTCATTTTTGCTGTAATAATAAGAGTACATTGTACTTGCTTCAAACTGAGATATAATTAATCCTTATTGGAAGCAAAACCAGCCTATTGGGTTCATGTGAAGGAGAACTAAACCCTAGGATTAAGGGCAGAACTACACAGAGGACTTTGCAGCGTTTCTGTCGGATCTGATACTGGGAGACAAAATGCCCGCGTCAAGTCAGATCCGACAAGAACAAGGTAAAATGAAAATGCTGCAAGCTGCGTCTTCATCCAACAGTCATGTCAACCCTGCAACAACATCTGACTTCCTATTACTTTTCCTTTTTCCTGTTGGATCTGACTTGATGGCAAAAAGCCACCTCTTGTGACTTTAAGAGCCAAACTTTTGGGTTTTAACCCAGTGGGGAGAGTGCTATTGCTCTCAGTGCACTAGCAATGCTGCTCCCCTTTAACCTTCTTGGACGCTGATTTTTAAGCGCAGAATGGGAGAGGGGGTGGCAGCAGCCCCTGTGTATATAGGAGTAAGCACTTGAGTATGGAAGGGAGCACACTGTTTTAGTAGAGGTGATGGCATGGGATTAAGTGAGCAAGTTGTTGATGGAAACGACAGTAGAAGTCGTGAGACTTTAGACTCAAAAGAGTTGAAAAGGGAAAGAGGAGATTTAAGAATGAGAATATTGGTATCTAAATGGTGGGGAAATTGTTTGTGATAGAATCAACTTTGTTTTTTAAAGAAGTCAGCAAAGTCCTGGAGGTATGTTCAGATGTTAATTTTTCATTTTTAGAGGGATGAAGCAGTGAGTTGAATATTGAAAACCAGAAAACAAGCCTTATGGGTTGAATTTATTATTATTTATGAGTTTACTATAGCACTGTTGTTTAGCCTGGGATAGGGCAGTACCAAGGCAGGTCATAAGAAACTTATAGTGGAGGATGTCAGCTTTTGTGCAGAATTGCCTCCACATGTGTTCTGCCACTTGCATACAGGAATGCAGACATAACATCTGAAAGTTCATGCAGAAATGGGGGATTGTGGCCCCAACTGTGCTGTGGCTACAGAGGGGCATGATTATTGATAGTAGCAGACAGAACTGAGTTGTAGGCATTTATCACTGCTTTAAACTTCAGTCAATCTTTACTGTTGCACTGTAAGTTGGTGTGATATCAACCCCGTCTCTTCCCCCTCCCTTAGCAGCCTATCAGCATAACAATGGGAAAGTAACCAGATAACAGCTCCCTGACACCTGCATTGATAAAAATGCCCCACAAACTACCCAGGAGGAGATCTGAGAATAGCACTCAACAGTAAAACACCAGAGTCAAAATATGACCACTTCAGTTACACAGAGTAGGAGAAACAACAGTTTATCTGAGAGGAGTTCCATTGTGAAGAGCTAGTTCCTTCTGAAGAACATGACCAGGCACAATGACCTGAGATGGCTGTCTACGCTCCAATATTACAGCCAAACAAATGCATTTATTGGTTCAAGAATAGAATTTTAAATGGTAGAATGAAGTATTTCCAATGTTCCTTTTTGGACTGTTTGATATGCATCCAAGAGGGGGGTTGTTATTATTGTGAGCAGTTGAGGTCAATACTGTGTCTAGGACTTGCATGACACATTGGTAATCCTATCACAGTAACTACACAGAATCAATACCTCTGTAAATTCAGATGTCACCTCTTTGAAGAGTTACAACATACCATTGTGATTGGATTAGTGGAAGAGTTTATATGCCCAGAACTCCCCACACCAGTCAGTTAAACTGAAGAATCTGCTTGAATGAGTGAAACTTCTTCAATGACTACTCAGCAAGTCCAGTTGTTTTAGAATTACTTATATTAGATATACCATTACCTGGATGAATGAAAATCATCAAAGTCATTTGAGGTCACTAATTCATTAGAGGTTTTGGATGGGTTTCTCTTCTAGAACTTGTAGATAAATAAGAATTCCTATGCACAATAAAACAGGTCATACACTGAAAGATCTGCTTGTTTTTTGTAACTGGCAAATTTGCTACTTTTTTCTTACCTGAATTGAAACTTTCTGCACATTTATATTTTTCTAATTGTTCATGTTTGAATCTGGTGCCAGAACAGATAGTTTTCTCACATTATGGTGGAATTGTTTACTAAAGCACCCAAATAATTGTCCTTCAGTAGGGGATTAATGATGATTGAATTTTTTTTGAGCTGCAGGTCATTTAGCTTTTAAATAACCTTTCTAACAGACTGTGCCATTGGCAATACATTGAATCAAAATTCTATTATATAACAATACATTTTTTAGCAATTCATAGCTCTGTATACATCAAGCATATAATTTGGTAATAATGGGATATGTAAATGAAACAACTGCCAATTAGTTTTTTTCTGAATAGAATGGTGCAAATTACCATTTGTTTGCACAAAGACTTGTGCCTTTCTCTTAATACTTAACTGCCTCTGCTTAGTAGCATTATATAAAGGAGGTAAGCAGTAAATGGGCACCCTATGACAAGCCCCTAGCTTGTACGTATATCAATGAAGGTGGTTGCCAGGAGTACCAAAGAACACAAGGCACTAGGTAGGCTGCACATATGCTTATTTCACTAGAGGGGGCCATGTTATCCTGCTGTAGGGCTCAGTGGATAAGGGCTAGGTGCAAGGGCTAACATAGTGCACTTGCAGTTCCACTTATCCCTTCATTGTTGTTTGTCTCTGACACTATAGTAGGGATATCATTATTTACTGCCTATATTAATTTATCACATGTGGACAAAAATCCCAAATGCTGCTTTCATGCAGATGAAATTAGTAAACTCAATATTGAAGGGAAAAAGTGCAAATCTTACAGTGATTTTCTTTGTTCTCCTTTGTTGAGTTCTGGAATATAACAGTTCCATATATAATCCCAATAAGATTATATTTTTGTGTCTAACAGTTCATTATTTATACTTAGCAGTATCCCTTATGTATTATGTGCCACATGGGATATATTCTAAAGTTCTACTGTGTGTCATCATTTATAGGGTGCATCTTCTTAGGTGTGTTTGAACAATGTAAGTTTTGGATGATGCATTAACACCAATAAGCATACTCAAGCTTACTCTGTCCTGTCCAGATGGAAATAACATTTCCCTTAACTATCAAAAGCAAATATAGATTTGCTAATGATGTTGAGCAGCCAGTTAAAGCCAGTGTAAATTCCCCAGTTACATATCTAATAAAAAGTGTTTGGTATAACTCCTCAAACTGCTCCTTTTAATGGCCAATTACACTTCCTTGGTCACATTTCCATTTAGATGTGGTCTGGCCAACATACTTTGTCCACCAAAGAAATAACCTGTTGGCAATAGCTGATCTGCAGATGAAAAAGAAAATGCTTCTAGTAGACATAACAATAAGCCTGAACCTGGCAGATACTGCAGTATGTTTTATTTACTTAAATGATAAACTGGTTAGAATCAGATGGATTTGTAGCATCTCATTCATATTCATGTATAGCCTGTGTACAAATCCCCATTCAGACTGACTACTAGTGAGACAGATATATAATTGGTCATATTTAGTATATGGGTATCAGTTATTGCAACAAAGCCTTAGGAATTTAGTTCAGCACTTTATAATTCCTTTTTGAAAATGTGCAATGGGCGTAAATTTCTCCACTGCGTTCCATTAAGTGCACATTCCCCAATTATAATAAAGATACAAAAAAAAAAA
>CM044440.1:38828796-38844497 GCA_024363595.1 Xenopus borealis
TAAGAAAAACCATCAGGTTTCATTATCATAGTAATGTTGGTTTGTAATATTCCCACAATACTTGGGCAATACTTGCATATCTGAAATGTCAGGCCAATAAAGAAATGTGCCACAGGGAGCATTACAAGTTGACGTAAGATGACAAGTTAAGCAAAATGTACTCAGAACACTATAACCTCCCTGCTATGTACATTACTTTCCTTGCAGCAACATTTTTTCTGATTTTCATATAGAGCTTTAAAAGCCAAACCACAAAAAGCAATGACTTTATTAATGGCAATCTGAAGAACACTTTCAAATTTATGTATGAATAATCATTCTAGCTAATTTCCCTTCAGAGGGAAATTTCATCTACTCAAATGTTACACTGGAAAATAAGTGCAGCATATTTAAATGTATCGTGTTTATTTTTAGTTTATATTAATCTTTTAGTTGACAATTTCTATCATTTACATCATTTCTAGGAGTCAAACATATGAAATGACCCATTTTAATAATGACAGTCCTATCTTATTTTCCCATCTGGCTTGACATTTTATTATTATAATATATGTTTCAAGTATATATTTTCTTTAGAAATATCATTGCATTATATGTCACTATCATGGGACAAATTATTGAAAGTGCAAATAATACAGTAAGAACACAACCAGCATTTCCATAAGTATATGCAAAGAAAATTGCCAATAACAAGAGATAAGGTGAATAAACTTTGTGAAAAAGAAACTACATTTTCCTGATCATATCCTTGTTAGCATACTAGCATGGAAGATTTGAAGACTTATATTTATATTTAATTTAAAAATATATACCCAGTAGACTTGGCATAGGCAAACCTAGTCTGGTGTTTGATGTGCCTCCATACTGCAACCACACACTCAGAAACCAATACAAGATAACATCAAGTGGCTCAATATACATACTGTAACATTATCATCTTGATTTTCAGCCTAAAATTATCTAATCTGTTTGTTCAAGTGGTGGAAGAGAAATCACATACCTTACACTCAACTTGTGTTTCACCTACCCTACTGTTTACTGCTAAATACTATACTATATTTTAACTAAAGAACCAGCCTGTCTCACTTAAATGTCTTTGTGTAAGTACAGATGCAGTCACTTGGATTTGTAAGTTAAATGCGTCGTGACTCAGGGCTAATTGAAGAAACTGTGTTATCCAAAGTTATCTTAACTCATTTAATGCATTTAACCTTTTCATTAGCATACCAAAGCTCCATTGTTTTCAATGGTGAACTCTTTCATTGGATGTGATGCTGTTACACAATATTATGTGCTAAGTGGGATAAATGGGTTAGATGAGTTAAGTCACAACGCATTTAACTTACAAATCCAAGTGACTGCATCTGTAAATGTATATAGACTTTTGGAGCTTAATAATGCCAGTAACTTTATCAATAAAGGTGGTGGTTTATTAATAATACAAGAGCAAACTCTTATATCCTTAAAATGGTGCTAAGTGACTAGTTATAACCAGGGCTTTGTGACCAAATTTGTTTCACAATAGGCATGTCACTAGGACATGTGTACTATTAAAATGATGTGTCCCTGATGTAAAATATAATGAAAGTAGAAGTAACTATTAGGGGCCAATTCACTAAAGGGCAAATTTTTGCCAGCTCATGATCTGACACACTTCACGCCACTTCGCCAGGTTCTACACCCAGTACTAATCATTGTGAAAAAATGGTTAACCCAATATATTATTGTATTTACTGTAGTTATTATTTCTCTTTCTCTCTGTAGGCAGCTCTATACAATTATCTTTCACAAACAATACGATATACAGTTTTAGATTCATACAAGATTTGCTCATATGTTCTCTATATATTACAGTGAGAAATGTTTTAATTATGACTTGCTATTTTATATTCTTTTCAAAGTAAGCAATGCAATGTGTATTTATTAGTACAGGTATGAGAATTCTGGATAAATAATATGTATTTGAATCTCCACACCTTAAGCCTGCGAAATAATATTTCATAATGAAATAAACCCAATAGGATTGTTCTGCCACTAATATGCAGGGGCGATCATAGGCTGTTGCAGCCTGAGGCAGCAGCACCAATGAAACCACCCCCCTTCCACTCTGCTTTAAAACATCAGCATTGGAACTGGTCAAAGGGGGGTTGCACAGCCATAGCGCTATCTGCACTAGCAGAGCTGAATTTCTGGATTAAAACCTATAAATTCATATATTAAAGTTACCAGAGGTACTGTATAAGTTACTGTTTTGTTATTATACAGAAACAGGAAACCATTAAAATGTTTTAATTATTTGCATAAAATGTTCTCTATAGGAGATGGCACCCCATCTCCATGTGCACTTGCTATGGATGGAAAGTGGTGGTATGGTGGAACCATTTCCCCCAGACCTTCCAGGTCGCCTTCTTTCCTGGGTCCAGCCACTGATGCAGGGTCTGCTGAATAAGCCCAAATTGTAATCCTTGCCTGGCAATAGTACTTTCAAAGATGCAGAGGTTGTAGAGAAATCTACTTCTGACCATGTAATGTTATATATAAAGAGCTAAAGGAAGAATAATAACATATTCTTTTATATTATAATATAATGCCACTAAAGGGAATGAATGCCATAATTTTAAAAGCCAAAATGACTAAAGATAATTAAAGATTCTACCACTTTCAAAGTCAAAAGGGAATATTGTCGTTTTTTCATGTCAAACAATGTAAATGTCCATCCAAATGAATAGGTAGGATTGTCACCTTTTAGCCTGGTGGAGCCCGTGATGCAGAGGGCACAGAGAGTGGCAGGGGGGGCAGGGCTATGATGTAGCAATCCACGACTGGCCGATCTTCGAGTCAATCATATTCATCTTCAATTCATCATCATCAATCATCAATAAATTCCTAATTTGGAAAACTGGGCAGGCAGTTTTGACCCAGTCAGCCCTTCAAAAAAACTGACTGTCTGGGATAAAACTGGGCAGGTAGAAACCCTATGAATAGGACACTACAATACCACTAGGGTTGCCACCTGGCCTAGTGGGTAAAAATGATGGTTGATCCCAATGTTATTAATTGAGAAAAAAAGATAACTATATAAGAAGGCCAGTATTTTCTCCAGAAAAGGTGGCAACACTAACTACTGCACATTGCTCTACGCTCTCTAAAGATATCTAATGGTGGCTTTTCTCTTTAGTAAAAGGAATGTGTTTCAGTGTATCACAACTAGTTATAACCAGGCACCTTATAAGATGGCAAACATTGCACCTCTATGTAACTTTAACATGAACTCATTACAGTTCATCATCCTTCCCCTACACATACAATACAAGTTTTCACCATTGTTCCTCTGTCACAGGTTGCCAGTCTTCCTTCATTCCCCTTCCACTATTTGTTTTCAGGTCTCTTCATCTTAACTTTATCTTTAATCACAGAAGTATTTTCACTTCGAAATTCAACCCTTGATAACTCTGCCCCTTAGTATCAGAATTTATTAATCAAGCATGTAGCATCAGCTTATACCACAGACTAACCTAACTTTGTACTTGCTAATTTATGACAACCACTACGTTTAGCTTCTCAACATCTGCTCAAGGAACTCAGAGCATGTGCATGTCACAGACATCCCTAATAAAACCCAAGATGGGAAACTCCTATGACAACTTTGAATACCTGGTTAATTACAACTATAAAGATGCAGAACCTTTAGGCTAGTTCCATATGTTCAATATATAAAATAAGGCATTTCTATCCATATTCATTTTTAGGTATTATTTCTCCTTTAAGGTTAGGGTGAGGAAAGCTGACATCTATAGAGGATAGAGGAGGGCTGACACCTTATGGATAAGGAAGGAGGCTTGACAAACCATGGACGTGGACTGAAAACTAGTGGTTGGAGGAAGGCAGGCAGCAGCTATTGAGAGAGGCTGGAGTGATCCTAATTAAATAGGGAGAATGTCATATAAAAACATGTTGGCATTACAAAGCAATGAAGAGCAAACCATTTGTGCATTTATAACAAGAATTAAAAACCACTTGAATATAGTCAAGTACCATGAGCAGGTTTGTGCAGGCATGTTGTGTGTAACTGACTTTGGCAGGGTCAACACCCAGTATACAGAGGCACTGATTTAATTTCAAGTGGCTAATATTAAAGCCCTCCTTGACAATGGATGTTGACATTGTTATAGTGGAGTACCACTAGAAGCAATCCATGTGTTATATCCCATAGACTCCCTTATAATCAAATAGTTAAAATTTTAAGAAATTATTTTTTTTTTCACTGTATGTGATACAAACTGAGATACTGTATGATTAATCCTTATTTAAAGCAAAACCAGCCTATTGGGATTATTCAATGTCTACATGATTTTCTATTAGACTTAAGGTATTTAAATCTAAATTATGGAAAGACCCATTATCAGGAAAACCCCAGGCCCGGGAACTCTGGATAACGTGTCCCATTCCTGTACCAGAAATAATACTATGCATATAAATATACATAAATATAAACATACATAAACATAAAAGTTATTTGGTCTAGGAAAATTACCTTGGATAGAATGGTATATTTGGTCTTTATCTTTGTTTTTTCCTTCCCTATTTGTTTAATGGATAATGTACATGTGCTACAGGAATAAAATGGTCCAAACATTGTTTATTGAACATAGTAAAATAAATAACAAGACAATATTAAGCTTGAAAATAAATTGTGTTGGGTATTTTGCCAACTGTTCTATTATGAGCAATACACATTCTGTATTTTCTTTAAATTTGAACAGCCATGTCTTAAAGGGGTGGTTCACCTTCAAGTAAACTTTTAGTATATTGTAGAAGGGACAATTCTAAGAAACTTTTCAATTGGTCTTCATTATTTATTTTTCATAGTTTTTTTAATGATTTGCAGTTTTATTCTGTTTCTTTCCAGCTTTCAAATGGGGGTCACCGACACCATCTAAAAACAAATGCTCTGTAAGGTTACAAATGTATTGTTATTGTCACTTTTTATTACTTATCATTCTATTCAGTCCCTCTCCTATTCATATTCCAGTCTCTTATTCAAATCAATGCATTTTTGTAATTTGTACCCTAGAAACCAAATTGCTGACACAGCAAATTAGAGAGCTGCTGAATAAAAAGCTAAATAACTATAAAACTACAAACAATAAAAAATGAAAACCAATTGCAAATTGTCTCAGAATATCACTCTCTACATTATACTAAAAGTTAACTCAAAAGTGAACAACCCCTTTAAACAGTTTCCCTAATATACAATATCATATTACAGGGATCTACGTCTACAATTAAAGGAGGCTTGTGGCTAAGATGTTTTGAAAACAATATTGGCACTTGATTTATGTTCCAATAAAATTTTTATAGTTGGACATAAAAGTTAAAGAGCAAAAGCATTAAGAGTGAGCAATAATATGACTATGTTGAAAAATTACTTCTTCAAAATAATTTATTTGTGAACTATTTAGGGAGCAAGCATGGAATATAAAATGAATTAAAGAAGTAATTCACTGTACAGTGGGCCACTTTATCACATTCTCTTCTGCAAAACTGTAGAATAATAACAAGCCATAAACCTTGTTGCTGTAGAAATATTAGGCTCAGGCTCAAAGAGCAGTCTAAGGCTATATTCCATTTGTTATTGTAGCACCTATTTGGCTGTATTTAGACAAACACCCACTAGCATGATAGAGCTCATGCTACATGCAACCCTCTTTCACCAGTAGGGCTTTCGCTAAGTGGAAAGCTCACTACTGCCGATTTTCAAAAGAACAGAGTGTTGGATGCCAGGGGTTCTTTGCAAACAGGTAGAACAGGCTTTATTTAAAATACAAAGCGCCACAGGGTTGGTAATACTCACAACTGAAGTAGATACACACATGCCAGGTACAGTCAAGGATTAGTAGACACAGCATGAATCAACACCATAGGGGCAATAGCACTCTCCAGGATATCGATGCCTCCTGTGAACTGGACCCCACACATCAAACATGGATCAGGGTTTAGCACCTTGCCTAAATTCCCTATCCGTACTGTGGATCCCTGCACTCCAGACAAAGTAGAGCCTGGGGGAGAACTACTCCTTCTATCCTCCTCGATGGAGCTTGAGCTGCTCGTGCTAGCTAAATCTCTCTGACTCACTTTCACTAGAAAGTACTATAACAAGCACTATCCTATCCACTGGCTTCACCTCGTTCACGGGGTCCCTGTACCCCGACTTCTCTAAAGGGGCCTAACACTTCTGGAGCCTTGTTGACTCCAGGCTCAATGGATCCACTGCCCAGCTCAACTGCTGCAGGCCAAAGAGAATGTGCCCCTCCCTGCAAGCACTTTTGTTACAGCACTGCAGGAGGCAGCCACACCCTATAACCAATAGGAATAATGCCAATATGTTACATGGGATTTAACCCAGCAACAGGGAAAAGGAAGGCACTACACAGGGATGAAGCCATAAGGGCCATTACACTTATGGGTCCCTACATTATTAAATAGTAGATCTCTTGAAAACAAAATATTAAACAACTGAATTGCACACCTGTATGTTTTACTTTTGCTCTGTTTAGACCATTTTAAGACCTTGCACCTCAAAGTAGAATGAATGCTCCAAATGATGGGAGGTGCCAATTGTTAGGGCACCCCCCCCATGGAATGTAATGACTTACCTGATATCCCAGGCTGGTGTTCTTGTTAGCAGAACACTGCACTTGCCCAGGGGGCTATTGAGTGATCAATCCTTTTCTTACTTCTTCTTTCTTCAGAAAGGCTAACAAGTCTTTAACCATTGTTAAAGGGGTTATTCACCTTTCAAACACTTTTTTCAGTCCAATCTGCCCCATAGAAAATAGAAAGTTATTAGAAAATGTCTTTATTTCTGGTTAAACCAACTGAAAAAAGTATTGACCAGCACTTTCTTTTGCATTATTTAGCACATTTTCCTGTATATCCCAATAAAAAAAAATAGTTTGATCTTCTAACTTTTTTATTTACGTTATTGCTGCTATAAATATAACTTCCCCTACAAATATAGCAGAGTTGCCTGTATTTGTTTTACCACTAGAGAAATACCCTAGTGAACAAAATAATAGTGTGATGCCCAAAGCCTGAATGTATTGGTTGTATGACATATTCTCAAAAATCATTACTGCTGCTTTCCAGCTGCTGCTGCAAAAAAAATGTTAGTTTCAGGCTCAGAAATTAACAAAAAAGGCATCTGACCCTGAAAAAAAGGGCAGATATAGCTGTACATTACCCAAAAATTGTATTTAATTGTCTTGGATTAAAAACCTGGCCCTTAATATATTCCTATGCAGAGACAACAGGACCAGATAAGCACTTTGCCATGGCCTGCTTCTCACTCACTTTAGTGCAGTCCAGGGTCTTCTACATGTTAAATTAAAAATCCCATGGCCAAATCTATTTATTTTGTAATGAGTAGAAGTTTTTTTTAAGTGCCATTCAAAAACATGTATGTACAGTACAACAGCTTAATGTGTTTTGGTGCTCTCTTTATTACAGTGTATAGCATATACCATTGCTCAAAATGACAGTGATCAATGCATAATGTACTCCTGTGAATATACCGTACCAAAGGTGTTTGTCAGCAGTAGTAGCAAAAATTCCACATTTTCCACAGTCACAAATTGCTGAAAACTGCACCAGCCCCAAGCACTCCTGTTGGAACATCATGTCATCATCATCCTCGCATGTGTAGTAGAGTAAAAAGCAGAGAACTATGTTTTCAAATTACATTTCTTACTATCTTTCTAATATTGAAGAATAAGATTAAAGTTACATTTTTTACCTTCTTTTGTCTTTCTGAAGCAGCAGGGGGTAGGGGTTTACCATCTGAACCTTAAAAAACTGGGAAAACAGTAAAAAATAAAAGATGGAAAACAACTGAAAAAAGTCTTTGATTATGGTGAATAATCTGAAAACAACTCAATGGAAAAAAAGTGTTTGGAAGGTGAACAACCCCTTTAAAGTGGACCCTTCACCCAGACACAAAAATCTGTATAATAAAAGTCCTTTTCAAATTAAACATGAAATACAATTTCAAATTTTTATTAAAGCATTCATAGCTGTTTTAAGCTCGTTTAAAAATCTCAGCTGTCAATCAAATATTGTCTGCCAATCCTCTATGCCTTAGGCATAGAGGTGGGGCAGATAATTACTTTCACTTTCCATTCAGCACTTCCTAGATGCCATTGCTCCCCACACATTCCCCCAATTCTCTTAACCATTTTATTGTGTAGCCAGGACATGGGGATAGACATCGGGTCCCCCATTCTGGTGCACAAACAAGATTCTGAGATGGCTCCAGCCTGCTTGCTATAATTGAATTCCCAGACTGAAGAAAACAAAATTAAAATAATCTATATAGTTTAATTAATGTTCATTTTGCTTGACTAATGTGATAAAATATGATTTTGAATATTTTTTTGGGGTGACGGGTCCACTTTAAAATTCAAGATTGTCAAAACAGCAAAAAATTAAAAACCAAAAGAAAAAGGAACTGAATTGAAAAAAGTGTTTGGAACAGGCCGTTTAACTGTATTTATGACATGGGCCAGTTTATAATTAACAAGCCAAAACCTGATTTCAGAAAATGAACATTAAAAAATTGTCATATTCCTAAGGCATGCCTCCATACGACATAAAAGAGCTGCAACTTATTCTGACAATTTAGAAAAATAATTCTTTTCAATATAGACGTCATTTTCATATAGTCAAAAACAATAATTTACAGAATGTGTGCAATGTGTGCTTTCTGCAATATGTTTTCAAACTGTTAACGACATTCATGATGAATGTATTTATATTAGAGCATTAACATTTCTGGGACGATTTTTACATCTTGTATATGAAAGTTATTAAAGTTTAATGTGCATATACAACTTCTGACTGCAGATTAATTCCACCTGCATGCTGCCCAGGTAATTACTTTTTCATTCTTCCAGATTTGGAGTAAGCTTTCACTTGATAAGTCATGGCAAAATAACATTTTGCCATAAAGATCATAGGAAAAAAAACTTAATAATGCCCTCTAAAAAACTAATTATGTAGATCATATTCTTAATTAAATTTGATGCTTAGTCATGGAAATATTATTTAATTTCATTCCAAAAATGTTAAAATTCTAACTAAGTTTCTCCATCAGAAGTAATGATAAAAATCATCAAATAAGGTGCTAGTGGGGCAGCAGGATCTGTAGAAATGATTGAATGACTTCTTAAGCGGAAAATGCAGCTTGGCTAATTATCAGCTGAAAAGGTGTTAAAGTTAAGGCTGAATAACTCATTGTTCTTTTATGACGAGAAGTCTCTTTTCCCCTTTAGTTTTTCTTAAAACTACGAAACCCATGCTGTTACAATAATTATCTTGTTTGCAGTAAAATTTAATTATTTGAGAATGTATTAAATCATATTTTATTTGCACTGTAAAATCAATGTGTCTCTATTCTGCTTTATTTCTAGTTTTTTTCTATCATTTTTCACAATTATACAGAACCACGATACTTTATAATAAGATTTATATGGAGTTTGAAACACATTTATTGAAAATTATTAGGTTTTTAGTCTACTTTATTTGATGCAAGCTTAAAGGGATAGTGGCACATGCAGAAAATGGCCTTTCAGATAATGGATCCCATACCTGTAATAATATATAATAAATAGCATTAAAATAAAATATCATTGCAGGAAGTTTCTTGGTCATGCTAATATAAGTTCTTGGATGAAGAAGGAACTCTTCTAATATATTTTTCTAATCTAACATGCAAGTATAGATTAGGAACCATTTTATCCAGGAAGCTCTGAATTAAGGAAAAGCCATTTCCCATAATTAAGAATTACTTAATTTTCTCCGTAATACCAAAACAAATGCTTGTACTTGATTCAAAGATAAGATATAAGATAAGATATAATTAAACCATTTTTGGTGGAAAAACAGTCTTACTGGGTTAATTTAATGTTTGATTTTTTTTTAGTGACAAAGTATGGTGATCTAAACTGTGGAAATACCTCTTTCTAAATCACATGCATTCTGGAAAATAGTGAAACAGTGAAACTAATGGAATTCGCAATTTGCATTAAAAAAATTGTTGCACCTCAAAATTAAATTGTTGCACTTCACACATAACAATTGTCACACATCAAAATTATTTGGACTCCAACTGACCAGTGCATTTGGACAAAATAATCAAATGTATAAAAATTGTTGCTTGTGTAAAAATTGTTGCGCATCAAAATAATTTTGATGCCCATTGACTTTGAAGCTTTTTGCAAATTGTTTGCCATTTCGCAATTTTTCTGGCAAACTGAAATGGGACAGTTTTGTAGCATAATAAATTCCAGAAAAGTTGAGCTTTTTTTTGCTTCGAATTTTTTGAGACAAGAAGCCCGACCAGAAAAATTTGACCTTTAATAAATGTGTCATCTTGTCATCTTCGGTAACCCCTGGGTAATTTCCATTGCTGGATGTAGGTTAATATAGGGTATTGGCCAGTGTGACTGCAGTGATAAAATATTCCCCACTAGTTATCTGTCCCTGTTGCTATGAGGACACCTGATACACCACCAGTAATGTTCCAGGGATTCACATGTTGGCACCCCCCCAGCCAAAGAGATTGAGAAATGGACCTCCTTTCTGTGGTCTGCATCTAACCAGATTACATAAGACCCCATTGGGTAACTAAACTGGTTATGGGGTTCCAGGCATTGGGCTACAAAACCACTGTATTAAGAAGAGAAAAGATTACAATGTTTTGGAGAAATACAAGTACTGTTCAAATGCTGTAGTATGAAGACCTGTTTTTTTTTTAAATCTTGGAATATGCCAAATAGACTCCCAAGTCACCTGGAATGTTAGATGGGGGTGATTCATTTACACTGGGAAAAACTCTCCTATCTCAAAAGTAGAAATATTACTATCTGTGTAATTTTCCCTGCCTACTTTACCATGTTCAAAATCATAATATTACACATATGATAGTTTGGGGGTTATGTAATAAATGGCACTAAGGGGCACATTTAATAAAGGTCAAAGTGAAAATTCTAATAAAATTTGAATTTTTAAATTTCGAAGTAATTTTGGGCTACTTCCACTATTGAATTTTACTTCTAAAATTCGGTCCTTAGTAAATCTGCCCCTAAGTTTCCACATGAGCAGTAACCCATAGCAACCAATCAGCACGCAGAACTTACTGGTCACATGTTTAAAAGCTAACATCTTATTGGTTGTTAAGGGTTACTGACAGGGCAAATTTAGTGCCTTTTATTATATGTGAGGGTGAAATCTCATAGCACGATTCCAAACCATTGCAGTCTATGCTTGTTACAAAATAAAAGCTAATCTAACAATTATAGTCTCAGTAACTAGCTAAATTTAAATTTAAATAAATTTTCATAAGAAAAGAAATGTGTTTTGTATATAATGCAATTAACAGACAATTCTCTTGAGATTGGGAATTATGCAGGAAGTAGCAAGCATTTAGTAGAAAATACATTCAGACACTATCCCCCATGTGTAACAAAAGTCCCTAAATTTGCCCAGAAGCAGTAACCCATAGTAACCAATATGATGTTTGCTTTGAAAAAGGTGACAAGTAAATGCTACCTGATGATATACGTACATAACCCCGTAAAAATACAAGCACATATTAAACTGAATTTCTTTTTTTTTTATCAATTTTATCATGAACATTTAGGGGCAGATTTACTAAGGGTCGAATTTGAGGCCTAATTAACCCTCGAATTCGACCATCAAATTTGTTTTGAATTAAAACCCCTCAAATTTGAATTCTGAATTCGAGGGGTTTTAATGCAATTCGATTTATCTAACAATCGAATATGAAAAATTTGATCGGTCGATAAAATCGTTTGAATCGAATGATTCAAATGATTTTAACCATTCGATCAAATTTTTCATATTCGATCGAGCTTCCCATAGGGTTATATAGCAATTTGGTAGGTTTAATCTGTTGAATTGTCATATTGAATTTTTTTAAAGGGTCAGTACTTCGATTTCAAATTTTTGAATTTGGCAAATTCAAATCGAATATTGCCTATTGCCTATTGCAAATTCGATGGTCGAAGTAGCCCAAAAACAAATTTGAATTTTTTCCATTCAAATCCTTCAAACGAATTTAGTAAATCTGCCCCTTATGTTTGCTCATTGTTAGATGGTATATCTGATAGATAAATACCATTGTATTGGAGAGGGCTTATGTGCTATGTAACCTATTGACTACAAAGCAGTTTGTTTATATAAACTATAGCAGTTTTTCTGAAGCAAAAACAAGCAGTGCATGCTAACAGTATATTATGGGGCAGATTTATGAAATTTCTGTGAATAGATCGAAGTTCGATCGAATTTGATTGAATTCCGATCTTACGATTTATTCGGATATTCAAATATGCATATTTGGCCACTTCGATCATCGAATACCCAAAATTCGACCGTATCGAATAGATCGAATGATCGGATATGCGATAATTCGACCATTCGATGATCGAAGTACTTTAACTTTAAAATTTTATTCGACTGCCTACTTCGCCAGATTGAACCATACCGAATTGCAATAGAAGCCTATGGAAAGAATCACCTGCTCGAATACCATTCGTACGATTGAACGCTTCGAAAACTGAAAAAAAGTTAACAGAATGACAAAAATTCACGAAACGTAAAGTAAATAGGTGTCAACATTTTTTTTTTACATGCAACAATTTTTTTGCGCACATTTTCCACTCACATTCACTCCAAATGCATTAAAGTCAATGGGCATTTTTCTTGTGGCAAATTTTATGTCTCTGTGATTTTTTTGTCTTGGCATTTTGTTCCGACAGCGACTTTTTTGCCTTGGCGACTTTTCATTGTTGCAGAAAAAGTTTTACGGTAGATTTTTGCAGCGGTTTAGCGATGGCAAAAAAAGCCTCTAATCACTAATTACTGTTCCTTTAAATTTTTGTTGTACTAGATGTCACGTTAATTAATTTGGAGTACCAAATTTTGCGAGGCAAATATGGAGTACAATGTAACTTTTTTTGGGCATTATTAACAACATTTTGCTGCCATTTATTTAAATAAACCTAATTCAGGGAGGCTAGGTTCAACTTGCGAAATGGCTTTACTGCAACATTTTGACATTTTGAGAAGAAAATGTTCTGGCGTAGAGTGGCATAAAAGCAAACTGCAAAGAAATAATTGTGAATATGTTGTGTAATGATTTTCTGATATTTAACTCCAAATTCATCTTAATGGCACTTTAAACATTTGCTAGCCACATTGAAAAGACCATAAATAGGACTGAAAGCCAGTACATTAACCATTTGTGCAGTTTTAATGTTACTATTACTAATATTACTATCTTCTCTAGCAACTATGTGAATAAGAAGTGTTTTTGGATGAATTAGACATTTTTCACATTTGTTTACAGATAATTTGAGGAGAGGTTAAATATATACTAAGAGGGCCAGCTTTAATATATGAGAACTGTGAAATGTGGAACAGGGTTGGAATCTAGTATCCAGAAATCCATTATGCAGAAAGATCCGAATTATGGAATGGCAGTCTCCCATAGAATCCATTATATGAAATAATCCAAATTTTTAAAAATGATTTCCATTTTCTCTGTAATAATAACACAGCACCTTGTACTTGATTCAAACTAAGATATAATTAATCCTTATTGGAAGCAAAACCAGCCTACTGGATTTATTTCATGTTTACATGATATTCTAGTAGACCTAGGGTATGATGGGTATGAAGATCCAAAATGTGGAAAGACCCATTATCCAGAAAATCCCATGTCCCAAGCATTCTGGAGAACAAGTCCCATACCTGTACTTAAACCGTTTAGAAATTCTAGAATATGTAGGTGAAAGTATCTGTAAAAATACATGATTTGGTAGTTCGTGTTCAAACAAGTATTATTGTTGATGAAAAACTGAGAAAGTAGTGATAAATGGGTAAAATGAAATAAAACATGAGAACAACCATATTTACACATTACACAGTATAATTACTGTAGCACAGCAAGAAAAAAAGTGAAAAACAAGAACATAAATGTACAGTAGAACAGTTCAAAACCACCAAGCGAGTTAGGAAATTAAATATAAATACGAAATTTGTACTGGAGCCTTTATGCAAATATATCTATATCACAGTTTTATTTATAGGCACCCTGATCCATAAATGAGAGTTGAATTAAAAGAACTACAACTATTTAAAAATTCAGGTATACTTAGGGGGTTATTTATCAGAGTCCGAAATTATCTCAATATTTTCTGCTACAAACACCGATCAAATCCGCTCGGGTTTTTAATGATCATTTATCATTGCATTTTCCTGAAAATTTGGTTTGCGGGGAAAATTCAGATTTTTACTAAAACTGATTTTTTTTCATCCGATTTTCCCAAATTTAACAATTTAACAATTTTTAAATAAATTTCACTGAAAAACCAGGGCACATGAAAAAATCATTGGGACTTCTCCCATTGGGGCAAATTCAGAAGTGCGAAGTGGCTAACACTAGCGAAATTCGCCAGCAACGTAGATAGACTATCTCAAGTTACGCCAGGCGAAGTTGCGCACTGACGAAGGGATGTAACTATGCTAATTCACTAATATGCCAATTTTACTGAATGTTACCTCTTGCACTAAAATTTACTTTGCCAGGTTAGACCTGGCGAAGTTCAATACAATAGATAGGTGTTTGAAAAAAAAAATTTAAGTCCCAAAAAAAGGGTGGCGTGTTTTATGGTGATAAGCTGAAAAATATCATACATTTTTTAGGGTAACCGCCTTCCCCCTACATTTCCTAACATATGGCAACCAAACCATATAGGGGGCACATGTGTAGGGCAATAGAACACCTTTATTTGAGTTATTAAAGGTTTCCTGGGCTTGGGCAGTGTAATGTAGTGGCTGCAGCATATACGTCTATTATACATTTACTTTTCTCCGGATGCAAATTAGGCATTGCTAGCATAACTTCGCTTTGCCTGACGAAGTAACTGCAGTGCAACTTCACTACCGTTCGCCTCCCTGAGCGCAACTTCGCATTTTTGTGAATTTGCGTAGCACTGGCGAAACTACACCTGGCGAAGTGCGGTGAACGCTAGCGAATTACAGAGACTCCTGTAATTTGTTTTTACCAGCTCTACCTTTTCTTTATTCACGAAGAAATTCTACAATCATTTTAACCGCATTTAACTTCTCCTCTTCTCCTTTTACTACATGGCATTTGTGGTTTTTTAGGGAAGCTTAGCTCTCAATCAGATAGTAAGGTAATTTTGAGACCACAGTTCACATTGCTTGCCATACTCCCTCTTGTGGGGTATCAGGGCCTAGTAACTAGTAGGCAGTAGTTTTTGGGACTTCACCACCTCCTATCTATTTTTCCTTTTCTCCATCTTTGATTTCCTAAAATGTCGGTTTACTATTAATTCATTGAATCTCACCTTTGGCTCTAAGCCATTTTTTAACTGTGAATATTTCCATTTACCTTACGTGTAACAAGTTAATTTTCCTATTGAAGAATATGAGATGAATTCAGCAATAATTAATATATAGATCTAATTATGTGTAACATGATTTTAAACTCATGAATTTTGGAAACAATCTAATGAGTGGGTGATTAACCATACTTTGTGGATTTTGAGAAAAATCTTTATTATTTTTTCTTTTTAATAATTGAGAAACCAAACCAC
>CM044440.1:38895644-38906142 GCA_024363595.1 Xenopus borealis
GTCGGGACTAGAAGAAAAGGAATTTACGTCAAGTAGGTAAGTAAAATTCTCTATTTGTTGCCCATAGGCTTCAATGAATTTCAGCATTTCACTAGTAGAAAACACATTCCCTTTGTTATATGTGAAATTGAGCAAAACACACTGAAGCAGGCAATACTCACACAGGAGCATATTTAGCAAAGTTTGTCAAATTTTCTGGACCAAAAAACACAACAAAAACGTCACCTAACAATTTTTGCCACCAATCTGTGTAGAATCTATTTATGCTACGTCCAACTGAGTCAGTTTAGCTTGTGTGTGCATCAAAGTTGGCAAATATGGGGCATATATACTAAAGTGATCTATCTTTACAATGACATTTGCCAGCCTGAAACTGAAAACATGTCTCTTGGAAATTTGTTCTTGTGCTTAGTAAATTGGAGAATATTCACTGGAGAAATTTCACCTGGAAAAGAGATGAGAATTTACACCAATGCAAAAGGAAACTTTACCACTTTGAAGTTAATTCTCTAAACTTGCTGTATTTCAATAAAATGGTGATATTGAAATGAAATCTTAATTTGCTTAGTCTTTCACATTAAGTCTATAGTAATTATTTCCCTATGTTTAGAAGCTCAGCAGCATAAAATCAACTAAAGTCAGTTACTCACTTCAATATTTTAAAGAGTTAATTGCTCTTAAGCTATTCTTTAGGTCCATAAATGCAAGGATGTACAGGTATGGGACCTGTTATCCAATCTGGGGATTTCCAGATAAAACATCTTTCTGTAATTTTGATCTTTAAACCTTAAGTTCAAATCGAACGATCACACTGTTCGAAACAAACAATTGGAACGATTTTTTAAAAAAAATTTGATTTCTCAGGACATAGAAAAATTTTCAGGACAAGTTCTAGGAGGTCCCCCATAGGCTAAAATGGCAATTCAGCAGCTTTAAGGTGGTGAATAGTCAAATTTGAAAGAGGGGCCAGTACTTCGAAATTTGAAAATTCAAATTTTCAAAGTTTTTCTATTCAAATCGAATATTGGGCTATTCGAAAGTTGAAGTAGCCCAAAATTACTTTGAAATTTGCATTTTTGAAATTCGAATTTTATTCGAAATTTCACTTCCACCCTTAGTAAATTTGCCCCAAAGATCTTTAAGCCAATTGCATTTTATTAGTTATAGTATGTCACAACCCTCTATTAAAAGAGAACTGAAGCCTCGTTAAAGCTTTAGGCTGCCTCTGTAGGCCTTCTATCCACTTCCTGAATAGTAACACTGAGGATACTCAGTATTCCACAAACTTGGGGCAGAAGCATGTGCAATTAGAGCCAATCCTGACAAGGCTGCAAATTCCCATGTTTCTTGACGCATTATGTCAGGGTTATTGTTTTTACTGGAAGTAATGTGAAAATATATTTCTTAAAGAATGTTAAATACCTTTGTAGCTTTGTTGCCTAATGTTCCCTGCCAAAAAGCCTCCCATCCAGACTCCTAAGAGAAGTCTTTCTTTATTCTACTACATGTGTGGGCATAATTTGAAAATATGCTGTAATATGCTTCTAAAAATCTTTACAACTGAAGAATATTTCAATATACTTTATCCTGCTAATCATTTCACATCACAGAAATTCACTAAAGCGTAAAGCGTCTAACGCTAGCGCTAATTCGCCAGCGTGAGGTCATTTCACAACTTCACAAATTCACTAACACCAACTCTGGCGAATTTTCGCTAGCGAAGTAGATAGACTTGCGCAACTTTGCACCCTTACACCAGGCGAAGGATCGTAATTACGCAAATTCGCTAAGATCAACATTTTCCTGAACGTTACCACTTATGCTAGACTTTACTTCACCTGGTCAGACCTGGCGAAGTTCAATACAATAGATAGGAGTTTGAAAAAAAAAAAAGTCCCAAAAAAACACTGGTGTGTTTTAATATTCTAGGGTGATAGTCTGAAAAGGATTGTTTTTTTTTGGGGGGGGTGGTGTTACCCTCCTTCACCCCTACATTTCCTAACATATGGCAACACAACTATACAGGGGGCACATGTAGGGCTATAGGACAACTTTATTTTATTTATTAAAGGTTTCCTGGGTTTGTGTAGTGGAATGTAGTGGCTGTAACATATACTTCTATTATAAGTTAAAGTTCCTGCCATATGCAAATTAGGCTTCTCTAGCGTAACAGCGCTCTGCCTAGCAAAGTAACACTAGCACAACTACGCTACCATTCGCCAACCTGAGCGTAAATTCGCACTTTAGTGGATTAGCGTAGCTCTGGCGAAAATTTGCCTGGCGAAGTATGGCGAACGCTAGCGAAGCCTACGCTGGCGAATTTTCGGATCTTAGTGAATCTGCCCCTCTGTATGATCCTGTATAGGCTCTTGTCTTGATAGGGCCTGCAATTCACTAACCTGCTTATCTAATGAGGTTAGTAAAATCATTTCAAAAGGCTTCTCCATTAGTGCCTCCAAGACTAAAAGTAGATGCCATGAACTGCACCATAGTCAGCTCCGGAGTCCAAAACTTCCTGTAAACCTGAACAAGCCAAACTGTGCCTTTCATGTTCTTAGACTGAACCCTTTGTCTAATGATCTCTGCAAAAAATCCAAGATATGCATAATAGTAAATTACTCTACAGGAACCTTACTCCCTTTTAGGCATACCATGAAAACCCTCCAAGTCTTTTGGTATGACTTGTTTGTAGATGTTTTCCTTGAACTCATCATGCTGTCAATCACTGGTGTTGACAGACCTGTATCCTTTAATCTCTCCCTCTCAAATGCCAAGCCTTGAGAACTAGTGTGTGAACTTCTGGATGTTCCTGCATTAGGTGAATGAATCAACTTCATTGGCTCCTTTATGGTCATCTTCCTGAGGAGGGTATACCAAGACCAAGATTGAATATTCGATCATTCGACAGTCGAAGTACTTCCCCTTTAAATTTTTATTCGACCACCTAGTTCTCCAGATCCAAGCTACTGAATTGAATTTTATTATTTTTGATCTAATAAAAAAAAAATTGATTGATCGAAAAAACGTTCGAATTGATCAATTCGAACCATTAATTGATCATTTGAATTTTTCCTATTGGATTGTTCGACCAATCGAATTGCACTAAAATCCTTCGAATTCGATATTCCAATTCAAAGGATTTTACTTCACATCCTATTCAAATGGTTTAATTTCCCAAATTTTTCAATTCGAAATTCGACTGATAAATCTGCCCCCTAGTATTGATTTGAATCTCCAGTTTTCTTCTTCAACATAATTATTCTTCTTTTGCAAGTCTGGAACTTCCGTGATTGCTCCCTGAGTTTGTAACTGGTTTAGATATTTGAAAAGAATATCTCTCTTCTCCCTGTTGCATGGAACCTGAGATATAATTATCTCTTAAATGAGCTTCTGTAAACTCAAGATAATATCCTCCCTTTATTGTCTCCATCACCCAGACATTTGAAATGAACTATGCCAAAACCTTTGCATAGTTCTCGGGATTTTTAAGGCTTGAACTGCCCTTATTTCAGAAATATCTTCTTGTTCACCTCGAAGCAGAGTTTCTTCCTCTACAGGATCTTGAGGGGGCAGTCTGATTCTTTCTCCAGTTTTGTGCCTGGGTATTCTCTCTTTCTGGCCTGTATGTGTTTTGCTGATGAAAAGATGATTTGTCCCCAAATGATGGTCTTTGTCTATCTGTAAAGGAATCTGAAGTAAAACTCTACTTTCACTCTCATGGTAAAAATACACTGTTGCCTCCTGTCAACTTCTTTATTTGGTTTTCCAACTTTGTTCCAAACAACATATCTTCCTCAAATGGCATATTACATTGATTTACCTTGGAAGCCTTGCTGCACTCCAGGATCTGAGTCATAAAGCTCTCCTCGACAAAACCAGAGCTCTAGATGAAGTTTTGACCAGGTCAATAGAAGCATTATCAACTGAATCTGTACCAAGATTTTGGTGGGAACTCACCCTGGGTGTGATGGGGACAGCTGTCGCACCCATGGTTGCCCACTGTGTCCGGGTGAGCGAGCGGTGTGGGTCAGTCATCATGCCTGACTCAAAATTCAAATATTTAAAGGTGCGGGCACCTTTCATGCATTGCCCAACATAGGTCTATTTTGGTAGTTCCTGGCTGCTAATTCTAGTTTGTTTTTCCATGTTTAACCTTACCTGCCCCTGTTCTTGTCCCGTCTGCTGCCTGTCCTGACTCTTGCCTATATTTTGACTATCCTCCCGGATCCTGATTTGAACCCACCACATTTGTATTGCGACTCGGCTTGTGACCTTTGACTACGCTTTTGTCTCTCGATTGTGTACTGCACTGCCCAGCTTGGCATTGACTCAGCCTGTCCTTTTACTAAGTTCCTACTATGCATTCCAGTAGCACATATGGTTCCCTTGCTCACCTATAACTCTCTCCTTGGTCCTCTCACATTAAGACCTGGGGATATCCAAGTAGCAAAGGGCACCTTCCAAAGCGAAAGGCAGTTTTTATAGCCAGAACAGTGAGCCATTGGGGTTTGTTCTGGGTTTGGGAGACCTAACGTCACAGTTTAATTCTGACAAAGAATGGACTTGTTTGAGAAAAGAATAAAAAACAAGTAGCTATAAGAATACAAGCAATACAAATTGATCAAATGTCCTAAACGGGAAACTACTGTGCCGAACCTGGCAGAAAGCCTCCTTGCTGGTTACTGCAAACAAGCATTGCATGTGCATGCTTTACTTCCTTAAAAGATGTACTGGTCTCACCAGGCCCTCCTGTCGCCTGATGTCAGCATGATCGTCAAATGCGGAAGTCTACAGTGTGATCTGGACTCCTTGATCACCCCCCCCCCCAAAAAAAATAGCCTCCAGGTCTGAATTTCTTTCTTACATGCCCACTGCCACCTAAACCACCAGGATCAGAGCACAGAATACAGACTCACTACTCTCTTTTACTGACTTGCCATCAGGCATGACATTGCACGTCTCTCAGTGGAGAGAAAAAGGTAGAGGGCCTTTTTTTAACTACTCCATTGGTTATGGAAGCCAAAACAAAAATCTGGGTCCTGTAGGCCAAATAAAAATTCAAAAACTCCAGTCAGTAGCAGGACAGAGAAAAAAGGTGTGAGGGGGAGGGGACCTAGCTATATAGCCTACAGTTTTAATTGCTATGTGATGTGAAGTGGGGGGTAGGGATTACCCTGTTATTAATGATATCATCTATGAACCAGGGAAACTAAATTTCTCTGCAAAGCTGTACGAGGTGCAAATGTTAGCTCGTTCCTGCTGCTTGAAAAATAGGAAAGGGTTTGAATAGAAAAAATACAAATATAAAAATAGTAATCATTTAAAACAAAATCTTTTTGGGGCCTACACTTGCAATCACATGATTTTTTACATATATGGTTTTCAAACTAAAAGATGAAGTGCAGTTAAGGAAGACAAGTAATTAAAACCCCTTAATTTAATGACTTGCGATGAGAAAGTTGCTAAGAACTGGTCAGTCTATAACATACAGTATGCCTGAAGTTCATTTTAAAAAGTGAACTTCCATTTTAAGGAAACTACTACTACTGCTTCATTGATTTTAGTCTTACCTGGATTGCTGTATATTTGGAACAACAATCTTGTTTTACTTATATCCTTATTTTAATTAGATTCTAATAAGACTTCTTAAACTGCTTTCACCAAACCTTTGTCACCCTTCATTAATTTGTTTTCCTTTGCTTGTTGCCTCTCATTGACACACTAATTTCATGAGAATGTAATGATTCCCTTGACTCAGATGTTAAATCGTAATACTGCCATCTCACCAATTAAATGCTCAAACTGCAAACAAAAGTAAATAGATAAGGTGTTTATGGTAACCACTTGCAATAAAAATCCTTTAACAGTTTGTAAATTATATTTCCTTAAATCTGTTGCTGTTAAATAATATTGTCAAATAAATAAAACATATTTTTACATGCATACATTTTACACCCATAAATGTATTGTAAATATTATTTTGGCCTATTTTAAACCAAAAGTGTCAATGTTCAGCTATATCAACAGAGCATGGGTTACTTTGGACATGACAGGCTAAGTGGAAGTTATAAGGGGATGGTGTAGTATGTAGTTGATCTACAACTCACAAATACTATTGTGCAATTCAGTAAAGGACAGCAGGAGGTTCTTACAGCAAACAGAACAGGTTTATTGTCCAAGGCAATACATTTTCAGGATTAATACCTTCACAGAGCTAGCTGTGGTTCCTTCCCTATAGGCAAAGTCAGAGACTACAATATATATCAAAAGTAACTCAAAGCAACTGGACTTGCTGAGATATTTTAATGAAGACGTTTCACTGCTCATCCGAGCAGCTTCTTCAGTTCAACTGACTGGTGTAGGCTGTTTGTGCTATGTAACCTCTATATCTTACTCTCCTAGGCAGCACTATAATAGAATAGAACTTGTCTAGGCTGGCCTCATTCATGTGGTCCCTGTTTCCTGACTTATCACTAGAGGTAGTGATGGGCGAATTTATTCGCCAGGGGCGAATTCGCGGCGAATTCCCGCGATTCGCCGCTGGCGAATAAATTCGCGAAACTGGCAAAAAAATTTGCCAAAAAAAATTTGCCGCGCAAAAACGAGTCGCGCATCGTTTTTGACGCAACGCGCCGAAAACGACGCGACGCGCGTCAAAAATGACGCCCGACTCGTTTCGCGAATCGGCGAAAAATTCGCGAATTTCTCTGGAAATTCGCAAATTTTTCGGCGAAACGCGGCCGTTTCGCCCATCACTAACTAGAGGTACTGGTCCCTCTAGGGCAGAACAGCTTTACTGGACCTTGGTGTACCCAGGCTCCCTAGAATTGATCCAGTTGGGTCAGCAACCAGAAGCTAAAGAGCAAGATCCACCCCTAACCAGGCACTATGTTAAAGTGTGTAAGGAAGTGGTCGTAAGGCCTGTAGGCAGGGGCGTAACTACCGGGGGAGCAGGGGGTGCAACTGGGTCAGGGCCCCCCGGCATTCTCGCGCCCGCTGCACCCGGCTGGATTCAGATGCAGCGGCACAGAAATCAGTCACAGACGAGAGGGGGCGGCTGCACGCACTGCACCAGGGCCCGCCCTGCACCTAGTTTTGTTACTGCCTATAGGCCAATTATATAATGATGTAAATTGGATAAATAGATACTCTCTAGCAACCAGAGAGATAAGGAAGTGTAGGAACTTAAAGCCATAGCGACATATTATTACTAAAATCTATTGTTAGTGTATGAGAATCTATAGTTTATGTGAGTGCACGTAGGGGTCAACTTGTGTATGTATGGATGCTGGGTTTCTGGAGTGGTTGAACTTGATTGACTTTGATCTTTTTTCAAACCGATCTAACTATGTAACTACGGATGTAACTATATGAAACATATGGGTCCATACAGTATTTTAAGATAGTGATACATTATTTGTCTGATTGAGTCATTAGGGCTCATTTACAACAGCTACTGCAAAGTGAAAAGTGCAAGTATGAGGAGCATGTTTAGGATAAAGTGTGAGGTGCCTGGAAATTGCATTATTATAGACTAGAGAGGTAAAGGTTTCTGAAATAGTAAGCCAATCAACAATGAGTTGGTATTTTCAATATTTGATGAGCAAATTAATGAGAACTTTTGTGGCATCTTCTGTGGTATACCATTGTATTTGAGATACAGTATGTTACATAGTTCAAAGCGACACATTTTAGTTATTGACTAGGTATGACAAGAGAAGAAGAGAGCAGAATCAAGGATAGTGCCAAGACACCTGGCTAGGGGTGAGCTGTGATAGTGGGGTCATTAAGTATAATAGAAATTCCTGGGAGGTTCTGGCTGAATGAGGGCCAAACAGGCATCTTGGATATTAAGGCTTTTATACAAATATACAGATGAAGCCACTTTGAATTGTACATTTGACACAGAAAAACTTAACTCATCAATCCCATTTATCCCACTTAGCACAGAATATTGTGTCACAGCATCCCATCCAATTAAAGAGTTCACCATTGAAAACAATGGGGCTTTGGTATGCTAATGAAAAGATTAAATGCATTAAATGAGCTAAGATAACTTTAGATAACACAGTTTCTTCAATTAGCCTTGAGTCATGACACATTTATCTCACAAATCCCAGTGGCTTCATCTGTAGCTGCTTGCTTACAGTTTTCTTTGCATGGAGAAACTGACATAGTTTGGGTGTCTCCAGTTCTAAAACTTTATGTTATTGCAGGGACCCATAAGTACAATGGCCCATTTATTTCCCTCCTAATGCCTCCTTTTCCCTGTTGGTAGGTTAAACCACATGTAACCTATTGGTATCTATTTGCATACCCATTTCATTCGCCTTAGGTAGTGACCATTTCCTGCAGTGCTTTAACAAAGTGCTTTGGCCTGCAGCAGTTGACCTGGGCAGTTGTTCCACTGAGCCTGGAGTCAACAAGGTCCCAGAAGTGTTAGGCCTTAAAGGGACATCCCCTTTACTGAAGTCGGTGTACAGGGACCCAGTGAACGAGGTGAAGCCAATGTATAGGATAACCTTGTAAAAGCACTCTATAGAGTGAGGCAGAGAGGCTTAATTAGCAAGAGCAGCTCAAGCTCCACCAAGGACAATAGAGGGAGTAGCTCTCCTCAAGGCTCTACTTTGCCTCTAGTGAAGGTACCACAGTACTGACAAGGGAATCAGGCTATGTTCTATCCCAGTTCCATGTCTGCTGTTTGGGATCTGGTCCACATGAGGTTGAAACCCTGGACGGTGATTCTTTCAACTATTTCATGCTATTATGTGTTTTAATCTACCTCAGTTGTGAGTAATACAAACCCTGTGGCACTTTGTATTAAATAATCTTGTTTTGCAAAGAACCCCTGGCAATGGGAACTGGCGTCCAAAAATGGACGTGTTCGTCAAAAAACGAATGCGCTTATCCAAAATGAGACGTGACAACGTTTTCGCAAATTTTTCTCCATTTAATTCATGAAAAATTTGCGAAACACTGCTGATTCGCCCATCACTACAAAGGATGTTGAAAATGTGCTAAGCAAACAGTGAAGAGCCAATGTCATGTTAAAGGGGTGGTTCACCTTAAAGTTAACTTTTAGTATGTCATATTAAATTTACTATTGGTTTTCATTGTTTGTACTGTATTTTTTTTTTATTATTTGCTCTTTTCTTCTGACTCTCTCCAGATTTCATCTAAAAAACAAGCATTGGGGCCTTAGTAACAAGATTGCTTGAATTGCAAATTGGAGAGCTGCTAGATAAAAAGCCAAAAACATAAAAAAAATTATTTTATAAAAATTAAAAACAGTTGGAAATTGTCTCTGAATATCACTCTCTACATCATAACTCAAAAGTGAACAATCCCTTTAAGTGATGTCTGCGTCATTTAATCTACAATATTCCATGCTTGCATGTTTACCCCGTGGAAATTCCCAAAAAAATCATAGTTTAACAGTGATTTTACCTGTCTTTAGGTGCAAAGGGTTTTCATGAGAAAAGTTAAAGGAAAACTATATCCCCCGAACAATGTAGGTCTCTATAAAAATATATTGTATAAAACAACTCATATGTAAAACCCTGCTTCATGTAAATAAACCATATTCATAATAATACACTTTTTTAGTAGCATGTGCCATTGGGTAATCATAAATAGAAAATTGCCATTTTAAAAAATAAGGACAGCCTCCTGGGATCCTAGGATCCAACGGTGCACACAAACATACCAAACGAACTATAAAGTTACTGTAGGTCACACGAGCCAATTAATGTCTTTTGCTTCCACACTTCTTCCCTTTACAGTTAGAGTTTAAATATTTCTGGTCAGGTGATCTCTGAGGCAGCACACAGACCATCACGAAATAGTGGTTCAAGGCAAGAGATGTAAAAGGGCAATATTTACTTAAATACATATACCAGGTAGGTAAGATTCTTTAATATGTCACTTCATTTGATCTGTTGCTCAAAAATTAAGAAAACTACAAAAATATGTCTCTGAATATTAACAAATGATAAACTGTACTACTAAAACAAGTAGTTAAATATACAAAATATTTGTTATAAACAAAACAAATAATCATATAATCCAAAAATGGTGACTTTTGAGTTCATAGGATTTAAAATGAAAATGTTCTTTTTACAGTTTCATAAACATCACATCTGAGTTTACTGGTATATCCTGTTCTGTCTGTGTGACCCCCATCATGAATGATATACTGTAAATTGCTGACTGGAGGGTGGTAGTAATACCCCTACTGTTTGAACCATATTGTCAATGTCTCCTTTGGTGGGCAGATTAAGTAAGTGTGACTGTAAATAATGTTGATATATTTATTGACTATAGCTATTGTGTTTCAATTTGAAGATGACAAGTGCCCCATGACTTCAACAACGGCTTTAAGCCTAAACTTATCCTGACCAGTAATTCCTCTCCTCTTACTAATCACTGGCAGTAAGGTATATATACTATATAAAGGGCAACCAGGTTTGGGAGTTTTACTTTGAAAGCAGCAAGTAAG
>CM044440.1:38908180-38936853 GCA_024363595.1 Xenopus borealis
GGAACCTGGCCACAGGTCCTCTAGGACAGCACAGAGAGAGAAAGAAACTTACTTATGGAGTCATCAGAGCATGACAACAGAGTACTTTGTAGTGCTATTTAAAATATCAATTTGTCCTAAGCATTAGGCTGATTATTTTTGAAAACACAATGTAACTTACAAATCTTTACTGATGGTGCTGTAGCAAAATATGGTGTTGAAGCAAAAATATTGCTTCAGCTTTTAACAGGATAACTGTTATAAGCTGAAGCAATATTTTTCAAGTACATGTGCTTCCTGCGTTGCTGTGATTGCAATCATTCCATATTATCAGATACTACTGTGCCCAGCAAAATAATACTGATAGATTTATATTAAAGAAATGGTAACTAGAGACATAAAGGATTTTAATGAAATATTATATTTCTTCCTTTGTGTCCTTGGTAATCATACTGAGTAATTTTAAGCAATTAGCACCTTAGGAAGTGCTGTGTAGATTCCCTGATCTACATGTATAGAAATTAAGTTCAATAAAGTTAGAAACACATATTATTCTCCAGAAATGTAATTATAAACTTTTATATTGTACCAGTTAGGTATAATAGAAAAAAGATGAAATGGTAATAATGCCCAGAACAGTTATGCTACTTTGATTTATTTAACATCAAATACTACTGTATAACCAAGATATAGCAGTCCAACAGAATTCAATAACCTCCTGTCAGGAACTCCCTGGTTTCAAACTAGAGACCTGTTGTACTTCTGCTACTGCTCCTCTTACTTGAGTCACAGGAGGCTGAGGCTCAAGCAATGCCCTTCCCATTGCTTCACATGCCCCTTGTCCTGCTGCAGGCAATAGCTTGTTAAAGGGCTATTTAAGCCCACTTTCCAGACTCACCATTGCCTTTAGTTTCTGAAGATCTTGTTCCTGATCCTGTTTCTGATCCTGATTCGGTGACCCTGTTCCTGTAAGTTCTGATCTTGTTCCTGTCCTGGTTTGACCTTGGCCTGTTTCCTGAATCCAGAATTCTGCTTGCCCTTGACCTTTGGTCTATTTTACGGACTTGATTTTTGCTGCCTGACCCTCAGTCTGTTTCAAGGACTTGTTATTGTCTGACCTAGCACCCACAATTTAATAAGTATCTCTTTACACATTCCTTCCTATTCCAACCAAAACGAAATAAATACTTATAAATTACATTGTGCTGTGTTGTGCCAAAATAAATGCAGCCCCAAAATAATATTGGCAAATAATATCTCCTTTGAACATATGGGCATGTCCTAACCTTTTAACATTTCAGCCAAATTTTACTCTCTCAAATGAATGCCCATTTAAAAGTTTCTTAGCAGTTTAAGAGTGTGGAGCTTCTTTGCAATGTTAGAACATATATTTATGAACTTTGTTTGTTTTACTGAACATGGGATCAGTAGTGTATATATAAATTTTTTTTTTTGTTCATTTGTTTTTGGAGTGTGGGAGGATATCTGGGTACCCAGCAAAACCCCAAGCATACATGGGAAGAACATATAAACCCCTTGTGTATAATTTGATGATTGCCCTTTAAAATCTGAATAGTGTTGTCCTTGTATGCAAAAATCAAGCAGTTGCAAAAATCCCTCTCCTGCCCATCTTTGCTTTTTCTGAATTCATTGTGTAGGACATTTTTTAAAAAATGTATCTATACATGCATTACAAAATAATATTTGCATCTTTATCTAAATGTCTTTCTTCAAATAAAACTACACCAAAAAGGCACCACTGTTAACATTTGAATGTGTGCATTTGTTTATAATAATACTCTAAAAACTAAATACTAAAAGTAATGCATCTGTCCATGTGTAGAATAAAATCTTTCTTGTGGCAACTGCAGCTGAATGATCTGCGTCTAATAGAAAATGTCGGCTATTTCTGAGTTTGGCTTTTAGCACCGCAGTTAAGCATCCCCCAAACCACAAATGCATTATACATAAATAAAATGAGAAATCAGAAACCATTAAATAAGCATTATATTAAATACTGAAAAACATGCCTGTGCATTATTTAAAGTAAAGCAAATCAGACATATGTGAATTTCCTTTGCCAGCTTTAAAAATCGTTCAAGTGTTTAGGGTACGATTGAGATAATATGTAAAATAAATTAATATTGTTAAATTTATGCTCCACTGTGCTGCAGAAACACACTTTGCTTTCTCCAAATCAACTCTGTCTGTTTTGCATTTCATCCAAATCAATTCTTTAAGCAGCTGGGCACATCTGATTTTTGGAAAGCAGAAATATGGTATTTTGTGCATCACAGCAAAATGAGAAGGAACAGAGGCTGAACAAAGACATATGAGCTTCTGCATTGCACAGTGATTGGAGAGATGATTTTCAAATATATTTTCTGTTTATGTTAAACCATTGTTCTAAGTAAGGGTAATATACTTAATTAAAAAAAGACTAGGATATAAAGTACCATAGCATAAAAAAAATTATTTTTTAGATCTGTATAATTTTGTATTACAATTGTAAATAGAGGGATAAAAGGTAAGCAGGGAGATTCAAATAAAGCATAATAGTACATAATAGTACAATTGCAGTCATATGAAAAGGTTTGGGAACTCCTCTTGTTTGGAGTTTTGTTTATCATTGGTTGAGCTTTCAAAGTAGCAACTTCCTTTCCAATGGAAACAGTAGTATTTCAGCAGTGACATAAAGTTTATTGGATTAACAGAAAATATGCAATATACATCATAATAGAATTAGACAGGTGCATACATATAGGCACCCCAACTGAGATATTCCATCAATACTTTGTTGAGCCAACTTTTGCAAATGTAACAGCCTCTAGACACCTTCTGTAGCCTTTGATGAGTGTCTGGATTCTGGATGGTGGTATTTTGGACCATTCAGCCATACAAAATCACTCCAGTTCGGTTTGATGGCGGCTGGACATGGACAGCCTGATTTAAATCATCCCATAGATTTTCGATGATATTCAAGTAGGGGATTGTGATGGCCATTTCAGAATATTGTATTTTTCCCTCTTCATAAATGCCTTTGTAGATTTAAAAGTGTGTCATTGTCTTCTTGAAATATCTAACCCCTGAGTAACTTCAACTTTGTGACTGATGCTTGAACATTATCCTAAACAAATTGTTGATATTGATATAGCAGGTGTTTTATGGTGTTCTTCTTCCGCCATGCAAAGTGCTTTTTGTTATAATCACATAACTCAATTTTTGTTTAATCAGTCCAAAGCACTTTGTTCCAAAATGACTGTGGCTTGTCTAAATGAGCTTTTTCAAACAACAAGCAACTCTGTTGTGTTAATGCACAAAGGGCTTCTTTCTCATCATCCTGCCATACAGATGTTCTTCATGCAAATTGCACAGAATTTTAGAACAATGTACAGATACACCATCAGCAGCAAGATGTTCTTACAGGTCATTGGAGGTGATCTTTGGGTTGTCTGTAACCATTCTCACAATTCTCTGAGTATGCCACTCCTGTATTTTCCTTGGCCTGTCAGAACTGGGTTTTACAGCAACTGTGCCTATGGCCTTCCATTTCCTGTTTACATTCCTTACAGTTGAAAGTGACAGTTTAAACCTCTGAGATAGCTTTTTGTAGCCTTTCCCTAAATCATGATACTGAACAATCTTTGTTTTCAGATCTTTTGATAGTTGCTTTGAGGATCCTGTGTTGTCACTCTTCAGAGGAGAGTCAAACAGAAGCACAACTTGCATTTGGACACCTTAAATAAGTTTTCTCATGATTGGACACATCTGCCTATGAAGTTCGAGGCCTAACGAGCTAATCCAACCAATTTAGTGTTGCCAGTAACCAGTATTGAGAAGTTACATGCATTAAGATTAGCAAAATTACAAGGGTGCCCACATTTTTGCACAGCCAGTTTTTCACATTAGATTTAATTTCATACAACTGAATACTGTTTCACTAGAAATCTTTGTTAAAAAAAACTCCCCAGTACTCATATGTTCATGGGAAATGAAAGACCACTGTTACAGTATGTTTTTTGTTGCATTTGGAGTAAATTATTGTGCAAGCTGAGAGGGGTTCCCAAACATTTCATATTACTGTGCTGTATATAGTTACATAGTTACATAGTTAAATTGGGTTGAAAAAAGACAAAGTCCATCAAGTTCAACCCCTCCAAATTAAAATCCAGCATACATACACACACACACGCACCCCTACACTCTTTCACACAAACCATATATGCCCATAGCGATACTAACTGTAGAGTTTAGTATCAAAATAGCCTTTGATATTATGTCTGTCCAAAAAATCATCCAAACCCCTTTTGAAAGCATCAACAGAATCAGCCATCACAACATCACCCTGCAGTGCATTCCACAACCTCACTGTCCTCACTGTGAAGAACCACCTGCACTGCTTCAAATGAAAGTCCTTTTCTTCTAGTCTGGAGGGGTGGCCTCTGGTGCGGTGATCCTCTTTATGGGTAAAAAGGTCCCCTGATATTTGTCTATAATGTCCTCTAATGTATTTGTAAAGTGTAATCATGTCCCCTTGCAAGTGCCTTTTTTCCAGAGAAAACAACCCCAACCTTGAAAGTCTACCCTCATAATTTAAGTCTTCCATTCCTCTAACCAGTTTGGTTATACGTCTCTGCACTCGCTCCAGCTCATTTACATCACTCCTAAGGACTGGAGTCCAAAACTGCACTGCATATTCCAGATTAGGTCTTTGTAGGGATCTATAAAGAGGCATAATTATGTTTTCATCCTGTCAGTTTATGCCCTTTTTTATGCAGGAGAGAACCCTAGGTGCTTTAGTAGCTACAGAATGACACTTCTCAGAATGAGGAAACTCCCAACACACTGCCATTTAGTGCATAACCTTACATTTATCAACATTGAACCTCATTTTCCAATTTGCTGCCCAGTTTCCCAACTTAGACAAATCACTCTGCAAAGTGGCAGCATCCTGCATGGAACCTATAGTTATGCACAATTTATTATCATTAGTGATGGGCGAAACTCCCGCGTTTCGCTTCGCCGAAAAATTCGCGAAACGAGTCGTCGTTTTTGACGCGCTTCGCGTCAAACGCGTCGCATCGTTTTCAGCGCGCGTCGCGTCGTTTTCAGAATTGGCGAAAAATTCGCGAAACGAGTCACGCGTCGAGCGGCGCGTCAAACGCGGCGCGTCACGTCGTTTTCGACGCGCGACTCGTTTTTGTTAGCGAATTTTTTGGCGGCGAATTTTTGCTGCCGTTTCGCGAATTTATTCGCCAGCGGCGAATCGCGGGAATTCGCCGCAATAAATTCGCCCATCACTAATTATCATCTGAAAAAATAGAAACCGTACTTTCAATGCTCACATCCATTAATAAACAAGTTGAAAAGCAAGGGACCCAGTACAGAGCCCTGCGGTACCCTACTAACAACACTGGTCCAATTAGAAAATGTTCCATTTACCACCACTCTTTGTAGTATATCTTTTAGCCAGTTCTCTATCCAGTTACAATACTGTATATAGTGACGAGAAATTTGAAAAATGTTTTTTGCTGAAAATGTGATTGCTATGTGATGTGATTTTTCTCTTTTCATGCCTTATTAAACTGCAGTTTGTATCAGGTAAAATGTAATATTACTGCAGAGTAGAGAGTGATGGCAGCACCCCAGTTGATGGGGAAAAGATGAGTCACAGATAGGCACAGCTCACAGGAGCTACAGAGCATGGCTAGATGTACTGATTGAATGTAGTAGCTAATATTTCATTTTAAAAAAATTTTAAAAATACCTTCCTTTTTCTTTCTGTAATAATAAAACAGTACTGTACCTTGAACTGGATCCTAATGAAGGTATAATTAATTTTAGCTGAATGTAAAACAATCCTATTGATATTGTTTAATATTTAAATAATTTTTTGTAGACAAACTATGGAGAGCCAAATCAGGGAAATATCCAGTATCTCTATCCAGCCTCAAAGTGCCTTGGTCAGTTAGTAAAAGTAAAGTATGAGTCACACCTGAATCCTTTACCCAGATGGGCCCATGCTAAGTGGAGGAGAAATTGGATACCAGAGGTTCTTGCAAACAAAAAGGTGGATTTATTGAAACCATGCCATAGAGTCAATACTCATCAATGAGGTAGTACTATTAATGACAGATACAGTCAAAGCAGGATTTTGTGACACCACTGTGGAGATTATTGGCAGGTAACTGCTGCCCCTGGACAGTAATGTCCTCTAGGTTGTCTATTAGCAACTGTGAGAAGATCCCTTTAATACTACCATTGCATATTCCAGATCCCCTCCAGTACCTGAATCCCTTCAGCACCATGGTCCCTTCATGTTAAATTAGTAATGCTTACTGAGAGTTACCTCTAGCTACAATAATTTGGTAGGGCACAGAGCTGCTCTTTATACTGTAGCTTGCCTTACTTTCCTGTATTCCAAGAATGCACTTATATTCAAATCTCTGTAACTGACTAAACATCTGTCATGTGCTCCTTGTTCCCCAACTTTCTCAAGAAACCTTCTTCTAGGGAAGAACACTTTATTGAACCTTGTTGACACAGGAAGTGGTCAATAATTCAATGGGCCATTAACAAAGCTAAGTAATGTAATGTAAGAAAAAATTGATATAGAGTGAAGTCTATCTAGCAAGTAGGGGAATAACCCTTTGGGGGTTTTCCATCAAGGTTCACTGTAACAATATGGGTCACTACAATCCCTTATCTGGAAAACTCCAGGTCCCAAGTTATTTGGATAACAGGTCCCATACTTATACCTTATTATAGTATATCAATTTACATTGTTTTATGTGTGTGAGGAAGGAGAGGAAGAATTTGTGCATTTGCAGAAAAAAAGTGCATACATTAACTTTGCAGCTGAGGCTTCAAGTCAAAGCTGCTAAACTGGCCTTGTTGCTACACTGCTGACCAGAGCAAGCAAGGAGTGCATTGTTGAGTCTAAATTACTATTTTGGCATGATCTCTTGCTGCTTCCTGCTTGATGTTTACTATGCTGATCTCTTCCTGCACTGACATTTGTCTGGAATTTTGACTTAGACCTTTTTAACCCCTTGTGTACAGCAAATTGTACTTTTGGGGTCCTAGAAAATTTTTTACTTTTTCTTCAATTTATGAAAGTTTTCTAAATTTTTTAGTTTGTAAATGTCAGGCTCTGCTGGGATTCGAGCCAGGAACCTTTAGGTTTCTGGCTCGATACTCTATCCATTAGGCCAGGAGAGCAGCTTGTAAGGCTGCTCACTATAGATTTCCTGGTCTATGCAGCCCCAGCCCAGCAGCAGCCTGATTGGTTGCAGTCAGCCAATCAGGGCTGGCTCAACCCTATTTAAGGCCAGCCCTCCATGCACACCTTGCCGGAGCATTAATTAGGCCTTTAGTACTGTGGCATCGTCCCTGACTATAGCCTTGCTTTAGCTCTTGCCTTGCCTTGCCTTGCCTTGCCTTGCCTTGCCTTGGCTTCCTTGTTCTGCCTTCCCTTCTACCTTCCTTGTTCTTCCTTCCCTTCTACCTTCCTTGTTCTGCCTTCCCTTGTCCCCCCTGCCTTGTCTAGCCTTACCTTAACCTTGTACTGACCTTGCCTGTTCCTGATTCTTACTTCCTGTCTCTGCTCCTTGTTACCCCTCACCTTGCTTTCCAGTCTTCTTGCCCTTGCTATCCATCTTCTCCTGCTCTTGCCCTTGCTATCCATCTCCTCCTGCTCTTGCCCTTGCTATCCATCTCCTCCTGCTCTTGCCCTTGCTATCCAGTCCAGATCTATGCCTGCACCGTCCTGTCCCATCAGTCTGTTCCTGTCATGATCCAGTTTGTCTATGCCCTCATCTCCCTGTTCCAGCCTATCCTGACCAGTTTCCTGAGCACAAGACACCCTTGCCTTAAGGACTCTCACCTCTCCCTTCAGACTCTACAGCGCCCCCTACCCAATCCTTGACAGTAAACTTACAAATTCTGTGTATTCTATTGTTTTCGAAAAATGTTATGCAATCAAGATAAAAAAAACTTGAGTTTATTTGTAGGGATGCACTGGGATTCGGTTCAGGATTCTTCCTTTTTCATCAGGATTCGGATTTGGCTGAATCCTTCTGCCCAGCTGAACCGAATCAGAACTCTAATCTGCATATGCAAATTAGGGTGGGGAAGGAAATTGCATGACTTTTTGACACAAAACAAGGAAGTAAAAAATGTTTTCCCCTTCCCACCCCTAATTTGCATATGGATTCAGGGGTCCGGCCGAATCCAAAATAGTGGATTCGGTGCATCCCTCTTTATTTGTAATAGAAAAAAATGAAAATTCTAATTTTGATATAGAGATCTTTTATAAGGTCACCATTGATAAATGCTTATCCCATAGGAATGAATAGTTAGTAGTGGAATTTTCATGTGGGGAGATCTAATTTCACATTGATAAATCTGAGTTTATGATGGTCTGTCTATGTAGAATATTCTAAATTTGTTTCCCAATCGATCCTCCATATGACTTATGGTTAGGCTCTTCAACAGATTAGTGAAGTAGCCATCTACACAATATCATGAATAAAAGAGAAAAGGCTCTCCAGTCTGTCTATGTAGGCATACTTCCAATGTAATACATTTTTTGCTATTTTTATAGCTTTTTTGTTCCAATTCAAATTAGGGGTTATCAAGCCAGCAAGTTGTTTTGCACGGTTTCACAAATCCTGCAATGTACGTAGTTAAACCATTTTTTCAGTTTATACAATGTTACTTGGAACATTTTATTTGGATTCTTTCATTTGCTGTCATTTTCTTTTACCATTTTCTACTGCACCAGTGATCAGATGTTTCAGATATACAATAACAGACATGCAATGGTGCCTCAGGCTTGCCCACAGCATTTCTTAGATGGAAAGTTTCATTTTATTCTGCACAATAGCTTTTCATTTTTGCAGATGTCAAGACTTGTAGGAAATCTTAATAAATGCTGCATTTGTATGTGGTATGTTATTTTATATTATTTTATGTAATCTTATTTAAGATAATGCCATTTTTTTCAATAGGTATATATTTCAAACTTCTGAGAACCTTTCTCCTTTTAATACTGAAATGAACAGTATATCATAATAAAATGTGACCATTTCCCCCAGTGCCCCACCAGTCACTGTATTATGCAGAGCATCAAAACATTAGGAGTTATAAAAAAACAAATTAAAATGTTATTAAATATTTAAACAATACTCACCACTTGATGGCAGAAAGAGCTATGAAATTGGGCAGCACATATTAATGTTTGACAGAAGCTTTAATAATATTTGTATTGATATAATTAGAGGAGATGGGGTAATGAGTAGAACTGACACATTAACATATTGATAGTGTACTCATATTAATCAAGATACTGTACTAAACTGTGACAACTAAACCTTTCTTTAAATATTAGCATGAGTATTAAAATCATAATTTTATTAATATATTTGTCAGTATAAATAGGGTAACATGCTAATAAAGAAAGCATTATAACAGTCACAGAATTTTCCAAGTTGAAGTGGTTTTCACTGTTTATAATAATTAGTGTTAAAACATTAAAAATATATCACCATTACATTTTCATACTGCATCATATATTATGCAAAGGAGGTTGACTTTTTGGTTCCATTAAATAACACTGCAGGGATTCATAGAATAATGAGAAAAGGGTCAGAATTGCCCACAGGGGCCAAAAAAAGTCAAAAAGTTGCTGAGACAACAAAGTCACCACAAGAAAAAACACACACTTTACTGAGTAAAAATCTGTCGCACATAGCAAAAATTTAGATGCTCATTGAGTTGTGTTTTGCTAATTTTTTTTTTAACAAATTTTTTGGTGAAGTGAAACTGGACAGATTCACTCATCACTACAAGTTAATTTGTTTGAAATAAAATCATAACTCCCAATGCTGTGAGAGAACATACTCTAGCTTTTGGAACATGTCCATGTACTGTATCACTTCTAAAATAAATGTGAAATGTTTATATTATATCAGCTTAAATACCACTCTGAGAAAGTTTACAAAGTGCTACACATAAAGACAATGGCAAACACTGCAGTATGATAGTAAAATTAGAAAATAAATACAACTACATTTATTCCAGTAAAATTAATGGGTCAAAATAAAAAATGAATTAGGGAGAAAGCATTATTGTTTAGGATAATGCTCTCAAGGTAAATGAAGCTTTATAACACCAACATTTTAGCATGCTAAAAATACTGCATTCCAAGTGCTAAAGTCTGTTTCATTACATCAATCACAAATTATGCTGAAAAATGTCATAGAAATAACTTCTGAGGAAGTTACTTCTTTACAAGGACAAACTATGCTATTACACAGCACTCTTAGCCAATTAAAGAGGAATCAAACTATAAAGTACATTATACAGACTGCGGAAAAAGAATGGTGTCTATGGCTGTGCAAGTAAACGTTTCACTGCGGCAATGCTTCTTTTAGAAAAATGGTGGAACTCCTTCCCATATTATTGCTTCTGGAAGTCATTTGTAGATTTACATATTGGCAGCTAAAGCAGCAAGGACAAGGCTTATTTAGGGGATCATTTCTAAAAATCAGATTTTTCTTTTTTTATTTATAAAAAAAAGTCAGTGATTTGATATTATTTATTATTAACCCTTTAACTGCCAAGCACATAGGTACTATGTCCTTGCAGGAAAATGCTCTGACTGCCAAGCACAATACCTACGTGCTGGCAGTTAAAGGCTCCCTCGCCCTTTTTTTTGCTTTTCAGGTTTTTTTTGTCTTTTGCACACTCACACACTTTTGCACATGTTTACACACCTAAATACAGATATAGACACATTTACACAATTTTTATAGCTGTACAAACATGTATACACAAGCACACACATATATATGTTTTTAAAAAAAAAATTTTTTAGTTTATTAGTTTTCCACTTATTATTCTGCTAAAAACTGTTGATTTCACAGCGTGACTATTGGATCAAGCATTCTGATTTTTATGATTTTATGCTTCCATTGTTGTTATTTTAGCGTTGTTTGCATTTAGATCATTTACGGGCAAATTTACAAAATTCACATGAATAAACTGAAGTTCGATCGAATAACGATCGTACGAATTTTTTGTGAAATCGTAAAGTGAATTTTGGCCTCTTTGATCATCGAATATTGAATATCAAATAGATTGAATAGATCGAATGATCGTATATTCGATAATTTGATAATTCGATGATCGAAGGAATAAAAATTATAAAGTTATTCGACTGCCTACTTCGCCAGATTGAACCTACCGAATTGTAATAGAAGCCTATGGGAAGCTGCCAATAGGCTTCTTAGGCTAAGTCCTGCTCGAATACCATCCGTCCGATCGAAGCGTTTGAACGTTCGAATCGTACGAATTTTTCGGACGCTCGAATGAAATTTCACGATTTTTTCGTGAAATTAAATGATCGGTATCCGATCGTACGAATTCATTGAGAAATCAAATATTGAGCTAAATGATAGCCTAAAACTATTCGATGGTCGAATGCTTATCGAATTTCGAATTTGGTCGAGCTTTTTTCTGGGAACAATAGTAAATTTGCCCCTTAGAGTACAAAAATTTTTTGTAAAATTTAAATCATCATAATGTGTACTTTTCAAAAATATATGGTTTTGGGGGGGTCTTTCTACTGTTAGAGGGTCTTGGGCACATAATATTCAGTCCAGGGGCTTTGTTCATGTTGTGAATTGACAGCGGAGAAAATTCATATGCACTATTTTTATTTGGGGTCCGCACATGCTAGCTGCTTTGGTATATCTTTGCATATTAGGCATATTAGGCATCAAATTGTTACGTAGACCCTTGGTGTAAATATTTAGGGTGTTTTCCAGTTATGTGTAAGAAATTGGGTGAGAAAAATGCAGCCAATTGCAATATTTTTAGGTGATTTTCACAAATGTCACAAAAAACGCTGCCTTTAGCATTGCTTTGCAGTACCGTAAAAAATGCACTATTTTAATTTGGGGTCTGCACATGCCAGCTACTTTGTTTTATCTATGCATATTGGGCATCAAACTGTTCAGTAGACCTGTGGCGTCAATATTTAGGGTGTTTTACAATTGTATGTAAGAAATTGGGTGAGATAAATGCGGCCAATTGCAATATTTTTAGACAATTTTCAGATATGTCATAAAAACTGCTGCCTTTAGCATTGCTTTGCAGTATGGTAAGTAGAAAGACATAATTATCCATTTTAGATTTGTCAGAATGTGTACTTTCCAAAAATATATGATTTGTAGAGGTCAACATAACTTTTTTTAGCCATTATCCCATATAAATCTATCAATGTTTGGAAATTTGTGTAAATGTAAGCCATCAAACAAGTATGCAGAAGGTAGATTCTGGGGTCTTTATGTGCCATGTACAGTACATCAATAATCCTATGTGCATTGGGCTTCAAATTGTTCAGTGGACTCCAGGCTTTCATATTTGGGCTAATTTGTCTTGATATCTTGATAACCAAATGTATGTTCGATATAAGATGCTGCAGGTGGAAGTTTTGAGGTGATTTTTGGAAATGTCCCAAAAATTGCCAAATTTAGGAAAGATTTGTGGCTCGGTGCTTTCGAGTAGAAAGACATGCATACCTAATTTAGATTTTGGGGAATGTGTACTTTCAGAAATTACGTTGTTTTCTGGGGTGAACATACTTTTTTCTACCTTTGCCCACCCCAAAATGATTCTAAATGTGTTGATTTTGCAGTACCTGAAATGATAGACCAAATGGGGGATCTTCTTTTTGATGCCCCTATATGCCACGTGCTTAGGTACACCTATACATATTGGACATCAAACTGTTCAGCAGACCCCAGGCTTTCATATTCAGGGTCATTTGTCTTAATAACCAATGTTATGTTTGATATAAGATGCTGCAGGGGGGCAGTTTTGAGGTGATTTTTGGAAATGTCCCCTAAATTGGCAAATTTAGGAATGATTTGCAGCTGGGTGCTGTGGGGTAGAAAGACATGCATACCTAATTTAGATTTGGGGGAATGTGTACTTCCCAAAAATATATGCCCACCCCAAAATGTAAATGTGTTGATTTTTCAGTACCTGAAATGATAGTCCAAATGGGGGTCTTCTTTTGAGGCCTCTATATGCCACGTGCTTAGGTACACCTATACATATTGGACATCAAACTGTTCAGCAGTGTACTATGTGAAACATGATTTTTTTCATTTTATCAGGCACTTTGAAGCCTGTATTTTTTTTACAGAAGTGGAATTACATCAAAATTCTAGAATATTTTGAAAGCTCAGTTTGTCCTGAAAAATGTATATATTGTTTTCCTGGGTAAACTGAAAGATCCCCCCCAGGAAAGGCCCTTAAAGGGAAATATTAAAAAATGTTAAAAAATGGTCTGGCAATAAAAGTACCAAATCAGCCAAATCGGCAGTGAAAGGTTTAAAAAGCTTGATTTAATCAAATTGGGGAACAACTCTATAAAAGTAAGCAAAGATCCAAATCGCAAATCCCAAAATTTTTCAGATTTTTGCCCAAAAAGCCTGAAATAGTCAGATTTTCAGGTTAATTCCAGCATAGACCACAAAGACTTCCAAATCGGATAGTGATCTTTCCCATTGACATGAACAAACTCGGCATGTCTGAAAAGGTGGATTTTTGGATTCAGACTTTTTGCAGCCTCGGGGTATAATAAGTCTCGAAAAATTCATGGTTTTTTTTCCACACCAAAATTTGGATTTTATAGTATAAATGAAAAAACCCTTATTTTGTAGGCAATTATGAGCAATATATGGTGTTGCTTTTACATGGTGCTAAAAATTTATATTGTCTTTAAAATAGCCCTTTATTAGAGCTTTCTATACAGTAAATGTTCTCTGGTCCCTGTCGGTGTTACAAATGAGGGAAGGGCATGTCCTAATGGTCCCTGCCAGAAGGACAGTAGGAGGTAGACAGTCAATCACAGCCATGCAGTAACACAAGACAGGCTTCAGTTCCTGCTAGCTGCCGATTGGTTTCTGTCCTACATTGCAGTGAGCTGAGTGACGTCGGCTCCCCTGCACAGCCTTGGAATTCAGGGGGCAGGAAGTGGAAAATAATGGATGGATTATTAAAGTTTTTGCAGAAATATTCAATAAATCAGTCTGAAAGCACAATTCTAAATGAGTATAACGAACTGGCATGTTCTTATTTTTTAAACAAATTGTCTCCTTTAAATGCAATATTTCAAAGGGTGCATAGAGGATACACATATAAAAAAATATATGGTATAACAAATGACATACATTATCGGCTAAGCAAGTCTGTGCCCCAAGGCCAGGTGACATAGACTCCAACAGAATTAGATTCTTAAAATGTATGACAAAGAACATTTGTTTTTCCAGCTCTTCAATCTAGGACTTTCACTCTCATTAACTAGGCATGAGGTAGGAGTGTGCAGGAATGTGTGGTGATTTCAGGCCAGATTTTGGAGTATATTAGTACTTTCCAGTATCACATATCATCAGCAAAATATGGGCATACTGTGTTTTCTCCAACTTTCCAGATCCAGTGGCTGCAGCAAAATAATACTCCCAGTTTATCTGTTTAAATCTGGCTCCATGATCTTTGTCCCTGCAAACTGGAGTTGGAAACAGTAAAGGGGATCTAAAGACAAAAATAAATTCTCTACATAGTCAGCAACTGCTCTACATGGAAACAAAGCTGCTGAAGTTCTGAAAGGCTGGGAAGTAAGGCAGGGGCTCCCCCTGCTGTTCATAAGTATGAATGTTTCACTGCCCAGCAGTTAGGGACCATCTGATAATTCCTATCCATAGCCATAAATGAAGGAAGAATTTAGCTGCACACAGTCAGGTTTCTTACAAAAACGGTACACATTTTTTAATTAAAGTATATTGGAGATAGATTTCTTTTTCATTTAAGAAAGTAAAAATGGGGTTTTATTTTTTTGCGTTTCCTTGTCCTTTAAAACCATGAAAACTCAACCACCTGTAAAAAGGTTTGTGGAATTTCCATATCTTTATATGTAATTTTGGCCAGAATGAGGAAACTAAAGTTAGAGGCAACTTCTCAATATTGCCTATTTCCCATACACGTTTTGCAACTCATCATTTTTAAATGTTAATTAAGATTTTGAAAAGCGATGGGTGGATACGACCAGTTTTGCCTTGCTGAAAATTTGCAAAACAGTGAAAATTTGCTGAAATGCATTGAAGTCTGTTTTTTTTGACGCGCAACAAATTTTCTTGACGTGCAACAAATTTTTTTGACATGCTAAATTTTTTTTTGATGCTTGACACATTTTTTTCAAACGCGACATTTTTTTTTACCCATTGAAGTCTATGAGTGTAATTTTTGCAGTAAATCTTGGTGGAAAATTTTGCTCATCGCTATTTGTGAAGCAAGGCTATCGCCATACCACCAATTTCATAAAGCTTTACCGAGTGCAGAACTTAAGTCTGAAATGATAATTCTAAAATAAAATATTTTGGATATTAACCTGTATACAGTTCTAATATTTATCCCTGTAGAGTTTCTGTTTACACATACAATATCTTTTCAATGTACAGTGAATTTATAGGAGAAATGCAGGAAAATAAAATGTAATGTTTGTTTGTGACCTTTGTGGAATTTGCAGTTAACCTTTGATTTTTCAATTTGATACAGTATTTCTAAAGGCTTTTTATAAAGATATTGTTCAGTTCATGGACAGAAAACCATCAGAACATAATGCATCTGCTGTTCTTGGAGACTTCTAACATGCTCATAAAATACAAAGCTTTTTCAGAGAAAACATATATTTAGGTTGCTTTGAGGACATAATAATGAACTTATAATTCATTTGAATGGTTCAGATAACTGAACCATTGAGGACATACTATTGAACTTATAATTCAATTGAATGGTTCAGATAACTGAAGAGTTTTGCAATTTCCAACTTTAGTTCATGAATCAGATAAAAATAAAATGTACTAGAGTCAATGCTATCGAAGAAATTTTAACTGGGTTGATGAAGAAATGTTAACACTTTTAGCCACACAACATATTTATTCATGTAGAAATAAGCTACAAGTTTTGTCTATTTAGAACAGATTACTAAATCAATAGGGTTCAGATTACTAAATCTGAACCTTATTAATGTAACTTCCTTTTTAATAGGAGTGAATATTGAAGGGATGATCTAGAATGCTTGAGACAGGAGTGTTCCAAAAATGGGTCTTTCATAGTAAAAACCATTTAAACATTAAAAACTGAAATAAGGTTGTTTATCATTAGACTGGTTTCGTACTATCTTTTTATCCTTTATTTATTTAGTACCAACATATACTGGGACTGTACATCAGAGAAGCTTACAATCAAAAACACATACTCAGTGCAGCAAAATAGAATTGTGCAACAAGGTTGGTGGCTGACATCTTAGACCGTTAAGCATTCTGTGTGAGGCTTCATGGGAGACACTGTTGATATGAAGCATGCAGGTAAGTTTAAGTCTACTGCTCAGCTCAACAGAGCCTATGAGAATTCTCTTTGAAATGAAACAGCAACTGTTACATGGTTACATGGTTCAGCCGATTTAAGAACTCAAAACTATCTCAAATTAGCTTAATTATCTTATTCTTCACAAAAAAAATCTGTATTTTCTGTTTTTGTTTTTGTCCCAAACTTTTTACAAAACTCTTAATAGATAAATAGTACTGAGTTTACTGAGGTTACAATGCAGCTATAGGTATAGAAATTCTAATTAATTCAATTTAATTGGATATTAAAATAGGTGATTAATGTTATACTGTTGCACAAGTTAGTTTAACATCTGAAAAATGAAAAAAATATCAGATTATTTTGTCAATTATTCAATTAGTTATATAATTAAATAATAAATTAAAAATTTAAACTCCACAACACAGTAAACAGTTGATTGAAAGTTGTTGAATATGTCCTTTACGATATCCCTTTAAATCAAGAAATTCAATAAATTAACTGTCTTTAATTTATTTTTGAAGTTGAGAACTGAAAACTATTTTTTCTCTGAGAAAAGTTTTGCTGCATATCCAAATATAGCTCAAGGAGAACATTTATTACAATAGCCACATTGACTTCATCAAGACTATATTTAGTAATGTATTTGTAGGAGTTTAAAATTGCCAGTTAGTTTTACATCCATTGTTGTATTCCAGATTATTTCCTGTGATTTGCATTAACAAGTGGAATATGGCAAAATCTATGAAAATCTCTTGGGTGAAATTAAGGCATTTGTGGATTTGTGGAAAAAAAATAGAAGGTATTCTTTTAGTGAATCTGAAAAACCTAGAAGGTCCTTACTTAAATCATAGTCAAAACATGATTCTCTAGCCTAGAATTCAAACTCTCGGGGAGTAGGAAGGATGTGCATTTATGGCTTGCTTGTCTTCTTCTTTATCTTTACATGTTTAAAAACAGATCATGTCATGCAAAAAGGCTCAGTTATGACCACAACAAAAAATGGATGTAGTAGTTGCTTGAACTGATGCCATTTGTTAAAAGTAGTTGCATCCAAATCCAAGGCCCAGACCCACTCCCTAAATTCCTCACCTGCCTGCTTGAACCCGGTTGTGTCCCTAACAAGATGGATAAAGGCACACACGCATGTGGGAGAGGAAGGGGCTAGGGGAGAGAAAAGTTTGCGTCTTGTGGACCCAGAGGATGATGTGGAGGCCCTGAGGTTGCAGCTTGAGAAAAGGCCAAAATAGGCCTGAAACGTCGCTGTGTCCAGATTGTTGCCATGTGTAACTAAATAAAGGCTTTTATTTTAAGTGCTGTGCTTAAAAGTTCTTCTACATATGCAAATGGTGATGGCCATTGATTGCACCTACACTGGCGTTTTTTCCTGAATTTGAGGAAATTGGAGCTGAATCAAACAAGTCTGCAAGGCCCTGAGGTTCCAGGCCCAATGGGCCGTTGGCCTCCAATTCAATGCTATCCAAAGCCAATTCTTGAAGTTCCACATAGTTGAGATCTGTGCCTCTGTGTTTACCCCACATACTGTTATGCAATGTTTCTTGCCTATTGATGCTGGGGAACCCTGGAGATTTACCTCGATGATTAAGTGTCTGCTGGACACGAAACGCGTCAGGCGAGAGATGATCATATAATAAAGTTTACATTTTAATTATCAATTTCTCCGGTCTGATCTGAGTGTGGGAATCCAGTGTGCCTTGCACCTACTGTTTTTGAACCCTGGAGCTACCACTAGTGAAGGGGTAAATTTGACCGGTTTCACTTCACCAAAAATTCACAGCAGGGCAAAATGTCGCAGATAACCATTAAAGTCTATGGGCGTCAAAAATTTTTTTGACACTTGACAAAGTCTTTTTTATGCTCAATGCCATTCAAGTCTATGGGCATCATTTTTGCAGCAAAACAAGGTGAAAAATATTGCCCCACCACTACCACCACATTGGGCACTGGCCCTAGAGAGCTTAGAAAGGTTGATTGAGCAGTGATGTTTTAAGCCTCTATCCCTTGCATTACTGGGTTATAGCCCCTGGATTGGTTTGACCCTAAATAATATGTTGGTGTAATAAATTGAACATTTTACTTAACTCTCAACCATGATTTAGCTTCATTTACTAAAACATCTGAACAAAAATTTTACTAAAGTAAATAACCCCCTTAATATATTTTGAAGAGTATTTTTTTTACTGTCAGTATCACTTTAAACCATTTTCAGCAGTGCCAACTCCTCATCCTCCCACCCACTTCCCACCCTGCCGACATCCCAGCTCCGCCTCATCAACGCTACACCTGACTCCGCACATATCCCATCAAACTCTGCCTGACTTGCGTCCCCCTTCCTCAATGGTAAGAGAGAGCTCCTGAGGAGGAGGGTTTTTTAATTATTGTAAACATGCAGAATATAGTTTTGTCTATTTTTATACAAAAAAAGTAGACCCAATGCTTTAAGGTTAACTTATTAAACAATTTTTACCTTTTAATATGTTATTCAATTCTATTTTAGCATTAGTGAACAAAATCATATAGCAAATGCTTTAATCACTCCAATTTATAGCACCACAGACACACACACCTTCCTATGAGGCTCATTAAAATGAGCTTGTACTTGAACAATATTGCCGTTTGATAGCATGTGTATTACAGATGAAGGCACTTTGGATTGTGTGTTTGACACAGAATAACTAAACTCAGACTTCACACAGAAAATTGCATCACAGCATCCCATCCAATTAAAGTGTTCACCATTGAAAACAATGGTGCTTTGGTATGCTAATGAAAAGGTTAAATGCATTAAACGAGTTAAGATAACTTTAGATAACACAGTTTCTTCAATTAGCCCTGAGTCATGACGCATTTAACACACAAATCCAAGTGGTTGCATCTGTATATTGTACAGCTGCATTGATCTTCGCTTCGCCGAGAAATTTGCGAATTGGCGAAAATTTCGCGAAATGAGTCGCGGCACGCTTTTGACGCGCGTCGCTTTTGTCGTGCGTCGTGTCAAAAACGCGACTCGTTTTTCAGCGAATTTTCGCTGGCGTTTCGCAAATTTATCCACCAGCGGCGAATCGCGGGAATTCGCCGCGAATTCATCCCTGGTGAATAAATTTGCCCATCACTAATCTTCACTAATTCACCCCACACTATTATTCCAAGTCATTACCCTTCTTTTTAAGTGAAGAATACTTTCACAAATTTTATATGTTCAGATGGCAACTACACTTTTGTGTCTCCTTGACCACCATGCAGTGATGGTACCAGCAAGAAGCTTCTATCTTAATAGCATTTTAGAGATACAGCTAAAAAAGCTCACCAGACCAGATGTGCAATTTGAAAAGTATAAAACACAGTAAAATGTTATCTTTACATCATGATACATATTGCTACTTTCCAATTTATCATTGTTAAAATTCGAAAATATTTTGAAAGAGAAAGTTATTTTGCATGTGTGTAGCTGATTACTTGTTTTTTCACTTTAATTTATTTTGCTTTAATGAGGACTGGACCGAAGACATAGACAGGTAGTTCTGAACTGGAGAACACGATCAAAACCTGGTTCAAAACCAGACAGGTGGCAACACTACTACTGAGGCATTGTTCATACCTTTGCAACTAGGCCTCTCTTTACTGAAGCCTACTGTATCAGGCTCTGTATATTCAATGGATGTTTCTTTGTTGACATTTTTATACCTAGGCAATTTTAATGCAAACAAAAAACTGCACTGGAAGGCAATTGGCTGTTTGGTCGATACACTCATTCTCCTTACCTGTTTTTGTGTTTGATCAGTCGAGTTGAGATTACTTTTATTAATCCATGATATTTTTTAGAATGTAAGTTTGGTGCCTTGTTGTGCGTGAGACTTGTTATTATGAATATCATTGTATACTGACAGGAATTGGCATGGGGTTGGGAGAATGGAAGGGAAATATGTTCATAGTTTTCTACCTGGTAGGAAGCTAGTTGCATGGGACATGGGTTAGCTGTGCAGCCCATTAGACAAACAAACATTGACAGATGGTCTATAGGAAACAACATTTTCTATACAATGAAACCATTGCAAAAACACTATATTCCTTCACAACCAAGCAATCCAGCATAACTAAAATATTTTCAGAATTTTTGCTCTCATTATAATAAATAAGCAGTCCATGAATTCCCACTTTGTTCCCTTACCAACTTTAATATATCTATTTATCAGTAAATGTTATGATCAAAGTAATCTTTAAAACTTGTATAGCATAGTAAAGTCTCAAGCTGTTGTGCTTTATTCATAAGGGTTGCTAACTATTAGAAGTTGCAGTGCTGAATTTGACATAATCAGTGTAATATGTACAAATACCCATATTTTTGCTCTTCTTCTTGACATGGCATTCCTCTGAGAGGATTTATGTAATATCCAACTGGATTTATGTAATATCCAGCTGGATTCATGCTAAGATTTTGAGAGGGAAGCTAAAAGTGCAAACTGTAAGATCCTAACTCAATGACATTGCTTGATAGGATTCCAAGTTTTAAATGGACAAAACCCTAGCAAAAGTTTCATTGTTAATAAAAAATTGTTTGGCACTCATTCTGCACCCAGGGATACACAGGGAGGCCTATTTAACAAAATTTCAAAGTATTAATTCTAGAATTATGTTTACATTAACATGCAAATGTGTGCTTGTTTATAAATATTTGATCAAAAATAAAACGTAAAAAAAATGCATTGAAGTCAAATTCTACTCATCATTGTCAATGGGTCCACCAATGCGAATTCATGTGTTTTTTAGGATTTGGCTTAAGTTTGTGGGGTTCAGTACACAATTTGCGGTTCTGCCCCAATGGGTCTGCAAACTATCAAATTTAAAAAATTACCCTTTGCCTTAGAAAACTTTAAAATTCAAGTTTTAAAAAACTCCAATTTGAATTGTGAGATTTACTGCAATATTTGAATAACAGTAAAGATGTGATTTTGGAAATTCAAACTATTTATGTTTCATTTGTATTTATCTTCTGTTGACAGGTATTTTGAGCACTTTGGACACCATATTTGATTTGGTGAACTCATACTAATTTGTAATCCTTTATGTTTTGTAGTATAATGTTTTATTGTTGCCAACAACAATAACATTTGTACAATAAAAACTACATAATAGCAACACTTCATTTCTCCTCGATTTATATTTCTGAAGAGCTCCTGTTTTATTTATGGAGTCTCTCCCTGTATTTATGTCATCTAAGGGCTAGTTCACATGGGAAGATTTGGGGAGATTTGTCACCTGGTGACTAATCGCCTCTTCTTTGGGGCGACTAATCTCCCTGAACCGCTTCCCCCTGCCTTCCAGCTGCTTAATGAAGAATCGCCTGCGCCTATACACATGCAGCTCTGCGTATCCCAAAATCGATCAACATTGACTAACAAGGCCGTGTGTGAATTCTTCATTAATGCAGCTGGAAGGCAGGGAGAAGCGGTTCAGGGACATAAGTAGCCCCAAAGAAGAGCTGATTAGTCGCCAGGCAACAAATCTCCCCATGTGGACTAGCCCTAAAGATGAATTCAGGATTACATGGGATGATGAATGTACAAAAAACATTTAGCACTTTGCTCATTACAAGTTTGCTCTTTGCTATACACAAGGGATTATAAAAGTGAGCCATGATCAGAGAATTAGAGCTTCACAGCAGGACTGTAGTTTTATAAGAAACAGAAGGAAGGATTGAGATTAGTTATCTTGTATGCATGTTTGAAAGTTAAAAAATAGTGATGGGTGAATTTATTCGCAGGCAAATAAATTCACAAAATGGCCGTGAAAATTTGCCAGAGAAAATTCGCCTGCATCAATTTCCAATTTCCACAAATTTTTCGTGAAATCGTTTGAAATTCACAAATTCTTCGTGAAAATGTTTGAAATTCACGAATTTATAGTGAAAATGTTTGAAATTCATGAATTTATAGTGAAAACGTTTGAATTTCATGAATTTAGTGAAATAGTTCAAAATTCACAAATTTATAGTGAAATTGCTTGAAATTCACGTATTTATAGTGAAGTAGTTCAAATTTCATGAATTTTTCATGAACTTTCCAATTTCAAAAACCACAAATGTCATTGAATTTATTAAAATAACAGAATATGAAAAAAAGTACAGAGGAAAAATACTACAGAATGATGCTCCAAAAATACAAATATCTGGAAATGCTCTAAGGGGCAGATTTATCAAGGGTCAAAGTGAAAATTTGAATTAAAAAAATTCAAATATTGAACTATTTTTGTGTACTTCAACTAGAGAATAATACAAATTCAAATTTGCAAAAATTTTTAATTTTGAAATGTATCTCTTTAAAAATTCGACTTTGACCATTCGTCATCTAAAACCTGCCAAATTGCAATTTTAGCCTATGAGGGACCTCCTAGAAACTATTTCGAGTCAATTGGTGGACTATGAAAAATTTAAGATTTTTTTGGGAAAACTTGGTATCAAATTCGATCGAATGTGCTAAAAATTCAAATCGATGGATTAGGCTTCCAACGAAAAAAGACTGATTCGATCAAAAACAGACATATTAGACAATAAAAAACTTTCAATTTATATTTGGTTGGTCTATTTGAATTTTAAAGTTTTTAAAATTAGAAATACGACCCTTGATAAAGCTGCCCCTAAAAGTCTGAATTGCGTAACAGGGATCCAATAAGATGAGCGCAGCTCCCATTGACTTCTATAGCACTTTGACAATTTTTGCTTGGCAAAGTTTAGCATTATAGAGTTTTAATGTTTTTTATACCACCACAAATTTTTCAAGATAAGTGGAAAAAAATCGCAAATTCCATTGTAAGTAAATAGATTTCTAAATGTGCAGTGTTCAATATCATATTGTAAGGATTCTAATCAGTTTATATATTTAAAGCAAAATTTTTTTCCTAGTGGATATCATACTGTGTGTTCAAACTTACCTAAAAATCCTCTATTTTTCTGCCTGTACTTTTCTTTTCCCAATATACTGTACTTCTACTGTTTTTCTCATCCCCCACAATTCTGCTCAAAAGAATTTTTATTAAAATTTTGTGAAAAAAACTACAACTCGCAAGACTTATTGAAAATACATGGTGCATTTCAGCAAAATGAATTTCCAAACTTGCAGATCCCATAAAGTTCAATAATATGGTGTTTCCTTGGTGTATCAGCTGAAAAACAGAAATACTGGTGTCTTGTGGTGAATGTTGGCTCGCAAACTCCCAGTGGGAGTTGCTATAGTGCATATTACAATATTTTAATTATGGCCTTATTTAAAACGTTATTATGCTCGAACACTCATTTTTCAAAAATACCCCATGTGACCTTGCCTTAAGTCTTGATTATTTGAAGTTCTTAAGAATATTCTTTAGCTCTGTTGCGTGTATGCATATAAAAAGCACTACTAGTACTACTCACGCAGGCACTAATGTGCAAATGAGCAATATCTGCAAGTTTTGCTTACTATGTTGTCAAATTAAAGATGCTGATAATAGTAACATGTGAATTTTACATTTCTTTCTCCTGATTTGCCAGAGATAATATAATTGGATAAAACATAATGCATTATGTTGGCATGTATTATCTGCATGTCAAAACCCTATCATAAAAAAATAATTGCTTGATTTGCATGTCATTAGGAAGTGTAATATAAACTGTCAGTTTAGATTTACATTTACGGTAAAACCACATGAATTATCTAAGGTGCTTGGAAAGAGAGGACCATTCGGTTCTCATTATCTACATCTTAGGTAAGCAGTCTAATGAATAGTTCTCTAATTACCACTTACTTACTACACAGCCATCAGCTTTTCCAACTTCTTTTTAATAAGTTTAGCGATTCCTGTGACCTGGTGGACAACAACACTGTGTGTAAATCAAGCATTATTTGGGGTTCATGATAAGACTATCATACAAAACCCCAATAAAAAAAATGGATTGAAAAGGTATTACAAACCCTAATCATGCCATAATGACTATATACCCAGATGGAGCATAATTTTTGTTGAGGGAGCATTACATGGAAATCTGGAGCAGTGATAGACAATGTTTTCATGTTGAGTTAATTACAGTGTATGTCCTATAGCCACATGTCTAGATCTGCCAAGTCATAAGACAAACCTACATTTTCAGACTTACAGAATAGTATAATGCTCATAAAATATTTTATAAAACTTGTTGGAATCTACTCTTCAGAAACTACATTAGAAATTTTAGACTTCTGGCGGGGCAACATGATATAAAGCACAGAAAACAACAGGAAAATTCAGGGGAAAACCACATTCATTGTTGTGTACATATAGGAGCAGATTTATCAAGGGTGGTATTTCTAATTTCAAAAACTTCAGAATTCGAATTCAAAAAGACCAACTGAAATAAATTCAAAGGTTTTTTTGTTAGAATAGGTCCATTTTGCACAGAATATGTTCATATTTGATAAAATTCCAATAATTTAAATTGAAGTAATAGCGCACTCGATCGAATCTGATTCAAAGTTTTTCCACCAATAGGTTCTAAGAGGTCCCCCATTGGCTAAAACAGCTACTCGGCAGGTTTTAGATGGCAAATGGTCAAAGACAAATTTTTAAACAGCTCTGAAAATAAATAAGTAGAGTCCGCGCAAGACAATGGTTCCCCTCAAAAAATATTTTCCAGCAAAATTCAGGTTCTCCTCCCCCTGTTTTCAAATGCTCCAAAAGACACAGTCAGATTGCTGGGTACCTCGAAAGGGAAGTTTTGAGAGGGAAAAGAGTAACAGAACGATTTTCTAATAGTGTAGTATTTCTAAACATTTGTTTTATAATACATTCATATTCATGTGCATGTTTTTGCAACCAAATAAGGTGACCAAAAAATAAAGTGATTTAACCCTGTGTTCCGTGAAGGTTATCTGTCACACACCATACATGTTTTAGTGATATTGAGCAATTATTAAAACTGTGCAAAATACTGATTTGCACCGTGATTCTCAGTGATATATACTCCCAAACGCAAAATTAAATCCACAAAAAAGCCAGCTGGATTCCTAGTGGCTCCAGAGGCACATTCCACTCACCAGACGTGAGTTAAATCAGGCAAGAAAAGTATCGCTGTTTAGTCTCCCAAATTCACTCTTCTTCGACTTAGAAGTGGAGAGAAAATACAGACACCCATGTGCAGACTTTCTTACGATTAGGTTTAATAAATATATAAAATGCACTCACAAACAAATTCCCCTTGTGTCCCGTTAAAAAGTCTTTGTGTTGCGTCTTTTGGTGCTATTAAGGCTCCGTGGCGTCCCTCAGGCTTTTCTTTTCCAAAAAGAACGCTCTCACAGATAATGGTTTGTCCGGCTGTCCCGGATAAGTAGAATGCTTATCCAAGTCAGATAATCTATATCTTAAAGGACCAGTAACACCAAAAAATGAAAGTCTTTTAAAGGGAAAAAATTTTTTTTCAAAATGCATCAGTTAATAGTACTGCTCCAACAGAATTCTGCACTGAAATCCATTTCTCAAAAGAGCAAACAGATTTTTTTAAATTTCATTTTGAAATCTGACATGGGGCTAGACATTTTTGTCAATTTCCCAGCTGCCTCAAGTCATGTCATGTGCTCTGATAAACTTCAATACCTCTGTACTGCTGTACTGCAAGTTGGAGTGATATCACCCCCTCCCGTTCCCCCCAGCAGCCTAACAAAAGAACAATGGGAAGGTAACCAGATAACAGCTCCCTAACACAAGATAACAGCTGCCTTGTAGATCTAAGAACAACGCTCAATAGTAAAAACCCATGTCCCACTGCATACTATTCAGTTACATTGAGAAAGAAAAACAACAGCCTGCCAGAAAGCAGTTCCCTCCTAAAGTGCTGGCACAAGTCACATGACTGGGGCAAATTGACAAAATGGCTAGCCCCATGTCAGATTTCAAAACTGAATATACAAAAATTGGTTTGCTCTTTTGACAAATGGATTTCAGTGTAGAAGTCTACTGGAGCAGCACCATTAACTGATGTGTTTTTTTTTAAAAAAAACATGTTTTCCCATGACAGTTTCCCTTTAAAGTAATGAAACCATAACATACTGTTGTGCTGCACTGATAAAACTGGCATGTTTGCTTCAGACAGGCTACTATAGTTTATATAAACAAGCTGCTATGTAGCCATGGGGGGCAGCCATTCAAATCTGTAAAAGGAGATAAGGCACAGGATACACAGCAGATAACAGATAATCTCTTCAGTATACAACAGGATTCTTCCAAAATTATATTTTATCTACGGTGTATTTTGTGCTTGAATGGCTGCCCCCATTGCTACACAGCAGCTTGTTTATATAAATTATAGTTGTATTTCAGAAGCAAACACAACAGTTTTACCAGTGCAGAGCAACACTACATTTTATTGTCATTCCTTTGAAACATATTAATTTCTGGTGTTACTGGTCCTTTAAGATGGACAGGGTCTGATTTGTGCATTACTCCATTTTATTCTTTTCTCCAGACAAATGCTGATTCCAGTATAACATTTGCTATGATTACGTCAGCATGCAGTGCACAGGTTCCCCAGTTTACAGTATATTGTCAAACAGAATCCAATGTCTTTCAGACATACCAATAAAGATTTCATCTCATGACTTGATTTCGAATTTGTGCTTTGCATGCGGTGCACTATATATTGTTTCTCTTTGCTTGTACTGAGAGGTAAAGGTATACCTTTAGATTATACAAAAAATTATACTAACATGAGCCAATCAAACCTGCCCCTAATACATACTTCAACTCAGATCCCAGGGGATCTTTATCTATTTGTTACACTGTGGGCAACATGTGTCTTCAGTATGCTGGGTTACATGTACAAACAAATGGTATTATGCTTACAGGAGAGTTACAATGCCCAAACTAACTGATCAACAGATCCAACACTTCTGGGACATGTTTCAGAGTATTGAAGAAGCAGGTAACACTGTACTAAGAGGGGATGGTAAGAGGGTGGTTCACCTAACTTTGAAATTTGCATTTCATGCTGAAACCTGTCATACCTACAGAAACAGATGGGGAGCCGTTTGGCAGCACATTCTCCACCTTTGGAGAATCTCTACTGCAATCGGGCAAATATCGGCTGTGCCCAGGGGCTATCCTGCCCATTTTTCTGCCAGAGGCAGTCTTTGTTTTGCTGCCCCTTCCTCCCCACAGCACTGACTTTTTCAGCGCCGGACAGGGATAGGAGATGTCATCATCGTTAGTGTAGAGCATGCAACTGCGCTCTCTGCATTAGAAGAGACGAATTTCCGGGTTGAAAACCGAAAATTCGGCTCTTAAAGTTACCAGGAGCAGTATTTTTGCTGTCCCTGGTAACCAGGGGGGTGCTGCAGCCTGAGGCAAGAGTCTCAACTTGCCTCATTGGTGCACCCTGCCTGTGTCTCAGCCATTGTTAACCTTTGAAGTTAACAACAGGCAGATATGCCGCAATTGGGGTATTATTTGTAGGGGTGGGAGCAGGGGGGTCCAGCGACTGATTGTATTTAACTAAGGTCATGTTAGATGGCCTGACCAATTACTATTTCCAGCTACTAATTGTGACCTTCTTTCCACCGTATGCTAATGGTTTTAACCATACGGTCTCCAAACCCAAGGAGAAGTGACTCTGTACACATTTTTTTGGTGTGTTGTGTGGGCTTGGCCCAGTGTTTGTTGTTTGGTTGCATTGTAGTCTTTTTAATGTTATTTATTAAAAGATACATTTTAATCATTCATGCATTACTATCCAACATTAAGGAGTTAATTAGATTTGGGAGTTAGTACCTGAACTGGTTTGCCAGTGGGAGGGGGTTAGTGATTAATCCATTGTGGTACTACAACTCCCCTCTTCGCAAGTTTCTTGTTTTGTTTAACCTTTGAAATACTACCAACCTTTTTGTGTGGGGGAACCTTGAGTGAAGCACACCAAGCAGATAGTTGCAGTGCAATCATGTCACTGCCCTCAGTAGAACAGCAGCACAATCCCAGCCTTTTGCATCTATGGCCAGCTTAACGCTAGGGGCAGTAGTTTTTCCACCACCTGATATTTTAATATAGAGTACAAGTATACACAGTATTGATATATACATTTTATTTATATACAGGTAACAGATCCGTTATCTAGAAACCCCTTATCCACAAAGCTCTGAATTATGGACTTCTAGGGGCAGATTTACTAAATTCACATGAATGATTCAAAATTTGACCGAATTTTCAAAAAGATTAAAATTCAAATTTTCAAATGTTTTTTGGTG
>CM044440.1:38998648-39020254 GCA_024363595.1 Xenopus borealis
TTATTCTGGTGAAAAGGGATAGATTCGCCAATCACTATTTATTTCCCATATAATAAATATGTATTCCACTATCCCAACACGTACAGAAATTGCCTTGGTTTTTGTTTGACTTTTCTCTTCTTCCACAAGATTCCTGCCTGTGGTTGATGACATTTTCACATTAATAAATGCATTTTAGTTTAACTTGGGCCTATTTGCAAAATCATCTTTCAGTGTAAGCTCATATGGGATAGCACCATTAATGAACGTACTAACGTACTAACCTTCATATCAGCAGTAATTTCTAAGACAGTATAATTGATTCTTTTTCTCTGTAAATACAAAGAATTTTCTCTTGGCAATGATCACATTAACACTGTCTTTGTCTGCTCTTTTTCAAGGAATTTTGTACACCTCTAAGCCTAATTCCGGCTTGACAAATTACATTTTTTATCATTCTAGCTAATACATTATAGATTCTTTCATCTGCTGCATCGTTCAACAGTGCAATATATCCATGAAAACTAAAGGGAAAGATCCTTTTGAACATAGCTGAGCTTGATCATTTGCATAGCAGATAGGCACAGCATATTACATTGTTTTTAATAGTAACCATAAGCAAACATCTTAAACCAATATCACAGCATGAACTGCTTTATAATTAAGGGCTTATTTTTCAGGGTTTTCATAAATCATTTCTGACTACAATATGTAATGAATGTTATTAGCATAGCCAAGAGTTTGTTTCGGAGTATAATACTGGATAAATAAAGGAAGCAGAAAATAGGCAGAGGTATCCCATTATGTAGTCAGCGTGTGTCTGCACAGCCAGGAACCTTCTGCGTCAACCAAAGGATTCTGTTTTTTTTTTTTAAAAGCTGTCTTTTTTATGCAAGTTTATACTGTTTAAATTGTTAATTGAAACTTTGAGACTATTCTTCTCTTATAAAGCAATTAACCCTCATTAACAGTGGTCAGTAGTGATGGGTGAATTTATTTGAATACATTAGCGAATTTACCGCAGTAATTCACATCTAAATAATGGACACCAGCATCCGAAAGATGGACACCAATGCCAATTTTGACACCTGCATCCATGTTGATGCCCATGAATTGACAGCGGGGTCAAAAAAAGAATCTGTGTTTCACAAATTTCGGGACAAAGTCGCACATTTTTCTCAGTTTTAGTGAATTTTGGGACATATTCGCCCATCACTAGTGGTCAGCTCACTGACCTCCAGTTGGAACTAAAACTGAGCAATCCTACAGATGTATACCTCCCAACTCTTCCATATTGTGCGGGACAGTCCTGATTTTTGGCAGCTTAGACCTCAGTCCCGAATTTTTATTTTTAAAAAATCCAGAGTTTTTCTTTGAACTGAAGCCAAAAAAATATATAACCTTTCCTTCAGCTTTTTCATATTGCGCATGCGCATGGACTGTCATGGTGGCTCGCACCGGGAGCTCCTTCCCAGTGAGAGTAAGCCAGCGCATGCAGGGGGCAACTACTACAACCCAAAACTGGAATGCGGGCTCTATCAGCCCGTACCTTCGGTTTGGGGATTTTTTTTCTGCCCATAGGTGCCCTTTAAATAAGAGGCTTTTTGGCAAAGAGCCCAGGAAATGTAGCACCTGCACTTAGATACATTTGTAACAATTTGAGATAATCAAAGATACAGTTGTAACTATTTAGGATAAATAAGTCTCTTTGGAGAACTATGATTTGCAGCTTAAAGGGCAATTTCTGCTTCATTTGTAAAACTGTTATTCCACATAAAACATGGCCCTAAAACTCATGTATTCTGTAAAATGGACATGATAATTAGGAGGTGTGGCCATAAAATATACAGGATCAAAAATTCTACATGGCAGAGCTTTATGCAGATGCCGTGTTAGTTATGAAAATGATACGCCATGCCACAGCATTTAATGCAATGGAAAAAAAAGTGTGATAGCAATCGATGGAAATGGAGTGACACTGTGGCACATTTATGTCTGCAAGTGCAGTAAGGAGCAATTTCAAGCTATTTTTTTCCCACAATGCAGCATTTTTTTCTCAGAATTTCAGTGTCATTCTGGGTGCAATGGCCTGTTGACTGATACATTTGCTCTGTGCACCTCGAATTGAACATTTGTAAATCTGCCCCTAAGAGTTAAACAGGGCCAAATATCTTTCCATGGCACCTGGGCAACAGCCAGAGCATGGGGAGAGGGCACATAATCCCTAGTGCTCTAGGCAAGACCAAACTTCACATGTGGTTGGGTGTCATGCTGCCCCTTAATTTGTGCCATGCTAGGCCCTGGCCTTGGCACAAATCAGTTGTGGATTCACCATGAACCTGTTTGGGCACCTTCAATCCATGAGACAACCTATATCAAAGACTTTTGTTGGTATTAGTCATCTCGTCTCCCACTATATACACACACTTAAATATCATACAAAATTATTTTTCGTACAATAATATCTGTGTGTGGATGGCCACCTTTAGGTTTGATTCAGAATGTTGTCACTTAACATTGTTGATGAGGCACTGATGATTAGAACGAATATCTCATAATCAGTCTATTTAACCTCCTGCTATTCAACACTACCTTTTAATTAACATCTTTTTGTACACATACTGTAGATAGGACACTATGGGAGAGCCTCCTAGATAGGTTTTTTGATACTGGATCCCAAACCTAATCGGGTAAATTTGTCCCAGTGCACTTAGCCACAAAGCAGGAATTAAATTATTTGCATCTGCTGCAGGTAGAGTCAATCCTGAAGGTAAATCTCTGATTGGTTGCCTATGCTATTCTGAGTGACTACTTTTGAAGATATAATCATAAAGCGCTTAATGGCCTATTAAGTGCAATTTACAGATAACAGATTACTGATATACTCGGTTGTAGTTGTAATTTAATGAAATATTAAAAATTATTAGTAAATTATTTTAGCTTTTTAAATGTTTGCAACATTGCTAACTTCCTGACAAATGCCATTATTCTAAAGGTTTGTAGGAAAAAGCAGAGAACAAAATTAAGATTCAAGAGATGGAACTAAATGTATGATATCCCACAGTGAACATGAAAAGCGCATTATAATTATGACTATCATTTGAGATAGAAATAACAATTCACCAACTCTTTTAATTGCATTTCCTTTAGAATCATCTTCCTTTTGTTGAGAAGATTAACGCTATGTGACTGAACTTATGAACAAACTATAAAACAGGAGTGCAGATGTTTTTTATGACTAAATGAGCATTTATTAGATACAATATGGAGCTACAGCATGGATCAATTATACATTATATCAAGCAGGCCCGGATTTGTGGAAAGGCCACCTAGGCCCAGGCATGCTGCCCATCCACACCCTAATTGGTTCAAAAACACTGGGGATATGCAGAAGATACAATAGTTTTTAATATTTCCCATGTGCCAATCCTCATTGCTCCGGTCCTGATGATGAAAATTTGCGAATAAAGGGCAGAATATGGGGGCAATGAATGGCAGTGGGCCAAGGGGCGCCCACTATGTAAATCTGGCCCTGATATCAAGTGATGGATCTCTGTTCTCCTATGAGAAACATGTGTTGGTAGAGCTCATTTAGCTCAATCCAAGGACAAAAACTTTAAAGAGGTTTGACTAATTTAAAACTTGATAAGTTCTATACTATCCATTAGTATTCTACGTTCTACAGTATGTAGTGCATTTAAAATCAAGTCACACAGCAAACAGTGTGTCTGAGTAGTAAGATCATTGTGCACTGACCCATAACTCAGAAGCTCTAGTTAGAACGCAAGAATATTTTAAGCCCCAGCCCATTAACATACACCTGTAAATAATTCCCTGTTTTACATAGTAACTTAGTAAGTTAGGTTTAAAAAGACACACGTTCATCAAGTTCAACCTTTTGACTGTATTTTTTTAACTGATTCAGGGAGAGAATTCCACACTGTTAAAAAAAAAGCCTTATTTAGGTGGAACCTCTTTTCTTCTAATCAGAATTGGTGACCTTGTGTCAGCTGGAAAGCATTAGAGAGATTATTATATGATCCCCTTTATTTATATATATATTTATACATAGTTATCATATCACCCCTTAAGCGCCTCATCTTCAGCGTGAACATCCCCAATTTGTCCAGTCTTTCCTCATAGCTAAGATTTTCCATACCTTTTACCAGCTTAGTTGCCCTCCTCTGTACCCTCTCTAATACAATAATGCCCTGAGTGATGGAGACCAAAACTGTATGGTATATTCTAGATGTGGCCTTACAAGTGCTCTATAAAGTGGAAGAATAACCCCCTCCTCCTGTGACTCTATTCCCCTTTTAATACAGCTAAAGACCGTATTTGCCCTTGATGCTGCTGACTGGCATTGCTTGCTACAGCCAAGTTTATTATCTACAAGGACTCCAAGGTCTTTTTCCATAATAGATTTGCCTAGTGCAGTCCCATTAAAGGAGAACTGTCATGAACTATTAACTATACCAGAACTGGAAAATAACTTTTTAAACTGATTGTAGAGGATCATTTCATCATCTCCCCCCAGTATTGTTCATGTCTGTAAACCTTGTACTGTTCACACCTCAGACCCAGACTGCATTGCTCACCTGATCAAACCTCAGAGAAGCTTCTGGAGTATGTATGAACAAAATTTATATATACACACACATATACTGTACACCTGAGGGACCCCACTAAGAACCTTACTCCAAATAGAGAATGTACCATTAATAACCACCCTCTGCACCTGGTCCTATAGCTAGTTTCCTATCCATGTGCAAACAACTTAATTAAGACCAACAGACCTTAGTTTAGAAAGCATTTGTCATTTGAGGGGCACAGTATCAAACACAAAATCCAAATAGATCACATCTACTGCCCTCCCCAGTCCAGCATCTTACTTACCTCATCATAAAAAGCAATCAAATTTGTCTGACATGACCTTCATATCATTCATAAAACCATGTTGATTTCTGCTATGTTGATTTTGCTATTCTCTAGGACAACATATTTAATGTTATCTCTTAACAAGCCTTCAAATAACTTGCCCACCACAGATGTCAAACTTACTGATCTATAATTGCCAGGCTGAGTTCCTAATCCCATTTTAAATATTGGAATTACATCAGTTTTTCTCCAATCCATAGGCATCAAACTAAATTGAATCTGAGAAAATAGGGGCTGTTCTAAAACTGAACTAAGCTCTTAGAACCCTGGGGTGTATGCCATCAAGCCCTGGAGCCTGGAGAACTAAAAGTAGGCTAGACTGGTGCAATAAATTCAGTATATAAAATATGGCATTTTTACCCACATTCATTTTTACAGTTTAGTTCTCCTTTAAGGGAATACATTGAGAACAGTAATGATTTAATATCATTTTAAATGACAACCATTTCTGTTCTGTGTTTTTAGCGGAAAACTAAATTCCCCAATCAATACTCTGAAGGGCAGCCCTCAAAGCACTAAAATTTACTTTTCCAAAATTCATGGTTTTTTGTTGCCCCATTTTATATTTTTTTTTTGCATGATAGGCTCCTCAATAACCTGTGCCATAAAATTGTCATGCTACAAGTTTATAAACTTGTTCCCATTAACAGATCTTGCATACTTTTACTCCAGTCAATATCTGGGTAATTAAAAGCCCCCATTATCATCACTTTACCCAAACTAGCAACCTTTTCTATTTTCATCAGGAGCTTAGCCTCCTCATCCTCACTTCCATTAGGGGGTCTATAGCATACCCCTACAATTAATGATGGACTCTTTACAATTGTTGAAGAACTCCACCCATAATACTTCTGCCCCTTCCTTTGTATAAGCTTTAAAATCCTGCCGAACAAACAGACATACCACTCCTCCTTTTCTATTGCCTCTGTCCCTCCAAAACAAAGTATAGCTGAGGCTGCTGAGGGTAAAGGGAGGGGGTGATATTACTCACAGGAAGCAGTAAAGAGTGACTGAAGTTTATCAGAGCACAAGTCACATGATGGAGGAAACTGGGAAACTGGCAATATGTCTAGCTCCATGTAGATTTCAAAATGAAATATAAAACAAGTTTGCTCTTTTGAGAAATGGATTTCAGTGCAGAATTCTGCTTGAGCAGCACTATTAAACTATGTGTTTTGAAAAAAAACTTTTTTCCCATGACAGTATCCCTTTTAAAAACAGAAAAAAACCCATGCAGCGTCGTTGACGAGCTTCTAGAAACACTCTTGTGCCAGCACTCGTCTAACCCACAATATAGAGTTGGCCAGCTGCAATAAATGATAAAAAGCCAATATTTGTACCCAAAGAAAAAAAATTGCTTGTGCACGATTTGCCTTTAAAAATAATTGTTACAAAAAAATTAGGTGTTATGTAAGCTCAATTAAAATAGCAAGAAATAGTTGAGTTCTTGTAATAAATATGTAATACTGTAAGTAAATATTCACAATATAATTCTCTAGAAATAAAATAGATATTTGTTATTATAAAAATAACTTAGGGGCAGATTTACTAAGGGTCGAAGCGAAATTCTGAATTAAATTGGAATTCCGAAGTAATTTTGGGCTATTTCGACTATCAAATAGCCCAATATTCGATTCAAATTGAAAAGATTTGAAAATTTTAATTTCAAAGTACTGTCTCGTTAAAAAAATGTTGAATTCGACACTTCACCACCTTAAAGCTGGCGAATTGCCATTTTAGCCTATGGGGTGCCTCTTAGAACCTACACTAAGGGGCATGATTACTAATGGTTGAAGTAAAATTTTAATAAAAAAAAATATGAATTTTTAAGTAATTTTTGGCTACTTCAACTATCGAATAGGCCAAAATTCAATTCAAACTGAAAAAAATTTGAATTGAATTTAAAAATTCGCCCATTCAAAAATCCTATGGGGTACCTCCTGGAACTAAAATCGTTTGAATGGAACAATGCACTAGAACGAATTAAAAGATTTTTATTCGATCGAAAACGGACCAAATCGATCGAAAAAGGTCAATTTTCGATAAAAAAAACACTTTAAAAAAATATGACCCTTAGTGAACCTGCCCATAAGGACCCTTACTCATGGGTGTTTGCTTTTTTTGAAAATCCTTCAAATCGAACAATGCATTCAAACGATTTTTATTCGATCGAAATTGACCTTTAAAAAAATTTTATTGTCGAATTTCGAAGTTTTTTAACTTTCAACCTTATTCAACCCTTAGTAAATCTGCCCCTTAATGTTCCATATTTCATGCATATCAATTTCCTTATGTATATTTCCTTAAATATGAAAAATTTTCATTATCGGGACGGGGCAATGGGAATTGGCACATGGAAATTTAAATTACTGAACCAATGTGGGTGTGCTTGGGCATGCCACCCCCTAAAATCCTGTGGCCCTAGGCCCGGCCCTAGATGGCCTCTCCACAAATCTGGGCCTGATGGTGATAGGCAATTTACTGACATACTCTCATCACAATTCTTGTCGAATCAGGGATGAATGTATGATCCCTTTCTGAATAACAAGAATGGGTTGAGCATTTGGACAGTTTTACTTTTGAATAGGATGTTCAATGCTTTTTAATGAACATGTGAACAAATATTGCCTATAGCTATTCAACCTTTAAACAGAGAAAGAGAATTATTTATAGATGTGTGTGTAGGGACCCATAGGTTTCTATTCGGCACCTATGGAGTTAAGTCCCTGATCATCTTATCACTAGGCAAAAGCTTATGTAACAATTTGTATTATTATCCAATAGCTATAGCCCAGAGAGTGATGACCACTTCCTGCCACACAGTTTTATAGTGCTGGGAAGGAGTGGCCACTTCCTCTTTGGCTGCTGGTTCTTCATCAAGCTGGTTGTTCCCATTGAGCCTGGGATCAACAAGGCCCCAGTAAGCCACATGCCCTAACAGGACTTGCACTGTTAGTGAACCAAGTCGGGGACCAGGCCACCCTGTGAACGAGGACTAGCAAGAGACAGGTTAGCTTTTGTAATAGTCTCTCTAGAGAGAGAAAGATAGTCAGTGGTATTTAGTATGAACAGTTCTATGTTCCAACGAGGAGAGTTAGCAGGAAGTGATCTTCCTTACAAAGCTCCCCTGTGATGCTTTTAGTGCAGGGATAACATTGTAATGAGGATTAGGGCTTAGCAGCAGCTACTCGGCCTCATCTGGTATTCCATTAAGTCACGGCCACAGGATCTTTGTATGAGAATTGATGTACCTTGACTACCCTAACTCTAAAGGAATAATCCTAACTGTGATGTGTGTATGAATATCTGCTGACATCTGCTATTATCCTGTGTAATATCTGCTATGATCCAAGCTCCTGTGTGAGTATACCTAAACCTGGGGATATTTGCCTCGTGCATAATAAACATCTGTTACTGTTTGCATCCATCTTTTACTATTTCTATAGCAACATAGCTTGTGAGTTGTAGTTATACTACTACTATACTACCTCATCTGAATGGAATCTTCCACTTAGCGAAGGCCCTGATCCTAAAGTGGGAGTCCAATGTAACCCATGTTCTTCCATTAGCTGGACACCCTAACTATTTGTGCTGTATAGCCCAAAAAAGCATTACATGTGTTAAAGTGGACCCTCACCCAGACACAAAAATCTGTATAATAAAAGTCTTTTTCAAATTAAACATGAAATCCAATTTCAAATTTTTATTAAAGCATTCATAGCTGTTTTAAGCTCATTTAAAAATGTCAGCTGTCAATCAAATATTGTCTGCCCCTCCTCTATGCCTTAGGCATAGAGGTGGGGCAGACAATTACTTTCACTTTCCATTAAGCACTTCCTAGATGTCACTGCTCCCCACACATTCCCCCAGTTCTCTTAACCATTTAATTGGCTGAGGCTGTTTTTTTCACTATAGCCCCTGAGTTAAGCGGAAGTGCACCATAGTCTTATTACTCACACATTGTCTGCTGGGGGACTTCATTCTAAATGCACTACAAACTTAGAATGCTAATAGATAGTATAGGCAGGGAATTATTCACAGGTGCAGGTCAGTTGGCTGGGGCTTAAAAGCTCCCTGCTTTCTCACTAGACCTCCTGAGTGAAGAGTAAGTGCACAATGGTCTTACTAATCAGTAACACTGATTGCTGGGGAACTTGATTTTAAATGCACTACATGCTTAGAATGCTCACAGATAGGGGCAGATTTACTAAGGGTCGAATTCTCGAGGGCTCTTAGCCCTCAAATTCTCATAAAAAAATTGTACGAATCGAACGATCGAAGTGTTCGATCGTACGATTTTTATTCAATAAGAAAACTAAAAAAAAGCCTATGGGAGCTTCCCATAGGCATATATAGCAATTTGGTAGGTTTAATTTGGCGAATCGGGCCATCGAATGAAAATTTAAAGGCCAAGTACTTCGATCATCGAATGATCGAATACATTTTTATTCGATCTATTCGAATCATTCTATACAATCTAATTTAGAAAATTCGATGATCGAAGTGGCCAAATTTAAGTTTCCAAAAATCGAAATAATCGTAATTTTGCAATTCGATCGAATTTCGAATCCATTCGAATCCTTCACACGCATTTAGTAAATCTGCCCCATAGTGTAGGACTCAGATATGATTACATGGCATGTGAGCTTACAGATTTTGGCCAGTGTGGTACTAACACCTAATTTTTTGTAATAATTATTTTTAAAGGCAAATCATGCACTGGTAATCTTTTATCTTCCTTTTGTGTACAAATATTGGCATTTTATCTTTTATAGCAGCTGGTCAACGGGTCAAAATTGTGGGTTAGACCTAACAATGGCACAAGGGTGTTTCTAGCAGCTGGTCAATGTTACAGCATGGATTAGAGCAAGTACTTGTGATTTTATATGTATATATATGTATATGTATTTATATATATATATATATATATATATATATATAAGCAGTCAGATCTCAGGGTCGCACTCACAGATCTTAGCAAAAATAGAATATTTATTTAAAAAGAGCTGACGTTTCGGCTGTATCCACAGCCTTTATCGAAGTGTACAAACAACAATGATCCCCCATTTAAATACTCCTTGTGGCGGGAATCCACACATGACGTGTATTAGTGATGTAAGTGCACAGGTGATATACTGCTCAATATCAAGTACACCTATTAGTGAACATGTTAAACCAGATGAAACTATGCAATACAAAATGTCCATTCGTGCTGAAAATAACCATCGGTAGCAATGTCACTATTAAAACTGCTTTAACACTAGGTGCAAACATGTGTCATTGAAAGTGATTAAAATGTGTAGTGGCTATTTAAAAACAAAATCGTACAGCCTACAAAGACAGAGGAGGCAGACCTATTCACACAATCGCACTATTAGTTCTTAAAAAACTATTAAACAAACTTACCATCTATTATGTTGATCGAATATCGAAACTAAATATCTTCAATACAAAAGCTGGCGGTGACACTTTAATCATTTAAAAGCAATTGCCAAATAGACAAATATATATATATATCACAAATGCTATGAATATCTTGTAAATTATATCCTTATTGTCAGGAGCGCTTCGGGTGGCACTTGGTGATGTGGCTGGTGGCTGACATCAGTGCATTGCGCAGAGCATCTGGCATCAGCGCGCCGCATCACAGCGTCAGCGAACCACGTCACGGTGCCCATAACCTTGTCCAAGTATAGGACCTGTTTACTCACGTTCCTGGATGTTTGTTATCTCATTGAGTATTGATTCTTGGACTTTGACTCTGCCCGAACCTGACCTTGAAACTTATGTGCCTACCTTGGGAACGTTTGCCCGGATTTTGACCACGTCTCCTGTTCAACCATTGTCTTTACCTTGAACTTGAACTTTGACCATGAAGCTTCCTCCTTGGTCCTGACAACTCTTGCTGGGAGCCGATAGACTTAAAAACAGTAACTAGTGATGTAATCAGTTATAGAGGGTAAAAAGTGATGTAATTTTAGTTACATGATTCACTAAAACTTGTGTATTATAATACCCTTGTTGGAAAATATGAGGATATTAGAAGTAACCTTGGAGTTCCAAGACCTTCTGTATATAAAAATCACCCGGCCTTCGGCCTACTGCTTTTATACGGTCATGGAACTCCTCAGTGATTAATAATATCCTTATATTTTACAACAGGGGGTACTTTATTCACTATACAAAGATTTATAGAAAATCATTCTGAAAGTAAATGTAGACAATGACTTTTAATTATTGTTTTAAGTGGTTCTTAATCTATAACAGGGCTCTTACAAAACACACCTTTCACAGCTGTCACAAAAACAAAAAAACACGAACTAAAATTCATTTTGTAGCTTTGTAAGTTCTTAGCTCACTAAGAATGGAAATTGGATGTCAGAGGAACAAAACATTTGTAATTAGGAATTTGAGAGATTGTTCTCTTCAGGATTTATCCCTTTATTCTAGTAAAGAGACTACTATATATTTTAGTAGTCATGGACATTTTAATTTGAATTATCCACCATTTAATTAGACTGTCATGTTATATAAAGCATGTTTTAAACGGAACATCAAATGAATAAGTGTTCTTAGAGGTTTCTCAAATACTGATTTACAATATTCAATTTAATTTTAAATGGTGAATTAATAATGCACACATGATTTATTGTCAGTCATGGATTTCTAGCAATTTTGCAGTTGCCCCAAAGATGATGTATTTAAACTATGGGCCGTAAAAAGTAATATAGGATAAGACATTTAAGATAAAATTCATAAAAATTTTGTTTTTTTTGATAATACAATTTTTCCCATTCACATGTATAATATTTAGTATTCTTTCTTCAAGAATGCTTTAGCTGCTAAATGTTCCCAGCGACAATAAGTTTTCAATCCCTATCCGCAAACATGCTATCCAGAAAACTCTGGCTTATTGGAAGACCATCGTCTGTAGAGCACATTTGAAAGTTACATTTAAAGCCCATTTTAAGCAGATATACTTGTAAAAGTATTTACTCTTTCCCTGTAATAATAAAACTGAACATTAGACTTGAGAGGTAACTTGGATGTATAGATTCATATTGGTAGCAAACAGCCCTATTGGGTTAATATAACGTTTTTAGCCCACTTAGTGAATCAAATGAAAGAAAGACCCCTTTTCCAGAAAATGCAAGGTCCCTTGCATTCTGCATACTAAATCATATGCATGTGTAAAAATCCCTTAATTCTTGCCCTATTGTATTGTTAGTAAAATATAGGAAATGTATATACTTTCAAAATACTGTAGTTATTCATGTATTTATTTATTTTGATATGCAACAACTTTGGCAAGAGCGAAAATTTTAAATGCACAGCTCTTTTGTCCAAATGCATTTAAGACAATGGGCAGCAGAATACTTTTGACATGTGACAGTTTTGACGAGGAACTATTTTTTTGTTGCAGTAAATTTTCCCATGGTGAATTTTAGTGGCAATTTTGCAAAAACTTATGACATCTGCAAAATCCAGAAATTCACTGAAAATCCATGCCTGGCAAATAAATTCACACATCCCTACTTGTAATTCTAAGCAACTCTGTGCAACATTATTTGTAAATGTAATTGTTATTGAAAGCAGCATTTGTCTCCTTTTCCTGATTCTTGAAACAATTTAATAGTAGTCACAGTTTTTTGACAACATAATTTACAATATAATTCATTTTAGTAAAAAGGAAAACAATTGTATAGCAAATAAATGTAAATAATTGCTGTATGTGTGTTTCCATAGGCTTCTGTGTCATTGGCTTGGGGTTATAGAGATTGTTCCTAACATTGTGACTAAAGAGGATATGAACAATCTAATCACTGTGGAGTTTGTGGCTGAGGACTTTGAAGTGCTATTCCATTTCATTGCATTTGTTTCTGGTCACTTTACCATTAGGATAGAAGGCAAGCACCCTAGGCTTTCTAAAAACAAAAAGCGAATTGGAAGTAATATATGTTTATACTGAAAATATGTCTGCAGTATGATTTTTTTTTGTCTCGTTTTGGACGTGAGCATCCTTTTTTGGGGCACCGGCAATGGGCGCTGGCATCCAAAAAACTAACGCACGCATCCAAAACGAGACGCGGCGGTGTTTCAAGAAATTTTCGCCGTTTCGCTAATTTCTCTATAAATTCGCAAAAAAATAGGCGAAGGGAAATGCCGCCGATTCGCCCATCACTAATGTTGAACTATTGTATATTATTGTATATGAATCAACTGACACAGAAGAAGTCAAACACTGAACATTATCCAAGAAAAATATGTGGATTAAAAGAGGGTGTTACATTTCGGTGATTAGCAGTGACAGAAAAAATCTAAATAATTTTAATTCTTTCTTAGCATAATTAATAACATTGTAATGGCAGTAATAATGGAAAATGGAAGAAAGATTTTGTTGTACTGGAAGAAACAATATTGCTCCAACATTTTGAATTTTTAAAATCTGAAATTGGAGGAGATGCTTGCAAACTTTTTTACATAATTTAATTTTACTTCACATGAACTTAAAATATAGGCAAACACAAGTGATGTAGATGCTTAGTTCATTACCAGGTGGTAAGACTGATGTAACCTCAGGAGCCTCACTGGAGAAATGTAGTGGCCGTAGATGTTAAGAATTTTAAATATTTTCATTAATGTAAGACCGAGCTTATCTTAAAAAGATCTTAAAATGATCGTTTAAATGTATGATTTGTCCATCAACTAGAATGACCATTTCAAGCGATGTTGTCTAGTTGAAAACAGGAAAACTGTGGGTAGCTGCCTGCTTGGTCCTGCAATAGGACAATGGATAGATTTCACTGTGAAAGATGAAAATCTTCTGTTCTGCCCAATCGATTTTCTAACACAATAATTTGACAGATTTGTTGGATCTCACAAAAATCTTAAGTCTACAATGAACTTTACTTAGAAACTGTACAGTAATAGCACAGTATTTCTAATATAACTATTTCAAAATGAAATCTATAAAAACTGCAGGTTGTATTGTCCCTGGACTGGACTATGATTTCAGTAATAGATTTAGCAAAGTAGTCACTGTAAACTACAAACCTTATGTTTTAATTCAATTCAGTCTTTTACTCACTGCTTATTATGATTTTATGAAGATTGTTGCTGAATAAACATTTGTGCAGCTTATCCACACAGAAGCTTTGAATAAAAATCCTTCCTTATTCAATGAAAATATTATTACATTCTAACAAGTAGAAGCCAAATGAAATGCAGAATTTGTCAAACACATTTCAACAGAAGAAGATGCAGATACATTGTTTACAGCTTCCTGTGAGTAATGCTTTTTTAAAGAATGAATTGTAAATTAGGTTTCCCTGATAAAGTAACCCTTGATAAAGTAATTGGAACAGCAAACACAATCAAGACCCATCAGCTAGGACATGGCCACTAGTGACGGGCGAATCTATCCCGTTTTGCTTTGACGAAAAATTCCAGAATTTCCAATGAAATTTGCGAATTGGTGAAAAATTAGCGAAACAAGTCGCGTCGCTTCATTTTTCGGCGCGCAATGCGGGTCTCGTTCTTTTTACACCAGGCAAATTTTGCTGTCGTTTTGCGAATCTCAGGAATTTGCCGCGAATTTGTACCTGGCGAATAAATTCGCCCATCACTAATGGTCACTTTGCTTCCTATGCTTCTATTGGTAAACAATGCCTAACTGGGACAGTTACCTAAATAAAAAAGTGAAAGTTGTCTTTTCCTGAAAGTTGTCCAGTGTAAATGCACTAAGATGTAGCTTACAGGTTTATAAAACTGTACTTTGATTTTAATATGCTTTAATGCCATCAACAAGCACAGTGACATAGTAATATAATGTATGAATATCATAGTTTATGTGTAGCCTCAAGCAGGGCCGGACTGGGCGTAAAAAGCAGCCCGGGCAAAAAAAAAAAAAAGCAGCCCACATGTAAACATGCAATGGTTTTGTACACATTCACTCATATACTGGGGTAAATCTGCAAAGAATTATGTGCATAAAGTGCTGCCTTTCTCACTTAAGTATAGTTCATATAAAATATGTTAAAGATTTTGCAGCCTTGTGCCTTTATATGGTCACAGAACAAACCCTCAGTGACTTCTAATATCCTTATCATTTACAGTAGGGGTAATCTCTTATTGTACATGAGTAATTTTTAGATTACCCTGAAGCAGATTCCGGCCGTATCTGCTGCTGTACAAGTCTGCATATCAGGCGACAGAAAAGCAATATTTTGTGCTGAACCCTGCAGCTGAGATGCTGTCATATTTTGCAAACAAAGCAAAAGCGTAAGGAAGAAACCTGAGTTCTGCAATAAAACTCTTATATGAATTTACCTATTTATAGAATCAATTCATAATGAAATGCAATTAATTTATTGTATATAAATCTCTATTGATTAAATTAATAGTTATGTGATATATACATGAAATCCTGACCCCTGTTTTGCTCAAAGTTTTGAATCACGCCAACTTCGTCACCCCATGCAAAAAAAGTAGTCAGCACTGCAGCCACACTGTCCTCTCATCAGTGCTCAGCTCAGCCTCAGCTCTTTCTTCCTAGTACTAACAGAACAGCAGAACAGCTTCCTTCCTCTCTCTCTCTCTCTCCTACTCCTCTCAGTGAGCCCATGTGATTGCAGAAAAAGAGAAGACTCCTGCACAGACTGACAGGTTTACCATGTGGTCACTGCAGCAGGCAGTCTCTCCCTCTCTCAGAGCCTCCCCAGCTCCCACACAAAGCAGGCACACAGTCCAAGTCCGACTCCAGCCAGCAATTCAGCCACGCAGCACGGCAGAAGCAGCAGCAACGCGAGCACAGATAGTGTCGGACTGGGGTGCCTGGGGCCCACCAGGAAACCTAATCTCAAGGGCCCACCCGTGGGTACAAAGTAGTGTCTACATATATTAAAATTAACCTTTTTTATTTTTTTTTTAAAAACTGGAATGGCCGTAACAATATTAAATTAAAATAACAGTTTCATAGAGCAACACTTGCTCTTTTTGAAAGTACATGACAAGGCAAAATTGTTAGGTTAGGAATTCAATTTTACATGGTAGAGTGAATTATCTGCAGTGTAAATAATGTAAATGTTTTTTTAAGAAATAGAAACTACACCATAAAAGCATCTGTATGAAAGCTTCAGCTACCATGAGCTCCTGTGACTCCATGCAGGAAGAAGGAGAGAGAGGAGAGGGAAGAAGGACTGAGCTGCCACCTCAAACTGTCAATGTTATCTCTAGCTCTGCTGACCAGACACGCTGCGGTTGCCGATGGGATAGAGGAGGACAGTCAGGAACAAGGAGGGAGGCAACAGGAGGTCACAGGGCAGATGTAGTCGCATGTAGTGGTTTAAGGGAGGGCATCGGAGGGAAGAAACAAGGGGCAGGCACAATGAAATACCAGAAATACCTGACTGTGCGGTTGATGGCAATCTGAGTGACTCCATCCAATAAAGGGTATTTGCTGCCCTACAAACGGAGCTGCATGGCTGGAGCGGGGAACAGGAGGACGGGTCAATGATTGTCATGGCAGCCTTTACATTCCGTCCGCGAATTTCCAGATCTTAGTGAATTTGCCCCTAAGTACGTAGCACATTATTCTGTGTTCAGAATAATAGCAGTATGTTTGAAACAAATGAATAAAACTGAAAATCCTTATAATAGCTTTAATTTCCATACACTCAAATGCATTGAGTACACAGCACATTCTATTCCAAATCAAAACAGGAAGAAAGAGTTATCAAATGTGTGTAATTCCTTTACAAAGAAAATTGAGTATTAGGCTGTTCTGAAAAGTAGCAGTGTCTGCATTCTTTTTTACAAACTTTAAATTCACTGTATAAACTGAACAATGATTCAAGAGTTTACTTTCCTTTACATCGTTGAACTAGTATTTAGTTGTATAAGCACTGTTTCTGTGTTTCACCCACATCTGGCACCTTCCACAATTCTTCTGCATTTTTTGGTTTTTGCCTTAGAAACAGCATTTGTGATCTCACACCACAAGTTTTCTATTGGATTAAAGGGATAATGTCATGGGAAAACTTTTTTTTTTTTTTTCAAAATGCATCAGTTAATACCGCTGCTCCAGCAAACTTCTGCAAACTATTTTTCTAAAGAGCAAATGGATTCTTTAATATCTAATTTTGAAATCTGATATGGGGCTAGACGGATTGTCAGTTTCCCAGGTTCCCTCAGTCATGTGACTTCTCTGCTCTGATAAACTTCAGAAAGCAGTTCCATAATGCAGCAATGGCTCTATGGATGAAAACACATGACCAGGCAAAATGACCAGAGATGGCTGCCTACACAGCAATATTACAAATATAACTTGTTGAGTTAGGAATTACATTTTCCATGGTAGTGTTAATTATTTGCAGTATAAACAGTGTTATTTTGAAATAAAAACTACACCATAATAATTATGACAGAATCCCTGAGATTGGGCTGGACACTTCATAATGTCAACCTTTTTTGTCTGGAACCAAGATGTTGCTGATTTACTGGTGTGTTTGGGGTCGTTGTCTTGTTGAAACACCTATTTCAAGGGATATCCTCTTTGGCATAAGGCAACATGATCTCTTCAAGTATTTTGATGTATTAAAATAAAACTATACCCCCCCAACAACATAGGTCTCTATAAAAATATATTGCATAAAACAGCTTGTATGTAAATAAACCATTGTCATAATAATATACGTTTTTAGTAGTATGTGCCATTGGGTAATCATAAATAGAAAATTGCTATTTTAAAAAATAAGGACAGCCTTCTGGGATCCTATAATTCAACGGTGCACACAAACATACCAGACAAACTATAAAGTTAGGTCACATGAGCCAATTAACAGATAGAGTTCTGTCTTTTTCTTCAGCACGTCTTCCTGTTACAGTAAGGGCTAGAGCAGACGGGGAGATTCGGGGGCATTTTGTCGCCTGGCGACTTGTAGCCGCGACTTGTAGCCCCCGAACCTCCCCAAATAGACAGGTCCTGGGGCGCACCGGCGTTACTTGAAAACGCCTGCACCTATTCACACGCAGCGGCGCGATTTGTGGAATCGCTCCAAATTGACTCGCGAGTCAATTTGGAGCAATTCCACAAATCGCGCCGCTGCATGTGAATAGGCGCAGGCGGTTTCAAGTAACGCCGGTGCGCCCCAGGACCTGTCTATTCGGGGAGGTTCGGGGGCTACAAGTCGCGGCTACAAGTCGCCAGGCGACAAAATGCCCCCGAATCTCCCCGTCTGCTCTAGTCCTTAGAGTTGAAATATTTCTGGTCAGGTTATCTCTGAGGCAGCACATAGACCATCATGAAATGGTGGTTCAAGGCAAGACATGTAAAAGGGCAATATTTACTTAACTATTTATTCCCGTTTTATAAGACTCTTTAATATGCCACTTAATTTGATATAAACTATCTGTTGCTCAAGTATTCAATTTGGGGGGTATAGTTTTCCTTTAAAACTGATCCATGATCCCTGGTATGTGATATATCTGCCCAACACCACAGTATTAAAAACATCCTCATATCATGATTCTTGTGCCACCAAGTCTTTACAGTGTACTGTGGCTTGAATGTAGTGTTTGGAGGTTGCTGACAAACTGTCTGAGGCGCCTAGACCCAAAAAGAACAATCTTACTTTTCATCAGTTCACACAATTTTCCACCATTTCTCTTTAGGCCAGTCAATGTATAAATGTGGCAAATCGTTACTTCTTCAGCATATCTTTTTTTCAACAATTTTTATTATTAAAAAGGATTTAGGTTTCACTCTTAAGTTAAAAACTACCTTGGCTTATCAGACACTCAAGGATTATTGTGAACTGATATACATAAAGGGAAGGAAAAGAAAGAAAACCTTGTTTGTGACTGTGAACTATAGAAAAGAAAAATTTCTCCAATACTTGTTATATTTATTGAGCTGTCTCCCAGGTATATGTTTCTCACAATACTGATTGTTACTTATTTCTCATTCACCTTCACCTAATTACATAGAAAGGTAACCTTTACTGTGCGGTTGCCCAACTGAAACTTTGTTTCAGGGGTTGTTCACCTTTAAATTTACTTTTAGTATGATGTAAAGAGTAGTGATGTGTCCCACGCAAATTCATTAGTGAAAATGCACCTGCCTCTGAAAAAAGGGTGCTGGTGTCCAAAAAACGGACACCGGCATCCAAAAAACTGATTTTTTTTTTGATGCAGGTGAAAATTCGCTGGTGATTGCCAAATTTATTTGCCAGTGACGAAATGCAAGAGTTTGCGTTTGCCCATCACTAGTAGAGAGAGAGATGTTCTGAGACAATTTGCATTTGGTTCTCATTTTTTATTACATTTCACAATTCTTCTGCATTTTTTGGTTTTTGCCTTAGAAATAGCATTTGTGATCTCACACCACAAGTTTTCTATTGGATTGAAGGGATAATGTCATGGGAAAACGTTTCTTTTTTTCAAAATGCATCAGTTAATACCGCTGCTCCTGCAATCTATTTTTCTAAAGAGCAAATATTTAATTTTGAAATCTGATATGGGGGTAGACGGATTGTCAGTTTCCCAGGTTCCCTCAGTCATGTGACTTCTCTGATCTGATAAACTTCAGAAAGCAGTTCCATAGTGCAGCACTGGCTCTTACTGAAAGCACATGACCAGGCAAATAATTTTGCAAGTTTATTTATTTTATATCAGGTGAATAGAAAAAAGCTTGTACCTGGTACCACGCATGCTATTCCTGAAATCTACATAATAACATGTTAGAATATTAAAGGACAAGTCAGGCTTCTCATTAGTGTTATTTGGTAGAACCCTCTTCTCAACCCTTCTTGTGTCATCTCTCCAATTGTTCCCCTTTTGTAAAGACCATGGCTGCCATCTTAGATGTAATACAGCTTCTTGTGGGTAGCCAGTGCATCATCAATAAAGGCTGAATCTACCAAATGGGTACCTGAACAAGTCTAAACCATATTGTGCTGGAATGATCTTCGCTTTAAAACAAAAAGAGCAATGCATGTAAAATGAAGGAGGTTGATGACATGGTAGGTGCCAGTCAATTGATTTGTAGTATCTGTAAAGAATGGCCACAATGTGTTATGTGCTTTTCCTTGTCCTTTAAAAAAGACTTATTTTCTTATTTCAGTGCTTTTGTACAGTATAACGCATTGACAGACTTATAAGGTAGAATGCCCTTGCTCATACAAGTTATTGATCTAGCAAATAGGAAATGTCTCCACTGGTTTATGATCAACAGAAAAAAAGTATTTCTATGAGTTATGCTTTGCTTAATTCTTTCCTGACCTGTACAAAATAATGGTACTAATAACATTTTGATGCAGAATGAATACATTCCAGGTTTTATAAATTTTGTACTATTAATGTTTTAGAATAAAACTGTGTGAAAATTTGTCTTTGTTTTTGTAGCATGTTAATTCATGCCAATAAATTTACAGTAGAAATAATACCATGGAACTTAATATCTCCTAATGGTGCATTTAGTTCTAAGAACATGATAGAAAGGTGCCAGAGGGCCCAGTTTGCCTTAATTGTGCTTTTGCTGATACAGTATCTAATAGAATGGAATTTCTTTGTTTTGTGTTGTTTATAAAGTCAACCTTAACTTGTAAGGCTGCGCATGTATTGATGCCATTTCTTACAGGTAGATAATTGTAGATTTTAGTATCAAAATAGCTTTGGATATTAGGTATGTTTAAGAAATTACCCAAGCCACCCTTAAAGGCATTAAAGTGATACAGACAATTTAAAACAACGCTTCAAAATAGTAACGTTAAAAGTTACCTATAGGTCATGTTGATCTTATCTTATCTGTATTCATATGTCAGCCCCCTCATTGAGGAACATGGGGATCAGATAAATTATGTAAATCATAAGGCAGATATTTTTTTGGCATACAAAGACAATGTTATCATGTAATGTAAAAAATGTTTAATGTCTAATGTCTGTACCACTTTAATAGATTCTGCCTATTTCTGCTGCCCATTTCTCCAATCTAGTGTAATCGCTCTGCAAAGGACCAAGAGTAGACAGTTTTCTTTACCAACACTATGGGCAGATTTATTAAGTTTTTAATGGTAAATTTGAATTTATTTTGACAAAACTCACAATTTCTAATTTCTAATTTAAAAGCACCAACTCGAATGAAAATTCAAATGTGAGATTTATCACACCTCAACCATGGAAACAGTTCTAATTCGAATATTTGCCACAGAAAACCTGCTGAGTTGATGCAAAATTGTGCAATATAGCAATAAACTAGAAGTACTAAACTGCAAACTGATCCATACCTACTTATTGGTTAATAAGGTTTTCTAGATTTGGAAACTACAAAAAAGAGGGTATTACCTAGTCCCCAACTCATAAGCAATCTAGTATCTATGCAAGTGCATAAAAAAAAAACAGGGGCTATGATCATAAAATTGTTAGGCCACCATACCACGTCAAGGTAAAAAACCTATGTGTAATTTTTGGCTTCATGAGGTTACACAGTAACCACAGAACAGTATGTAGTGTATGATGAAAAACACTGTTTAAAGCTTTCACCTTCAGTTGCAGAAATAAAAGAGCTAGATTTAAACATATCAAGCACAGTTGTAGCTTTTCAATTTTACTGATGTTTGTGATTATTTATGATTACTGTTTTAACAATAGAACTGTGAGGTTCTTAGGCTATGGCAACTGTCAACTCTATGG
>CM044440.1:39052421-39085757 GCA_024363595.1 Xenopus borealis
AGGCAGAGAGTGAACTGAAGCCACGTTCTCTCAAATTGGTTGCTAAGTGACATCACAAAACAGGAAGTCAGGTTACGAAGACCTGGAACAGGCTTACAGCAGCGTGCACGTAGGGGAGAAGAAGGAAGAAGAAGCAAGAAGATGGCGGGGACCTCTTGGACGCCGTGGGCCAGTGCCGGATTGATTTTTTTTTGCAATGTCTCACTCAAACAACAGAAAAGAGCAGCATATTGTAGGTAAGTAATGTATATCCTTTCTTTTTAATTATGACTTTAACATGGTGTTACTGGTCTTTTAAAGTTGCCCTTTTGCCATTGCAGCCTAAGGGGGACCTACTGGATGAAAATTTTACTAAGTCATGGAAATTCTAATTTTTTTTTCTTATTTGAACGATTTTAATTTGATCGGAAATGGACGTTTTTCGAAAACGGATCAAAAATAACCCCCCAAAAAATTTGATGGTCGAATTTTTTAAATTCGAAATTCGACCAATAGCAAATCTGCCCCATAATCTACTCAAATGTCCTATGTGTGGCCGTTGGTGAAAATTGTTGGGGGGGTATCTACAGTTACTCTTAATGCTGTATGCTTAATTTGATAAAATTATCATTAAACAAGAAATAAAACTATGGCAAATTTTTATTTCCAATAGATTAGCTGCAATAGTGCAAGCTAGAATGCTATATTTATTCTGTAGAATATTCTACCACACCTGAGTAAAAAGCTCTAGAAGCTCTCTGTTTGTTTAGGATAGCAGCTGCAGTATTAGCTTGGTGTGACATCACTTCCTGCCTGAGTCTCTCTCTGCTCACTTATAGCTCTGGGCTCAGATTACAGCAGAGAAGGGAAGGATAGATGACTCAGAGCAGCACTACTTTGAGGGTTTACTGATATATTTAGGTGGACCTTTCTGATAAGGCTTATTTCATTTTAACCTTCCCTTCTCTTTTAACAGCAGCCCATATGAACAGTTATTGCTATGTTATGATTTCCTTGATGCTTCATTCCTTTCTGATGTGCTAACGCACAGTACATCTGCATCATGGAAACACTAAAGTTCCTTTCAAGTAGCAGTTAGTATATATCAATTAAAGTAGATAAATTAAAACGATGCATTGTTTTTTGTCCTCACACAGATCTTATACTGTATGTTTGCATAGTAACAGTGCTTCATTTGAAAAATGTCAAGTTATGTTTTATGTTTGGAGAAAAGTAGCCTACAGAGAGTCTAGTACCAATAAATAAAACCAACCATAAAGCTGTCCCACTGCCCCACCTAGTTTTCTATGGATGTTGACTAAAATTGTAATTACACATACAAAAACATAATTATAAATGAGATAAAAAGATAATTCACCAATCAGAACGTTCATTAACAGCACAATGTCAGTTATTTTGCTGTTATTCTACATATGTACTTTATTATGTAATTTCAGCTTCATTATGTTACAATTTAGTGATGAACGAAACTGCCCCATTATGCTTCACTGAAAAATTCACAATGCCTCAGAAGAATTTGTGAAATGGTGAAATTTGCAGAACACATTGGTGTCAATGGGTGAGCTGCATTTTTTCTTGCACCAAATGCTTTGAAGTGATTGGATTTTTACCGCTATTCAATTGGTCGAATGATGGAATAGTTAAAATTTGCTCGATCGATCAAATCGTTCAATTCAAATTATTTTAACCATTCGATCTAATTTTTTTATTCGATCAAACTTTTCTAATCCCAATTCGGTAGCATTGATCTGGCGAACTAGGCAGTCAAATACAAATTTAAAGGGGAAGTACTTCAACTGTCGAATAGTCGAAGATTCAAATCAATTTTTATTCAAATCATTTGAATCATTAGATTCAAACGAATTTTCAAAATGCACTGGTCAAATTTGTATTCAAAAACATTCAAAAATTTGAATTCAAGACTTTTGAAATTTCGATCGAACTTCGAAACCTTCATGTGAAATTAGTAAATCTACCCCATTTTTGTATGAAATAACAGAACTCTCTCCTTCTTAAAAGTAGTTTGTATAGATACAGCTATTCCTAATATAAAAAGAGGCAACATTATTTCTGAACACCTTAAAAAAGGAAACAAAGTGGGTTTTCTTTTTGGACAATAGACAGCCAGATGGTCTAAATTTTGATTTTGATGTTTCTTGTTATGTATAACTATACTTGTTTCTCAGTATTTAACTGTATACCATGTATATTTTCCTTTTGTTATTACATTGTATATAAGCCCCTGGGAATGTCCAAGTTGTTTTAGGATTGGGTCATTGTTAGTCACTTCCACCTATTCCCTATTGGCTCCCACTCCATTAAATATTTGTGTGTTGTGTCATGTGAACAGCCTATGATGCATGTGTCCTCTGATGACACGAAATGTATAAGGCTTTTTGTTTTAACTATAATGGAAATTTAATTCTAAACCATTTTTTAAACATTTATCAATGGCTCCTGGTTTTCTACTACATTGGTCCAGTATGTGCCACCCTGCAATAATGACTTTTGGTGAGTCCTATTTGATGAGTTTTGGAAACAAGAGTAAAAAAAGCTCATTTAATAATAAGTTTTGAAAGCAGATGGGATAATGTTCATATTATTTTGCTAAAATCCTGTGTAACAATAAGAGAAAAATACTTTATAATACAAAAATATATTTTTTATATTGTAAGAATAAAGAAGCCCATGATTTTACACCAAATGTATTTATTTTATTCTAAGGATTTAAGCGAAGATTGTTATTAGACATTTCTTTTACATAGATGCATTGTTTTTTCTTGTTTTCTATCTTAATCCTGGCCCTTGTGAATAAAACAGCATTGTTATAATCTTAGAATACCAGTAAGCAATGGAATGTTTGTCTTAAACTATGCAAAACAAAACTGATGATGGGAATGCTGATAGGTGCATAGTTACCATAAACAAGATGTCATAGTCACATTCCATTTTTGAAAGAATGCTTTTATTATCAGACCCAAAGTATTCCATGCTTATTGATAATGATACCTCGCTGGCATTCGGAAAAGTCTGTTATGCTGTGATATAATTATAAAGATAGAGCACCAAAATGCCAAAAGCCTTACTTAATAGTGACTTGAACTAGGAGAAATGTCATATCTGAGCACACTGAGCATGACAGTATTTGTTATGGAAACCATCATGTATTTGTCCAAATGTTTGCCTTTGTTCATTTTCTGGAGCATTTCAGGGAACTTAGATGGATATTTTAGTTAAATAAACAATGATTTAATATTTAATAGTTATTTAAAGAGTCTGCTTGTTTTTATTGAGAATTATTTTAAAGGGGTACAAATTTCTTAAAATTCAAATTGGAAAAAAATGCAAAAATTAAAAAAAAAAAGTTAATTACGTTTTATTCATTTCATTTATTTCAAGCAAAAATTTTTCGAAAACTGAAAATTCAAATGATAAAATCCAAAAACTAAAAGCTTTCACTCTTCTATATAAATCAGAAGGAAGTGTATTTCGATACTAATATTGAATTCATGGAACAATATGATTTTAGTTATGGTCAAGTTTTCTCCCACAACTTATTATGGTTGTGTTTTTTTAGTTCTAGTTTTCTCATTAATATGAAATTGAGGAAAATAATCGTGATATTGAAAAAAATGTGGATTTGAGTGGTTTTAGGGTTTTTAAACCACCAGCGTCACTGAATTAATTAAAAGATCAGAATATAAAATGTGCAAATGAAAAAAAAATGGCGAATGATGCTCTAAAAATGATGAATAACTTGAAAACCTGTAAAACATTTTTGTTTTTTAGACATTTCAAGAAACCAAAAACCTCTAAAAGTCCAAATTGATTAAAAGTGGTCCCATGATCAGCACAGCTCCCACTGACTTCTAGCACCTTGACATCTTTAATTTATCGAAGTTTTGCATTAGAGGCTTTAGTGATTTGTACAGTTACTAAATCTCAAATTTTTACAGCTTTCAAGAAATATAAAAAAAAATTGTAAAAAAATTGCAATTTGATTAAATTTTTTGGTCATGCTTACAACAGTTTGACGTACAATACTTTAAGATCTGTGTACTCTGACACTTTCGTGAATTCCCCCTTTGCATTATGGCCTATATAGTAATAAGAAGAAGACCTACTTATGCATAGAATTTTCCTACCAAATCTTGTCAGTAATCTCTTGGCTGTTCTAATATAATTTTGTAATGTTAAAAAAAAAAGTTTCTTCCCTGCTGACCTAGATTTCACTTCAAGATTGAAATAAATGAACGTGTGATTACCAGACCTTAGTAACATTACGACAGCGGGAGGTATGTCTGCCTCTTTTTCATAAAGCAAATCTTACAGTATTCAGCTGTGCTAATTTGATCTTGGCGTGATTAAAACCGATAGAAATATATTCACATATTCTGGTCACCTGCAAATGTTATTTCGCTTCCTCTTTATCTGAAATACCTTTAATGAAAGTAATCAGATTTGTGCTTTCCTTTTCAAAGGTTATACCTTTTATGTTTAAAGTACAAGTAATATTGGATCTGTTTTAGATTTTCACTTATTTACTAATGTCCGGTCGGGCTTTTTGGTGCAAAACTCAAATTTTTCAGGGTTTTTTTTTAAACACAAAATTTTCAGAATTTAATATAAAGTCCAATGCTGCAAATAGTCTGAATCTGAAAATCCACCATCTCAGACCTGCTGAGGTTGTATATAAGTAAATGGCAGAGGTCCCTATCCTATTTAAAGGTTATTAGCCCAAAAATCTGACTATTACTGGCTTTTTGGGCAAAAATCTTTAAGGAGAAAGCTAGAAAAAAAATCACATGATTTGGGTTTTCACTCAATTTTATCGAGTGTCCCCCGATCATGCTTTTTTAAAATTATTTTTGAATTATTCCCTTCTACATCTTTCCAAATGTGGGCCACTACTCACTGATCCCAGCAGCCAACAAACTATTGTGTGAGCTTTTATTTTTATTGTTACTTTCTAATCCTTCTGTTTCTATTCATACCCTCTCCTATTCATATTCCAGTCTTTCATTCAAACCAGTGCATGGTTTCTGAAGACCCCAGCAATCACACAGATACTGAAATCTCAAATTGTAGAGCTGCTGAGCTGAACAAACAGCCAAATAACAGAAAACACTTAAAAAATAAAAAAACTTCATCATTAGCAATCTATCTCAGTAAATCAATATCAATGTCATTCTAAGGGGCAGATTTACTAATGGTCAAATTTCGAAGTGAAAAAACTTCGAAATTCGACCATTGAAATTTTTTGGGGGTTGGTCATTTTCGATCGAAAATGGACCTAATTCGATCAAATAGGACTATTTTCGATCGAATTGAAATAGTTTAAATCGTTCGAAAGCATGGTTCAATTCGAACGATTTCAGCCAAAATCCTTTGAATTCTCGGGACTGGCTCAAGGAGGTCCCCCAAAGGCTAAAATGGCGATTTAGCAGCTTTAAGGTAGAGAATAGTCAAAATTCGAAGGAATTTAAATAGCCAGTACTTGTTGAATTGTTTTTAATTTTTTCCAATTCAAATCAAATTTTGGGATTTTCGATAGTCGAAGTAGCCCAAAATTACTTCAAAATCAGAATTTTTTAAATTAGAATTTCATTTGAATATTTACTTAGTAAGTGTGGCCCTAAAAATTAATTTAAAGGTATTTAATAGTTAAGGGACTTCTATTTTAGTTGAAATGTAATTGCAGCTAAAATAAAGCATTTTTCTAGCTTGTTTCAATAAACTCTGTGTAAGTTAAAGTATAGTATCGGACTCTAGGCTGTAAGCAACATGGCTAATTTTAAACTCAGCTATCCAAACTGACTTGATATTCCTGGTTTTTATTTTAGCTACTGACCTCGCTGTGATACTTCTGCACCCGGAACAAGGTCTCCCCAGACAGCTTCTTAGAGAATGTCCAAACTGCAGTTTTTAAATAATTCCTCACCTGAGCTCAGCTGTGTAGTTTGTATAAAAAGCACTTAAACCTAATGTGGTAAATTTTAAAGTTTTTCAAGTACACAAATAAAAGTGGTATATGTGCCCTTTTGCCACGTCTGGATTTTACCCAAACAGCCAGGTTTTTGGAAGGGCTATCCAGGTTAAAACTGCCTGACTGGATTTCCAAATTAGGAAATCTGGACAGGCCATTGAAATTAATGACATGGCTAATCACCACACCAACAGTCCAGCCCCTCTCCCAACATCTCCACCCCCCAACATCACTTCCCCACTCCTCATCTGACCTGTCCCCTGCCTGTTTTCCCCTGAACTAAAAAGTTGGCAACCCTAGCCCTTCTTGGGAGCTAAGAGGGCTTTGTTCTGCTTGTTTTAAGTGCTTAGTTACACTTGCCTTCAGTCACATATTTATTTAGGTTTTGTTCTGTCTTGTCCAGTACCTTTGTACAACAATCCCCAACCAGTGACTTGTGAGCAACATATTGCTTTCCACCCTCTGTGTTGTTTTCCCCAGTCTTTCCAGAGCAGGGGATCTTTTATAATAAGGATGGAGGTATCAAGTTTACTTGATCTTTCTGCAATTCATATGGCATCAGCAAATAGTTGGGCATCCTTGCTTTGCTAAATGAAATAATGATTATTTGCTCAAGCAAACAAATAGCAGTTTGGAAGTCAAAATGGAACTGGCATTGCATTTCAGTTGAAATACTAATTCTAGAGGATATAACTGTACATAAACATTAATAAAAGGTCTCTTTCAATGCTTAAATGTGTATTTGTCATGTTTCAAATTTACTAAAAAATTATATTTCATATGCTAAAATAAATTACATTTTCTAAAAGGTGGAATCCTTATCATTGTAGTTAAAACAATTACATGTATAGGACTTGTTATCCAGACCTGGGGCTTTCTTGATAATGGATCTTTATGTGATTTGGATCACATCTACTATTATATACTCTACTCCTTAAGTCTACTTTTATATACTCTACATATAAACATTAAATAAACCAAGTAGGCTGGTTTTTCTTCCAGTAAGGATTAATTGTATCGTAGTTTGGATAGTGTACAAGGTATTGTTTTAATATGATAGAGAAAAGAGAAATAATTTTTTAAAATTTGGATTATTTGGATAAAATTGAGTCTATGGGAAAATGCCTTTCTGTAATTTGGAGCATTCTGGATAACTGCTTTCCGGATAAGGGATCCCATACCTGTACTACATTTACTAAAGACACTTAGGAAATCTTTGGAGATATTATGACCACAAGACAATGGGCCAGTTATAAGAAATGTATTTTGCAGAGTAAATATGAACAGTGAAAGAGCATGTAAAGCATTTCCTTTCCAAGCTTTGCTTCTTCTGTAGGAGTTAGTGATTTACGTGAGAAGTATAACAACACTGACATCAAAACCCCAGCTTAATAATTTATAAAAAATAGTAGCACTTGCAGGGGACATAGCTTCTGTGTGTATAAGGGATTTGGGAGCACCTACCATCAAAATGTGATGTAGTGGATGGTGTGCAAGGTAAAATATATAAGTCAAATAAACAAAAAATAGCTGACCCATTAATCTGCACCCTCCCATCCAAATCAGCCCAGAAACTCAGTGGTATATGTATATACACAGCTAAATTAAAATATAACTGTTAATATAGAAATTGATTTAAAAAGTGACAGTCCAGTGAGTCAAGTAACTACAATAAAACCCGGTTAGGAACAGGGAAACCCCAGGCTAATGGGTTGGTATTGTGTACACATGACAGTAAGTAAATGGTGGCACGCTCAACTTGTATCACATTAAAACTCTTGATGGTATGGAGCTCTATCAATCATTCACCCCATCCAGCAAAGAGGACTCTTAAACAGAGGCGCAATTAGGTAACACAATGTATCTCACTAGAGTGGTATCAGGTATAAGAGTTATTAGCAGCGACCATCAAACCTTTGATGCATACTACTAATGGAGCGCAGTTCCAAAACTGGCATATACAAACAAAAAAAAGGTGGGGGGGGTATCATTCCAACCAAGACCCAAACCAACCTCTTCATCCACAGTTTGCACCCTCCCAGTATTAGGAGTAGCCTCCCACTGTGAGCATGATTCTAGTGTATAATAGTGATGGGAGAATCTGTGGAGTTTCACTTCGCTGAAATTTCACAAATTTCTAGTAGAAATTCACAAAACAATGAAAAATTTTAACCCAAAAACAGGCGCCCGTGTCCAAAGCGAGACGCGTGAATTTTCGCCAGGCGAAATGTCTCTGGTGTTTCGCGAATTTATTCACCTGAGGTGAAGTGCGGGAATTCGCCACAAATTCTCCCATCACTAGTGTATAACAAAGTTATTCCGACTCTAAAGGAAATATCCTTATTATAAATGGAAGCTGCTCAGCAGCAGAGTTGGTAGAAATATGCTAAATATGTTTAGCGTGATTCACCGACCCAAACACCAAATATACCAACCCCTTCACCCACAATGTAACACCCGCCCAGTGGTGGAGATAACCCGGTACATGGTCGATATCATTGCCCTGCCTAACCAAAAAGTTGTTGAATGAATATCAACAGCAACAAGTTCAACTGACCAGAGCATGGTGGACAATATCCACATATGATAAATATATAGAAAATAATATAGTCCCAAGGGGGATGCGTATCAAGATTCTACCAACATTTGAAGTTCAGGATGATACGTTTAAAGGTAGATGGGAAGAGGTGCTGCACAAATGTTCAATGCAGCTAATTAGTTTGGCATGTGAACATGAGAGACAGGTTGTATCAGAGCTAAGGGCTAAATTTAATGACATTGAAAAACAATTGTCCAACTTTTCTCAGAATGAGGTATATATATCACATTTGTCCAGAGTCAATGTGGAAACGGATCGTATTGCACAAGAAATCATAGACAGGAAAAAAACAGTAATGTTTACGTGATACCACTAACTATACTATGGGCACTGTCTTTAAATAGGGTAAATGACTTAAGAACAATACCACATCGTAGAGTGATCTTTAAGATCAGAGAAATCAGCTGAAGAAGGACTCAGGAAGGACCATAAGTGTAGCATCCTCCTCTTCCTCTCTTCCTTTTTTATAAATAGATCAAAGAAGAGGATTAGGCGAGGGGGGGGGAAGTTAAGAAATCGCGACAAATGGACATATCGCTGAGACAATTATTGGAAAAGGAATCGAGGAAGAGGGAGGCGAACTCAGAGAAACTGAACATAATTAATCTGAGTGATCACATTCTTACAGAAGCAAAACAAACAGTTCTCATCAAGGGTTTATCGTTCTCTCCAATCCATGACATCAGTATATTCACCTTATATAAAGAGCTTTTTCTTTTTTGTCGGAAATTATTGCTGAAAAAGCATTTCCATGACAATTTAGTTTCAGTTAATCCTCTAATGGCTATACCAGATTCCCAAAATCCCCATGATTTACTATACTCAGAGTCTGGTCCAAATAGTGAAAAGCAATCATATGAGCAACCCCTGACGGATTTGAATGAGTTATTACTGGAACAACCAGATTTATCTGGAATCTTTAAACCAAAGAGTCGCTTTATGTCCCCTAGAAACATCAGTTCTGCAGTAACCATTTTTGGTGATCTAGTTATGAGGGATTTTATGAATCTACCCAATTGTGGCAAAGATAATCTCAGTCATGAGAAACATGTCATCAATAGGATGACAACATTATTAAACCCTCAGATAAGGGAGGCAATATAGTTATTTGGCCTCAGGTAATGTATCTCACAGAAACCCTTAAGCAGCTTAACAACACCACCTGTTATCAAAGATTACCACAGGATCCAACTGCCTGGTTTAGAACCAAATATAACAATCTTATTATGGATGGTTTACATACAGGTTCCGACCGCTGACGAAGAATGAATCCAAGGCATTACTTAATGACAAATCAGTGACCCCCACCTTTTATATGCTACCAAAGGTTCATAAAAACTTGTCTTAACCTCCTGGCCGACCCATAGTGTCAGGAAATGTCAATTTATGTGAACAAGCAAGTCAGTATATTGAAAATAAACTCCTTAGATTTGTGATCACACTTCCCTCCTACATTAGGGATACTGGTGACCTTTTAGCAAAGCTAGTGGCACACTTTTGGTTAGCTGTGATGTGGAATCACTATATTCTTCACTCATTTTTTGTTCATATATGCCAGTTTCGGAACTGTGCTCCATTAGCAGTCCGCATCAAAGGTTTGATGCTCGCCGCAAATTACTGTTAATGGGTGCTGACACCACTCTAGTGAGATACATCTTGTTACCTAATTGTACCTCTGTTTAACAGTCCTCTTTGCTAGATGGGGTGAATGGCTGATAGAGCTCCATACCATTATTATTATTATTTTTATAAATAACATGTATTTCTATAGCACCAACTTGTTGCGTAGCGCTGTCAAGAGATTCAATGTGATACAAGTTTAGCCTGCCACCACCCAATTTATTTACTTACTGTCATGTGTACACAATACCAACCCATTACCATGAGGTGATCCGTTTTCCTGTTCCTAACTGGGTTTTAATTCATTTACTTTAGTACAACAAAAGCAGCAGCACTCCAGGTGCTGTGAATTTTTACTTCAAGTGCCACAAGGCAACGTTTATTTACTTGACTCACTGGATCATCACTTTTTAATCAATTTCTGTATTAAAAGTTATGTTATAATTTAGCTGTGTATATACATATACCACTGAGTTTCTGGACTGATTTGGATGCGAGGGTGCAGATTAATGGGTCAGCTCTTTCTCTTTTTTGTTTATTTGACATAGCTTCTGTGCCTAGTATGCCTTGATCTGTTCATGAAGTAAAACTATGAATGTTTAAAGACTATAAAACTAATATGCTGAAGGGAAAAATATCAACATTTTTTCTCTCATTTGCTTTTCTTTGCAGGACGTGTTTCCAGGTGGTGGCTTTATTTCTCATATGGAAAAAGGAAAATATATTTCCAACTGGATTGTACTCACAATTTCATAGCTGCAAGTAATTATCAGTTGCTGTTGTAAAAGAATGGCCTGTGTCATTGCTGTCTTCTCATGTCTTCTCATATCATGTAAAGGCAAAAAAATAAAATCCAATTTTTATTTTCTTTAATGAAAAAGAAACTTATCTCCAATATACTTTAATTAACTGCTGGGCATGGAAACAATCATACTTATGAACAGCAGGGGGAGCCCCACCTTGATTCCCAGCTGTGCAAAACTCAAGCAGCTTTGTTTGTTTCCCTATAGAGCAGTCAGTGACGGTGTAGAAATTTTTATTGGATTTTTCTTTTGGCTTTACAACCCCTTAACTGTTTCCAACTCCAGCTGCAGGGACAAAGATCATGGAGCTATATTTAAACAGATAAACTGGGATTCCTAGCCTTGATCTATTTTAGACTTTACTTCTCCTTTAAGTAGTTTAATTTTATATACATAATGAAACAATGTTCCAAAATTACACACAGCCAATAGGCAATGGAAAGTGTCACTCCCATATACAGGTCCCATAGCCGGAAACCCCTTATCCAGAAAGCTACAAATTAGGGAAAGGTCCTTGTGCTTGTTCCTAAATGCTTGTTATATTGTAATGAATCCTTACTGGAAGCAAAACCAGCTTATTGGGTTTATTTAATGTTGCCATGATTTTCTAGTAGAATTAAGGGGGCAGATTCACTAACAAGCAAATTCACGCCAACGTCAGCTTCGCACACCTCGCACCACTTCACCATGAGCAAATGAGCTACGACTATGCCAGTTCACTAATATGCAAAGTTCCTTTATGCCTAGCAAAAATTCACAAGGGAACTTGCTCTTAGGTCAATTTGCATAGGGTGGGTAATTTAAAGTTGTATGGATGTTTTTATCATAAATGTTGGTGCAAATGCTTGAAGTTATCACTTTTTATTACAAATGTCCAGGGAACCTTAATAAAGACAAGAGTGTTAATATGATGTCTTAAACATGAGCCCATTGTAAAATAAATCTTCCATAGGTTATGAAATGTCTGGAGAAAACTGGTTACCCCAAAAAAGTTAAAGTTAGGACTTTTGCAGGCAAACCCGTTTAAAAAAATGAAAAGTCAACAGCATTCTATAAACTTTAATGCATTTCGCAGACAGGATATGATGTAACTGACATAAGATTCAGGAAGATCTATCTTCTTTTTAGAACTTCACCTGGTCTGAGGTGGTGAAGTCAAATCTGGAGGAGTAACAACCTTTCACCAGAGCAAAAAGTTGCCTGGCGATAAAGTGCGAACAGTCTCTTTTGCTAGCGAATTGACGCCTGCACCTGTCTCTAGCGTTAGCCACTTCGTCCTACAGTGAATCTGCCCCAAGGTATGAAGACCCAAATTATATCACATCACAGCATGCCCCTGCCACATCACAGCCCCATCCCTGCCGCTTCACAGCCCCACCCCCTGCCCAGTCTCTACTGGTAGCAAAGGTGGCAATCCTAGTTGGTTCCAAGGTTCCATGTAGAAAAATAAAAATTGGATCTATAACTTCTTATTTAGATTTCAAATCAAAGAGAGAGTGGTGGAAATGTCTTAATTGAATGTTTCAGGAATAGGCTACCTAGATATGGTATAAGAATAACCATGTGGTATGTGTCAGCGGGGGCCTCCGGCACCCACGGGGGGGGTGATGTCAGGATCAAGGAGGAAGTCCCTTTCCAGCGAGTCCAGGCAAGGTACAGTTCAGGGGAATCCAATAGAGAAGTCAGGTCCAATTAGGCAGGCAGCAAGGTTCAAGGTCAGGAACAGGCAAGGGATCAATATCAGGAGTATCACAGGATAGCAGGGAGACCCAGGAACACAATGTAATATTGAGCTATACTCGGGCATTGAACCTGGGTCTCCGGCGTGCTTTTATTTTTGAATTTGGCGCCAATCGCGTGACGTCACCGCTCTGGCTTCCAAACCAAAATCTAAGAGGCCCACATAACACAGAAACCCCTAATATACCAATTACAGATAAAAAAAAGATTCTGTATGCAATTCAATATCGTGCTCTATCCAGAAACTCTGCTGCGTCAAAACGTTTAAACAATCCGTGAACTATAGTAGAAATCAGATGGCTAACACCCTGGTAATTGTGCTAAATAATTTTTGTGGTTTATTGAGATCTTTAGCACAATTGCCAGAGTGTGCACTATCTGATTTCTACTATAGTTTACCAATGACAGTTACTTGTTTCTTCAAAAATTATGAATAAAATACAATTTTATATGCTGAAATCCAGCTGTATACCAGTTCTTCTCTTTCTGCATCATTTGAAATCCTGGCAGGGAAAGAGGGACTAAAACACTGACGTTACAAATTGTAACATCTTCTCTACAGCTTACAGACAACATGCACCCACAATGCATTGTGATTGCTTTCCTTATTAAAATCACATGTGCAGGGGTTTGGAGGGCAGAGGGCTGCTGATACAAAGTAACAGTAGTCTGCCAGCTCAGCAAAGTAGTCAGACAGATCAGCAGGAGAGCAGGGGGGATAGGGTTAAGGAACTGTCAGAAACCATTAAAAATAATGAAAAGCCTGCATATTTTTTAATTGATGTATATTGCAAAGTTGCTTGAAATTATGTTTACTTTTCAAAAAGCTTAAGCTATGTTTTTGTTTTTATCCCCTTTAAGTATTTTGAATATGGTAGGAAATCCTTCCTTATTATCTAAATACCTTTGGGCTGAATGTACATTAGATTAGATTAGCTAAATCTGTTCTTTAATTTATCATAACTATATATATGGTGTCATAGATCACAAAATGATGTTCCAGTCAAGGGTCCAGATGTTTCCATCTACTATGTAGGGTTCTATGTACAGTATATAGTGATGGGCAAATTTATTCGCCAGGTGTTGATATTTCTATGGGAACGGTCTATATGCTTTGACGGGCGAATGGCTAGTCTCAGAGTGTAATCAAAATATCATAACAATATAGGATTTATATCTCTCATCTGAGTCCCCCATACGCTCTGGCGCCACAATGCCAAAGGCCTAAGACAGGATAGACTATAAGGCATATGGTCATCTGTTTGACAGTGGTTATCCATAGGAATGATTGAAGGCCATAGTGCTAAACAGTTCACTCCATAACTATAAAACCATTGTGTCAGCATGTCTCCGGGGGCCCTATGTAGGAATGTTGCTCAATAACTTACTTTGCCACCAGTGGCTATGTATAGCCAACAGATGACTGTTACGGACTGTTGGAAAGAGGAGATTTATGTTGCAATATATTCTGCAAAATATAATGATAAGCAAATATTCTAGACACAGGCGTACAAGAAGGAGTCTGTCTATGTATGTTAGAATGTATAACTCTTTGTTATCACTCCATGTATGACGTAAAAAGGGGTACATAAACTTGTGTCCTGGGAGAGAACTTTGGTGAGCCCTCGCGTACCATCTGAGAAGTCATGCTCCGGTGGTGCTGTGACGGCTTACCCAGGCAAAACCTATTGTCTATATTTGGACTCAATAAACTACCTTATTGTATTTGTAAGTGCCTTATCTTTTGGTTTTGCTTTACATACGAGGTCATAAAGGTAGAAATAAATCAACACAGGGGCGAATTCCTGCGATTCGCGAAACGCCAAAATTTGCTAAAAAAATCTTTTCGCCAATTCGCGAATTTCGCTGGAAATTCGCAAATTTTTCGGCGAAGCGAAACTGGGTAGATTCGCCCATCACTAACAGTATATCATTTGTTCTACTAATGTACACCAGATGAAAGGATCCTCCCTGAAAGTGTTTCTGCTTTCCCTACCCACAACAAATATAGTACATATTATAGAAGGACTTCATGAACCATCACAGGTCTAAGTGTCTCTGTCTTCCTTGTACAGGAAGGTTTGTCGATATGGTGAGGGACAACGTATGAAGCTATTTCTTGCTTTATTTAATTGAATGCAAAATTGCATGCACCCCTATACTATTTATTATGAAGAACCTACTGTGGCCAGAAAAAGCCATTGGTCACTTATTAGGAACCTCAAACTGGGATAGAGTAGTGCCAAGAATAGACCGGTACATGTAGTCCAACACATGGTTTACAAAGCTTGTATGTGAGACTGAATATGAATGTATGCAATGAGCTTGTATAGAGCACAGTGAATTTATCCAAAGGAGAACTAAAGTCAACCAAGAATTATATATACTATATCAATTAAAATGCTAAGGTTTGAAAGTTAAGGGCAGATTTCAAAATCTCTGCCACTTTCTATTCTTTTTTTTTTAGAAATGGGCATGCAGGAGATTTAGCTGGCTAAAGGAACAGTAATACTAAAAAATGGAAAGTGTCTTCAAAGAATGGCTATATAATATACTGTTAGCATGTACTGGTAAAACTGGTGTGTTTGCTTCAAAAACTACTATAGTTTATATAAACAAACAAGCTGCCGTGTAAACATGGGGGCAGCCATTCAAGCAAAGGCTACACAATGGACAATATATATGTATATGTTATCTGCAGTGAATCCTGTGCCATTTCATCTTTTTCAGCTTTGAATGGCTGCCCCCATGGCCACAAAGCAGCTTGCTTACAGTATACAGTATGAACAATTGTAGAATTTCTGAAGCAAACACACAATTTTACCAGTGTAGCACAACAGTAAATTTTATTTGCATTATTTTAAAAGATTTTAATTTTGGGTCTTACTGTTCCTTTAAATCTACTACTTGCTTGGTTTTAAGAATAGATATTCAGGCCTGTCCATTAAGCAGTTGCCCCTCTATATGGTTGCCACCTGTCTGGGTTTGACATGGACTGCCCACTATGCTGAAGGGCTGTACTGGTCAAAACTGCCTACCCTGTTTTCCAAATTAGGAAAGCCGGGCAGGATTCCCTGAGATTGAGCCCCCCTCTACACCACACCCCTCTATGTCACAACCACAACCGCCTCCCTGTCCGGAGTAAGTCAGGTAGAAATATGGCAACCTTACTCCTCTGCATGCATCTGGGCACTTAGGCTACTATTATGAATTTTACATATTGCTCATTAGTGCAAATATTGATTCAAGGGAATCAAAGAATTACTGTAATGCAGGACTTGCCGGTAGTGATGGGCGAATTTATTCGCCAGGGGTGAATTCGCAGCGAATTCCCGCGATTCGCCGCTGGCGAATAAATTCGCGAATCACCAGCGAAATTTCGCTTGCCGAAAATTCGCCGAAAACGAGTCGCGCGTCAGTCGCGCGCCATTTTTGACGCGACGCGACGAAAACGACGCGACGCGCGTCAAAAACGACGCGACGCGCGCCGAAAACGACGCGACGCGTCAAAGTTGACGCGACGCGCGTCAAAGTTGACGCGACGCGCGACAAAATCGTCCCGCGACTCGTTTCGCAAATTTTTCGCCAATTCGCGAATTTCTCAAGAAATTCGCGAATTTTTCGGCGAAGCGAATCGCGGGAGATTCGCCCATCACTACTTGCCGGTAATACAATTTGAAAAAATACAAAGTAAGGAGGACACACATACAAAAAGTTATTTTTTCATACCCCATATTGAAGACATATACGTATATTATCATGGGTGCAAAGGACGTTTGCTGACAGCACCCTTAGCCAACTGCTGGTCATGAGTACTGATGTGGTATACTACATGAATTGTTTGTCCCTCTTTTACGGTATTAAAGTGGACCCGTCACCCAGACACAAAAATCTGTATAAGAAAAGTCCTTTTCAAATTAAACATGAAATCCAATTTCAAATTTTTATTAAACCATTCATAGCTGTTTTAAGCTCATTTAAAAATCTCAGCTGTCAATAAAATATTGTCTGCCACTCCTCTATGTCTATGCATAGAGGCGGAGAAGACAATTACTTTCACTTTCCATTCAGCACTTCCTAGATGCCACTGCTCCCCACACATTCCCCCAGTTCTTTTAACCATTTAATTGTGTAGCCAGGACATGGGGAAAGACATCAGGTCCCCCATTCTGATGCACAAACAAGATTCTGAGATGATACAAGGCTTTCCTTAATAACAGTGTCCACAAAATGGCTCCTGCCTGCTTGCTATAATTATGAATTCCCAAACTGAAGGAAACAAGATTAAAATAATTTATATAGTGTAATTAATGTTCATTTTGCTTCACTAAAGTGATAAAATATGATTTTGAATATTTTTTTGGGGTGACGGGTCCACTTTAAAACATTTTAGCATTGTTTTTCACACTATGAATGTAGTGAACACTATGTAGTGAAATGTAGTGGCTGTAACATACACTTCTGTTATACACTTAAGTTCCCACCGTATGCAAATTAATCATCGCTAGTATAACTGCGCTTTGCCTGGCAAAGTAACACTAGCGCAACTACGCTACCGTTCACCGACCTGAGCGTAACTTTGCACTTCATTGAATTTGCGTAGCGCTGGCAAAAATTCACCTGGCGAAGTACGGCGAACGCTAGCGAAGCCAAAACTAACAAATTTTTGCATCTTAGTGAATTTGCCCTTTAGACTCCATTTTATCCAAAATAAATCCAAAATTTTCCTGGTGAAGCTGCACAAATTTGTCAATTAGTTGAATTCAGGTGGAAGAAAATTTAGAATGCGGCTGGGCAGCATGCCACCCCCAAAAGCTGGGCCTGGTTGTCTAGGGTGCTCTGTTGGCTTGACCCGCCTTTGCCATGCATGCACAAAGAGTGAGCCTCCTGGCTTTTCCAAGGATACCCTTTCATTGTGGCCTGGAACTTATACTACTGTTTGGTGTCTATTCCAAGTTAAGTAACCCATAGCAACCAACTAGCAGGCAGTTTGTACTTCAGTATGAACTGCCTTAAAACAAACACTTGTTATGGGTTTCCAGACCTTGTACAATCTTTGACTTACATTATCCTGCACATGTTCTATCCAGGAATGTGGACACTTAATACAACTTGTTCTACCTCCCCAGATGATTTTATTTAAAAAAAACTCTGTAGGAAAATGGACTGTAATACTAATTAAATAAATCTATGGGCTCCTTACTCCCACTGATGAATCTAAAATGGTATGATGTAAACCTTATAATTTATTTATAGTGAAGTATTACAGTGTACACCCCACCCAATAAAAGACTTACTTCATTGTTGACCATAACACTGCTGTGGAAACACAAAGGCATTTCACTTGCTTAATTTTAATTGTGTGCTATTATTATCATTTCTTTTTATGATACATAAAAGAAAAACGTTGACAGCCACTATAACTTATTTGGTTCAGCTGACTCCATCTTTATAGCTAAAGAAAAGTACATACTGTAAATCCCACTTGAGATGTATAGAGTATTGTGGGATAACTCTGTAGTGAAAGTGCTACAGACATTTCCAGTGCTCTGCTAGTTAAACCATGGGAGATAATACATAAGCGCTGTATGTTACATATGTCTAAAACTCAGTAAGCTGCAAATGTAACACATTTTATGAATCCCTATGGCCCGCTGTTGTGGGAAATGCAAAAAAAAAAGCATTGGCTGGATAAATATATATACAGTATAACAAGATATTGGTAGGGAAAAAGGAGTGGGCTTTCCAAGATTGCATCTGTTATTCCACACCAAATAGTTGCAGTAATACGTGCTGCATCTGCTGGATTTTAATAAAGATAAATGAGAAATATTCTGTTTGGATGGAGACTATGCCATTTACAGACAAATATTTACAACATAATATACAGTTGTGCTCATAAGTTTACATGGCTGAGGCCATGTATTGTCAGACAACTGTGTTTACTCTTTCTAAATCATAATCACTACACAAACTACCCAAATGACCCTGATCAAAAGATTACACACCCTGGTGATTTAGCCTGATAACATGCACACAACTTGACACAAAAGGGTTAGAGTGGCTATTAGGGTAGGGACAGACAGGGAGATTCGGGGAGATTCTGTCGCCTGGCGTTTTTAGCAGGCGACAATCTCCCCGAATTTCCTTCTCCCTGTCTGCCGCTAGTAAAAGGGACAAAGCGCCAGCGCCTGTACACACGCTGCGCGGCGATTCCCGGAATCGCCCGAAGTTTCCTCACGAGGTATCTTCTGGCGATTCCGGAAATCGCCGCACAGCGTGTGTACAGGCGCTGGCGCTTTGTCCCTTTTACTAGCGGCAGACAGGAAGAAGGAAATTCGGGGAGATTGTCGCCTGCTAAAAACGCCAGGCGACAGAATCTCCCCGAATCTCCCTGTCTGTCCCTACCCTTAAAGATAACCATCTTCACCTCTGATCTGTTTGCTTGTAATTAGTGGGTGTGTATAAAAGGTCATTGACTTTCTGGACTCCTGACAGACCCTTGCATCTTTCACCCAGTGCTGCACTGACATTTTTGGGGATTCTAAGTCATGGGGAAAGCAAAATAATTGTCAAAGGATCTGTGGGAAAAGGTAGTTGAACTCTATAAAACAGGAAAGGGATATAAGAAAATATCAAAAGGAATTGAGAATGCCAAACGGCAATGTTCAAACGCTAATTAAGAAGTGGAAAATTAGGGGTTCTGTTGAAACCAAACCACAAAAAACTAAAATTTCAGCCACAACTGCCAGAAAGATTGTTTGGTATGAAAGGAAAAACCCACAAATAACTTTAGGTGAAATACAAGACTCTGAAAAAATGTGGTTTTGCTGTTTCAAGATGCACAATAAGCAGTTTTTAAAATTTAACTTGTTGCCACAACCATAAACGCTACATTTGGAGTCAACAAGGCCTATGATGAAAGGTACACCATTCCTACTGTGAAACATGGTGGTGGATTGCTGATGCTTTGGGGATGTGTGAGCTACAAAGGCACAGGAAATAAGGTCAGAATTGATGGCAAAATGAATACAGTAAGTTAGCAAAAAATACTGGAGGAAACTTTGCACTAATCAGCCCGGAAGCTGCACATGGGACATACTTGGACATTCCAACATGACAATGATCCAAAACGCAAAATAAAGTGAAGGTTCTGCAGTGGCCATCTCAGTCTCCTGACCTCAATATCATTGAGCCACTCAAACATGCAGTTCATGCAAGACAGCCCAAGAATTTAAGGGAACTGAAGGCTTTTTGCCAGGAAGAATGGACAGCTTTACCATCTGAGAAGATAAAGAGCCTCATCCACAACTACCACAAAAGACTTCAAGCTGTTATTGATGTTAAAGGGGGCAATACATGGTATTATGGGGTATGTACATTTTTGATCTTGGTCATTTGGGTCAGTTGGGTGGTTTATGTAGTGATTATGATTTAAAAAGAGTAAACACAGTTGTAAACACAGTTGTTTGACAATAAATGGCTTCAGCCAACCACTAACCATGAGTAAAAGAATTGTGTTATTATTCATATTCTCTGAAAAATGGTTAAGGAATCATAAATTCTGCCAGGGTATGTATAAAATGTATGTTAATATATGCCCCTCTTATTTTAGGCCCTGAAATACCAAAATGTGTAAGTGTATTTTGCAGATTTAAAGTTTGTACGTTGCACCTACAAATAATTGGAGCAAATGTTCTAATTTATAATAGCATAGATATTCACTATACCCAACCAAGTTGACAAATGATTGGCCCATGTATCGTATCCTCAGTGTGAGGCCTGCCTGATATCTGACTGATTGGCCATATCTATTTTGTGGTCACAGCCTCCTTGCACCCCCTCCTCATGGTTTTATAAATTAGTGGTGAGCACAACTTTTCCTTGTTTGTTATAACTATACAGGAGCAGTGACCAGCTCCAAATTGTAGCCCCCACCCTTCCCAGCTATAGTCAGGTGATCCCACTGGTGTCTAATAAAAGAGCAACCAAGATGGAAGTATTTTGAGAGGTCACATTTTACCATAATTTTTAATCCAGGAAATAACAGAACCTCTGGAACTATGTTCAGTTTTGTCTGTGAGTGAACATTTTTTCACAGTTCATAACTATTTTTTAAATACCATGCAGCGTTGCGAAAAGGTCATTTCAATAGCATAGTCGCTCGCTATACTTCACATGATGAAAATGATAGGTTTTTATCATTGATTTCACTCTAAAGCATTTCACCATCTTAGTATTTTTGCTTTAGTAATTATGCTATAAATACGGAGACAAATTGGATGCCGTACTCTTGTTAAAAACTAAAAAAAAACTGCCTTGTCCAGTTTGACTACAGGAATCTTTAATGTAATCATTGTAGGTATAATGCAAAAATCTATATTTGTACATCTGGCAACACTATATGCATCACAAAAAGTATCATTGTGCAAAAAATCTGCCATTGGTGATGCCTGCAGCAGAGTATTCATTATCTTCTAGCAGCAAAGACAAAGATAACAATCAAATGTGAATGTTCTGTATTTCCCAGTAAATTCCCAGCAATTACATGTATATGAATGTGGGAATTGAGCAGATTCCTTATCTGGGATTCTGTAAATGAGAAAAACACTGACACAATATCTACAAAGGTACAGTAAACCAGAAACCTAAATAATGTTGGACACACAGCAAATAAAGGGGCTTGTGAACATCTGCAAGTAGTCTCCATACTTTCTCTGCAGTCAGGTGTGAAAAACACTCCTTTCATTAAAAGTTCTTGTGTCAAAATGTGCTCACTTTTGTATAGTGCCTCTCAGCGCCTCTCTGTTCTTTCTACCCTCTGTCTACCCATTTCTCTTCATATGCATCATTACAGCATGTGTGTATAATGACCTTGTTCAAGCTGGAACCTAAGGTTAGGTTGCTGGTGTAGATCTGACTCCTCCATATGGCAGGAGAGCCCAGCTAGTCTAGGTTTTCAAAGATGCTCTTTTGGGGCCCCAAAACATTTTGTTGCAGTCCTACCTGGGAACTAGTGATGTGCAGGTCCGGTTTTACCTGACCTAAACTCTCCCTCCATCTGTGCCCAACTTATGGATTCCTTTTATAGACTTGGGCCGACCCACCCCTCCATTGATGTTGTAAAAGGGGCGGGGTGAAAAGGGGCGTCTATGAAAAAGGAAGCCAGCAGTTTTAGGTGGCACCCGCAAATAGGGGGTGTAAGGTTGGCCCAACCCGCTGGTATCTAGCCAGCCCACACATCACTACTGGGAACCTACCAGAGTGCAGAAATCCCAAAAGTGAGGTTCAGGCAAGGGTAAAGTTAAGAGGTTCAAAAACAGGCCTGGTCTGGACAGGCGGCAAGTTTCAAGGTGAAAAGGCCGAGGTAAAAAACCAGGAACAAATCATACAATAGTGCTTGAGCAGGATCTTAGATAATCAGAACATAAATTTTAAGGATTCGGATGGCACTCTAATAGACAAATACACTTTCCTCATTCAAAAAAAGCATTTGGTGCAATTAACCCAGAAATATTTCGCCTCCATCAAGGGCAAAAAATTATAAATAGTACTTTTATATTGAATGGGTATGCACTCAATTAAACACAGAACGAAGTGGTATTAATTCAAAAGAAACATTTTACTTCATTGCACTGTTTAAAAATACATCAGCAATATTATCTATACATGAATCACATGTGTTATATACATACCACCACAACAAGATAAATTTTGATTATACAGAATGGAAAGCGGATACTCCTGCCTGCAAGAGAGAATTACCCCGACGTTTCGGCTCAAATGCCTTTTTCAAGGGAATTCTCTTGAATTCTCTTGAAAAAGGCATTTGAGCCGAAACGTCGGGGTAATTCTCTCTTGCAGGCAGGAGTATCCGCTTTCCATTCTGTATAATCAAAATTTATCTTGTTGTGGTGGTATGTATATAACACATGTGATTCATGTATAGATAATATTGCTGATGTATTTTTAAACAGTGCAATGAAGTAAAATGTTTCTTTTGAATTAATACCACTTCGTTCTGTATTTAATTGAGTGCATACCCATTCAATATAAAAGTCTTAGATAATCAGAAGCCAGCTTGGACAATTAATGAATGAGAGAGCAGGTTTAAATAGCAAGATTTGGTGCCAAAAGTACAGAAAACAGGAAGTAAGGGCAAAAAATAACATAGCCCACTACAAAGATGGCAAACCGGCTTCAAACTGCACATGTCATAACATCATTGTGCATGCGACAACCTCCTTATGCACACAGAGGAGCATAAGGAGGTAAAGAGGAGCATAAAGTGAGCTCACTGATCCCACAGGGTGCCTTACAGTGTGACTTTGTGCATGCGCAGGGAGTAGGGTTGCCAACAGGCCAGTATCTTTAAAAATGATGGTTGATCCCAATGTTATTATTAGGGAAAAGTTAAATATATAGTAAGGCCAGTATTTTTTTCCGGAATTTTTTTTTTCATATTTTTCTATTTTGTGTATTTTTTACCCTCTCATTTTTGCAGTGTTTTTTTCTGCCTTTGTTTTCTCCTGCATCACAATCAACTTTCTTCTCCATGATGCACATTTTTGTGTAACTGTGATTGATCCCTGACTTAGCTTTTTGCAAGACTATAATACAGCATATGAACAACATTTTGCTTTGTGATGTTGACAAACTTCTTACAATTTAGAAGGTAACAACTGTCATTTAAAACTGTTTAAATAATGAAAATGTACCAACAATATTTACTTAGATCAACAATAAATGTTGGGGAGGAGGAAGAAAGTGCTCTATCTGATTCAGACAACATGAAGAAGCATAGATTTTATTTTTATAGCAACAGTAGTATATATGTAATGTTAAAATTTCATTTTTTAAAGGTGCTAAGCCATTAGTTTTTTCTTTCCTTTCTATTATTTGTGTTGTACACAGCCCCTAGCTACCATTTATATAAGAATGGGCTAGGGGTGAATGTGACCATTGTATTAAAAAAATTAAAATTACCACGGAAGATAGGTAGGGTAGCTAAAGCAGCCCCACTTACTCCCAGTTGAAAAATGATGATAATATAATTAAAATCCTGGTATAATAATTTTTTAAAGTGCTGAAAAAGTTATTAGACAAACTATTTGAAAATGTATCTTATACTGTACTTCTCTCCCTAGTACTGCAAAGAATAAAATTATAAGATAATACTATATAATACTATAGTGTATATCTGTGTATTTTTACATCAGTGAGAACCATTTAAAGGGGTTGTTCACCTTTGAGTTAACTTTTAGTATAATGTAGAGAGTGATATTCTGAGACAATTTGTAATTGGTTTTCATTTTTTATTGTTTGTAGTTTTATAGTTATTTAGCTTTTTATTTGCAGTGTCAGAAATTTGGTTTCTAGGGTACAAATTACCCTAGCAACCCTGCATTGATTTGAATAAGAGACTGGAATATGAATAGGAGATGGACTGAATAGAATGATAAGTAATAAAAAGTGGCAATAACAATACATTTGTAGCCTTACAGAGCATTTGTTTTTAGATGGTGTCAGTGACCCCCATTTGAAAGCTGCAAAGAAACAGAAGAAAATTGCAAATCATAAAAAAAACGATGAAAAATAAATAATGAAGACCAATTGAAAAGTTTATTAGAATTGGCCCTTCTACAATATACTAAAAGTTAACTTGAAGGTGAACCACCCCTTTAAACTTTTTACCTTGCCCACACTTGGTAGTTACAATTGCTGATTCATCACAAATAAGACTCCCATAGAAAAAATTCTTCAAAAATTTGTCGCATGGAAAAATTTGTCATGTGTCAAAAAGTGGTAGCCCATAGACTTCAATGCATTTGGCAAATTTTTTGCAGTTTTGCTAATTTTCGGCAAAGCCATACGAGTCAGATACGTCCATCCCTAGCTACAATAGTTGAATGGCTTTAGACAATATATGGCTCACTACCACTGTATTGTACTGTATACTTCCTTCAATGTTACTTTTTAACTGGCCTACAATCATTACTATATTTTTACAAAATGGCCATTTATCTGTCAAAATTATGCAATCTCCATAGAGCCTAATTTAGAACTAGCTCTTTATTAACCACCTTACAATACAAATCAAGTCTATGAATGTTATGCAGCTTATAATAATGAATCACTTGTATTAGGAAATCTTGGCAAACGCCGTTTTCAAATTTTACATGAATTTTAAGCAAATTACATAAACCAACCGACTAATCATGTGCCGTCTAGTATTCCCATTTCCTAAAATTAACTGTAAATTCACAGCGTTACAAATCATTCAAGTAGGCATTAAATTATAAATCCATTTGTGATTTGTAGTATACAAGTATTGATTTTCAGTAATAGCTCTAAAACTTTCTGGGGAATCAGCAAAAAAATTTTAGAACATTGGATCAGTTTGTTCATTGCTACTTTACAGAGTTAAAAGTAGCTGCATGAACAGTAGAAATGTATGGTTTACTATATTCTGTGTCTGTGCTTTTAATCTCTGTATGCACAGATGGGATCAATTAGTATATATTTAGTTCTAGAAGATATATGATATCAGCCTTTGCAAATATGTTTTAGATTTAAAGAAATTGTTCAGTGTAAAAATAAAAACTGGGTAAATAGATAGGCTGTGCAAAATAAAAAATGTTTTTAATATAGTTAGTTAGCCAAAAATGTAATGTATTTAGGCTGGAGTTGCTGGATGTCTAATATAATAGCCAGAATGCAACTTCCTGCTGTTCAGCTCTCTTGGACTGGTTACCCTGGTGACCAGGCAGTAACCAATCAGTGACTTGAGGGAGGGCCACAGGGGCCATAACTGTTGCTTTTGAATCTGAGCTGAATGCTGAGGATCAATTGCAAACTCACTGAACATTTATGTCCCATGTGTCCCCCCTTCAAGTCGCTGACTAACTCAAAGTTAAAGAGCTGGAAAGCAGGAAGTTGGATTCTGGCTATTATATTAGACATCCAGTCACTCTAGCCTTTATAGTTTGCATGTTTCCCTGACTAACTATATTGGAATTTTTTTTTATTTTGTACAGCCTATCTATTTACCCAGTTTTCATTTTTACACTGAACTATTCCTTTAAAGTATACACCAGCCAGTAGGTTTTTGGTGAAATGGAGGAAATACAGTGACAGTCATATTATGCTTAGGGATGGACTGAATCCATATTTTCAGGATTCAGCCGAACCTCTAATTTTTCAAGAAATCCTGAACCGAATTGCAAATTAGGACATGAAGAGTAGGGGTATTAATTCAAATTGGGGAAATGTAATAAAAATTGCAAAGAAAACACATTTTGATGGTGTTATATAATATTCTTCATTGGGCTTTTATTGCATTGCAAAGTGCATTGTGAACCTTTAACAAATGGGTGCCCAAGACATCTATCATGGTCTACCAGTCGATCACTGTAGACCATGTGAAAAATTGTTGCATGTAAAAAACGTATCTATAGATCATGTATTTCATAGAATTTTTCAGAAAGAAATCCTGAACTGAATTTCAAATTAGGACATGAAGAGGAGGGGTATTAATTCAAATTGTGGAAATGTAATAAAAATTGCAAAGAAAACACATTTTCATGGAGTTATATAATATTCTTTATTGGGCTTTTGTTGCATTGCAAAGTGCATTGTGAACCTTTAACAAATGGGTGCCCAAGACATCTATCATGGTCTACCAGTCGATCACTGTAGACCAGGTGAAAAATTGTTGCATGTAAAAAATGTATCCATAGATCATTTATTTCATAGAATTTGGGTATTTTAGGTATTTATACATGGATTGCCTCTGTGCCATCCTGCTATGAGTTCTTAAGGAACATGTAATGGTGGGTCAGGTGGCAAGAGTAGATTGCAATGTGACAAAGTCTGGGCACCCTTGTTTTAACACCTGCTTGAAGGTTGCGTAAACTTTTGCAGCAAAGACTTTTTCATTTAGAAGTTTTATTACTTACACTGTGCACAAACTATAATATAAGCAACTGCTATCTTACTGTCACATGAGGGGCAAAGTGTTTTTTTGCATTACCATTATTACATTCCCCCATATGTGATTTTAATCCACTAATAGTTGTTTCACACACAACACATTAGCATTTCACAGTAGGGAATAACAGTGACTAGGAGCTATGTTTAATTAACAGGCTCTGAAACCTAAGAAACATAAAAAAGTTTTTGTCAACCTTATCAAGTGCAAAAGGCCTGATTCCTTCTGTTGTGTGGATAAAGTAAGATAACGCAAGCTGAATTTTAAATGACACTACTGAAGTATAGAACAATTATTTCTGAATCCTTGGCAAACATCCCAGCCTTGTTACCACCGCAGAAAGTTAATAAGAGTAACTGCAGTACTTATCTTTGTTAGTTCAATTTAGGTGACGCTACAATGTATATTAATAACCTTATTTCAGAAGCTATAGTTATCGATCACATCATAGAGACTGAAACCTTGGGAAATGTCGTTTTTTTGCTGGTAATAAATGGGGGAAAGGTGAATGTTAAGATGTGTATAAATCATAAGGGTGTCATGATCAAACCAACAAAGAGCTCTCTATTAAAACATTTTGTATCTATGTTCTGTAGTAAAGTATTGCAATTTGGAGGGTGTTTTTCTTCACTGGGTGTCTGCAGCTGTTTGTATATTTAACCCTGCACCCTGAAGCCCTTGTAGAGCTATGTGATTCATTCTGGGAAAAAGCTTTTTGAGCTGTTCTGTCCCTAGAGCATCCACTTATTTTATAGCCATCATATGACAGGTGCTTACAGTTGCAGAATTATGTTAATATTTGTTCTTCCAGCTTCAGCTAAAGATATATAAATATAGGACCAGATTTGCACAAGATGGGCACTGGGTCACTTTGTCAAAATAAGATTACTAGATGAGTCAATTATTTGGATTGAACTGTCCATGGAAAGGATAACTTGAACCATTTAAAGGAGATTTGAACCCAAAGAGGAAAAGATGAGCACTTTTCTTTTTTTTACTGTTTTCTGAGATAAAACACAGTTTAAACTGCTAATACCAGCCTTCTGATTCAACAGTTCTTTCAGCATCTCAGTAACCCTAGTATTACATGCCTCTATGAAGTTTTCAATATGTGGCCCTGTTTGGATGGCAGTGCATGTTAAACCACACGTTTAGGCATCAATAATATACTTCTGTAAGGAAACCAGTTATCAGGGATGCCTGATGACAATTGTATTGCCCAGGGTGGAGGATCAGGAAGCATAAATGTGGAAGGCTGCACCTGAGTTTCCTGAGAGGCAGTATAATCTCTGGGCATTCTAACAGGGTACAGGTCTTTCCAGTCCATTGGCAAGAGACTTCCCAGTCCGTTTATGTCCCTAATAGTGATGGGCGAATCTCCCGCGATTCGCTTCGCCGAAAAATTTGCGAATTTCTAGAGAAATTCGCGAATCGGCGAAAAATTCGCGAAACGAGTCGCGGGACGATTTTGTCGCGTGTCGCGTCAACTTTGTCGCGCGTCGCGTCAACTTTGACGCGTCGCGTAGTTTTGGTCGCGCGTCACGTAGTTTTCATCGCGCGTCGCGTCAAAAACGACGCGCGACTCGTTTTTCGGCGAATTGTCGCCATGCAAAATTTCGCTGGTGATTCGCGAATTTATTCGCCAGCGGCGAATCGCGGGAATTCGCCGCAAATTCGACCTAGGCGAATAAATTCGCCCATCACTAGTCCCTAATGCCTGCCTCCCCTTTCAAAGCCATACCCCTGTTGTCCCTGTCTGACGTGCTATGTCCAGACCCATGAGCAGAGAACAGAAGTCGTGTGACACAATGCAGAGTGGTGTCCTGTAGTGCTATTCCGGAATGCGCCGACTAGCAAACCATTTCTAATAGGCAAATAGCTGCTAAGGTACCGGAAGACCGAGACAACCGTGTGCCCAATTCACACCATTTCCAGGATCCCATGAGGCTGAGGCAGGAAGAAATGGAGGGAAAACCTTCAGGGTGCACGGGGACGGTGAGGCAGTGAACCAACCAAGCGGTTATGGGCAGTAAGAGCAATTCCAGAAGAAAGGCTTGTAATACTCACAGCAGTCCCACGTAGGGGGGAGCCTAACTTCCCGGAGCCCTCAAGGACAGCCCCTGGTGTCATAAGGCCGAGGCATTCCAGCCAGCGTGAAGCAGGTCCTGTCACCTTTAAGGACACTAGAAAAACGGACTCACTCCTACAGTTAGTGAGGGTATAGCAGACGAATACTAAAGAAATAACATATTTTTGCCTTTAGCTCCTCTTTAGCACCTTCATCTAGAATAATTTCATTTATATTCTGTTCATAGGCCAATGAAGTAGCTCAGGCAGAACCATCCTGCCACTTGCAAGCAGGACCATAGTTATTAAATGGATGGCTGAACATGTGAAAAAACATGTCAGTATCATAAAAAATAATAACCTTTCTTCAACAACACTGATCTTGGTCACAATAAACAAAAAAAATTGTGTAAGAGAGGCCAACATTTTACAACACTTAAAGGACCTATAACAACAGTAAGTGGGAGTTTCTTTTTCTTTTTTTAATCGGTCAATCCAACACCTTCAATTGCAATATTTTTGGAAACAAACCCCAGTAAAATGTGTAATATTAATGCATTTCTCCTTACTGTGATTTTACACCATCAGCTATATTTTTGTAGGTGTGTTAGCCACCTAATTACTTTAATTAATATGATTAATATTAATGTATATCACTTTTAAATGTTGTGCAAATCAATGGGAAAAATGTAGACAGCAAGAAATGATGGTACAGGCATATGATCCATTATCCAGAAACCTGTTATCCAGAAAGCTCTGAATTATAGAATGTCTGTCTCCTATAGACTTCATTATAAGCAAATAATCTAAAGTTTAAAATCCTGCAGCATAGAGCAGGAACTCTTCACTTCCTTTTCCAGGTTCATTTATTTATTTTGGGTTTCACACTTGTTTCTCTGAAAAAAATACAAGGTTCCTGGGGAAACCACACCATGAAAGCACCCACCTTTGTGGGGTTCACACTTTTGTTTCTCCAAAAACAAACAAAAGGTTCCTGGGGAATACTACATCATGAAAGCAAACTTGGACTGTTTGCCTTGTGTTAGTCCTTCATTGATTTGCCTTTATGCTTGTTTCATGTGAAGTTAATGCAAGAATACTTTTACAGAGGGAAGCAGTGGTTTTATACTTTGAGGGAATAATATTACATTCTCAACTGTGTGATAACCCTCTCTCTTGTAGTTTCTGTTAAAGCAAACGTAGACAAAAAAGCAGGACTGTTAACATGGGAGTGGTTAAAATGAAGTTGTGGTCAATGCTGGATTCCATTATCATCCGACCCCACCACTTAGGCTAGAAAAATTCTGACCCATGGTACCAAAGAAATGGGACAGCACTGCTATTGATAATTGATTTTTCACTGTGTAACTGTTTAATTTGCAGGTAACTGCACTTACATGGACCATTGAAAAATCAGCAATTAATTCCCTTTATTGTTTGTCTTTCACCAATGTCAGTTAACTTTTGGGTTTATTTATCTGAAGTCAGCAGCAGGAAAACCCTTTGAAGCTACATTATAAAAAAACTGGAACTCAGAGCCGAAATTATAAACAGGAATGAGCCCAGAATGCAGAGTAACAGAGCTGCAAATAATATGGTTCATAGACACTGAACTGGAATAGGAGCAGGAATCAGGAAATGATGAGACAACCTGTAGGCAAGCCAGGCACACGTCAAACCAGAATCAGCAACATAGGTACAGTGGGAAATCTGAAGAGTAGTGTCACAACAGGTCAGAATTTGCAGACAAGGGGGTAGATTCATCAAAGAGTGAAGTTATGAGTGAAGTTCTGCCACTAGAGGGAAATTCCGCAGCTCTCTATTAATTTCTACGGGATTTTTGAAGGCGTATTTATCAAAGGGTGAAACTTCACTTCACCCATTGATAAATACGCCATTCAAAATCCCTTAGAAATGAATTGAGATCTGCGGAATTTCACTCTTTGATAAATTTACCCGAAGGAGTCAGCTCACAAGCGCCTCTAACTGAGAACTGAGCTGAGATGGTGGATAGGCAGTACAGTAGTGGAGAGAGGCGGAGAGTTAATATGCAGTACCAGGGGAGATCTGAAAAATAGTCCGAGTCGGGGCAGGCAGCAAAGTTTCAAATGAGGATCAGGCCAAAGGTCACAACAGGAATCATAAGCAGGTATACACACGAACGCCAGGCTCAAGTAAACCTGATAACTAAGCAAAGACCCAGTATTAATTTGCATCTTTTAAAGGGCAAAAATTGCACCAAACATCTGGACGCACATTCCTCACGATGCACGCTGACATCACATGTTAAAATGTGGTTTGCATTTTTGCCCTGATGTATTTATTGAAATGTTAAAAAAAAATCTATTGTTATAAATATCACCCCATGACAAGATAAAAGCAACAACTACTAATGGGACAAGCATATGAATGCTGAAACATGAATTCAGTGAAAGCTTACAATCCAGGGAATAACAGAATTCACCTGGTTCAGCACATATACTTCCTTGCAGCATCTTAGGCAACATAGTAAAAAAACGCAAAGAAATGCCCAATGATCACAATATATTGAGCACATTTTCTGAACAGATTCACTTATTTCTACTTATTTTATATATTATACTGCATTATAAAGTTATGGGACCTGTTATTCAGACTGTTCGGGACCTCTGGATCAGGGGCCTTTCTGTAATTTGGATCTTTAATTCTATGAAAAATTATTTAAACCTTAAATGAATTCAATAGGATTGTTTTGCCTCCAGTAAGAATTCTTTATATCTTAGTTGGGAACAGGCGAAGGGCACTGTTTTATTATTGCAGAGAAAAAGATAATGTGGCTCATTTATAAATTAGGTGCAGGGCAGAATGGTTTGCACAGGGATTATATTTGCCCTGCACATGGTTATAGTTATAAAGCTGGATAAGAGTGTTGTATTTAATGTGCAAACAGAATTGCAGTATTTTTTACCCACTGACAATGTCCATAAGATCTTTTTAAATATGGTAAAAATCACAAATTATGAATATTTATGCATTTGAGTTATGCCTCAACTCTAGTAGCAGAGAATATATTCACAAAACCATTTTGCAAATTGTGAATAAAAATTACTGTCAATGCTATTTTCACGAGCAACAGCCTCACAAAGTGGCCACACTAATCCATGCTAAATGCTAAAACCAGAAAGACTGGCACAACAGTGCAATATCTTAGCATTCAGGAAACAACATGGGAAACATTTGCGAATTAATATACCCCACTATGCTTTTTGAATTGTATTAAATTGGAGTCTATGGGAGATGACCTTTCCATAATTCGGATCTTTATGGATAAGCATTTTCCAGATAACAGATCCAATACTTGTATGTATTAATATAATTTGCATGAATAAGCCATTCATTCATGCTAACAAATTTAAATATATGACTAATGATGGGAGAATTTATTCGCCAGGTGCGAATTCGCGGCAAATTCCCGAGATTCCCCGCCGGCGAATAAATTTGCGAAACACCAGTGAAAATTTGCCTGCCGAAAATTCACTGGCGTAAAAAAAAACAAGACCCGTGCCGAAAATGACATCGCGCGACTCGTGGCAAAAATATGCCGCGACTCGTTTCGCAAATTTTTCGACCAATTTCAATGGATTTTTTGCCGAAGCGAAACGGGATAGATTCACCCATCACTATATATGACACCTAGATTATTCTGTATGCAAAAAATGCAGCTTTTAAATATTAAAGGAGACTAATTTTTTTGCAGCAGATTACACATCTTGTTTTCATTTATTAAAAAGATCTTTGCACACAAGCAGGCAGATTTAGTATGCCATCCCATAAAATGAAATTTATTCATTGGAAAGTCAATCAGATATACAAAAAACAAATAAGACAATTTAGGAATTTTGTTTGTATTTTAAGGAAGTATTATCGCTTGGTTGGTCATTTATGGAAGATGGAATTTTCTTTCTTGGACTATAAAGCAGAACTTGGAAATATAAAAATGCAAATTACAGCAGCTAATTGGCTGTGTCTTTCAAGAGCTCATGAATTATTAACACATACAGTAGTTACAAGAAAATCCCTGCCTTTAATATTATACTAGAAAATAAATTGAGTTTTTCTTGTGCTTTAAAAATGCACTATCCGACTATCACACAAGTAAATATTCCATGGTGAATAATATATATAGTATCAGAAAGAAATTAACATTTAACAACTCACTACCTGATGAGATCCTTAGACATGACCAAGGGAAAACATAGACACTGCATAAGTGGTAGTTCTTTGATAGTTTCAATACATTAATTGAAAAAGGTACAGTATGAGATTCACTACCTGGGTAAGGTGTCTTTTCTTGGAGCACCACTTCTTAAGGCTACTAAATACATTTAAACATTAAAAAAAAAAAAAGATTGTTTTGCCAACAAGTTGAAGTCATGCAGCTTAGTAACTGTCAAGTACAAATTACTATTTTATTATTACAGGGAAGTAGATTTTCGGGGGTTTTAATACTTCTTTTTAACTAACCAAAACTATTGATTAGGTATATCACACT
>CM044440.1:39085986-39108349 GCA_024363595.1 Xenopus borealis
TTATATAATAAGTTTTTTTTTGTTTATAGAAAATCTCTTCTTTTATTTAAATTTTTTCTAAAACATAATACTGATATATCTGTGCTTCTTTAGACTGAGTAACAGGAAGCTTTGAGAATGTAACTGTGTAGCCTGTTACTATTCTTCCCCTCTACCCGTGCTGTCTTTGCTGTCAGCTGCAATTTCATTAGTTGCAGCATCAGGCAATTGCAAGGGTTGAAAGGATGCTTCCTTTTAAACAGGTGATCAGTTAATGCTACCTGCTGATTGATTGCTAAACTGATAAGAAGTAGAGAAAATTTTGCTCCTGATATTACATAACCCTCATAGGCTCCAACCTGCCCACCACCCTCCTGTGGTGTCACATTGTACCATTTCATACTTTTACATGCTGTTTATGAATGATATGTTTTTAAAGGATGTGTACCTTCAAACATCATCAGTAATGAATGTCCCTTTATTTTATAAAATAAAGGTGCTTTTCAAGCAATATTGGAAACTTGCTAAGATCATTTTTAAAGTTTTTTTTCCAAGAGCGTGCATGTTAGATAAAATGTGGCATTTGTGTGGCATAAACAGTAGAAAGGACATAACCTTGAGTAAGAGTTTGCTTAAGCTTCTCCATTCCAAACTTGATCAAAAGGGAGAAGGAAGCTGGAAGAAGTGTTGGATTTTAGGGTTGGCCTCCCAATCTTCCATGTATTTTGAATTTTCCAAATACAGGGCCTGCCACATAACATATGCAATACCTTTACTAAATATCCAACAATATAATAAAGACCAAAGCCAATTTCTAAAATAACCAGCACCAGGCATAGCTTCATTGACAATAGGTAACCTTTAGCAAACAACAAACTTCAGAACCACTTGTTCATTTCCAGGTCAAATTCAATAATAAAAAAAAACAACCCTCTATTTCTTCTCTTTCTTCTGGGTCTCCACTGCCTCCAACACTAGGAAAGCTGGTTTCATACATTTATGGCTCAAGGTCCCCTTTGAGGTTGACATATTAGAAAAAGGAAATAGGTGTTCTTTACAAATATCAACAGAGCTGACTTTCTGTCTGGGCTTTTTAGTAGAGGCATCATCGCTAATTTTCCTCTGCTCCCCCCAAGACGGCTTACCCCACATTTTGTGAAGCACTGCACACACTCTCTCAAATGATAGTGTTTTTAAGCCCTTATGTCATAAAAGGCACTCCTTTCACCTTGGAGCAGTAACCTCTAGCAACTGTGGCATAGTGACAAAAAGGTCCCCAGTTTCCTGGGGAAAAGTGAATGATGGCATGTTCATCGGGCCACATATTCTCAGGCATTTTTACTGATGTGAGACCAGTAGTGTTTTAGCAGAGAAACACTTTGTCTCTCTGCAAGGTTTTTGTAATTGATGACCCAGGGCTGGTCTTACTGGGAATTCACAAGAGTAGGGTGGGACGGATATCCAAATCCGTTGGCAAGGTTTTCAAGAGACATAAGGCCTATTTAGTACACCTGATACTGAGCAGCAGAGCTGAGTTTGTGTTTGTGTGAGACAAACTGCTTGAGTTCTCAGTGTCAGCAGAAAAAGAAAGACATTTATTTTTGTGTTAGCCAGGAGGCTGGATATTTTTGTTGAACTTCTGTTTCTTCTTCGGTTACCTTCCCCTTGCGAGGGGACATTCTGCAACCATTATAAACGGGCAGGAAGCCCTAAAACCGATCCTGGTGTGTGAAGTTGCCTCATTAGCAGCCTACCAGCGAGTGAACCCCCACACAACCAATAAGGTGTTTGCCTTGAAACAGATGGCCAGTCCTAACTGCTGGTTATGAGTAATTGGACTAGTAATATACATTTTTTATTGTCATCTCCATTCCTAAGGCCATTTAGAGCGCATTGGTTTTGTGTGAAATCCAAAGACATATATTTGAAAATAAAGAGTCTTTAAAAGTGTATTATTTATATGTGTTTTTGTGAATTGGTTTTTACTAACTTCAGGCCAAAACCCTATCATCAATCAGTACAGGTCCAAATATCCTGATCGATATGTTTTTAATGGACTGGGTTTCTTTCTTTTTTGATAAATAGCTGATGTCAATAATACTTACAAGAACACATTTCAAAAGGTTTGCCCATCATGACTTTTACTGTGTTTATTTGATGGATTTCTTCCTCTGAATGTCACCTGAGCAAAGCAGATGCCTTTAACTGTCAACTTGAATGATTTAAAAGGAGAGTGAATGGTGAGTAAATAAAACTTAAAAGAAATAGTGTAAATTAATGTTGTGAGTATTTCTAGAGTATGCTAATATGCATATACGGTGTATATTATTTATTCCCTTACATCTTTTCCACTCCACAGGTTTTTTTTTTTCTTGCTCTTGTGTGCTTTTCTTGCAAATTGGGATATTTTTTTTATCATGAAGTCAGTTTCTTGCATTTAAAGGCAGAAAATAAAGTAAACAAGAAAAGTCCAAAATTAAGAAGTCTCATATTGCAATTACTAATGCAGATGCTCTTAAAACAGCATTTACCGCCATACAAACATTGCATTCCTATTGTTTCACAAATCTACTGAAACTTGTTTAAAAATTTAGTATTTCATAGGTAATAGTGAAAATTCTCAATAAAAAACATTACAAAATACTACATAAACATGTATTTGGGTTTTGGAGCATGTTCTTTTCTTTTATGAGAAATACACCATTATAAAATTGCTTTAAATACTGTGTAGGGGACTACTAAATTAACCTCCTAGTTATTTAGCAGGCAGTCCCCAAGTGTTATGGACACCTAAGTGGGTCCTAAAATACAGTTAGGAGGGGGAGCTGTTTCCCATTCCTGCTCTAATCCATGCCCCTTGTTATTACACATAGTGACCAGTAGATGGCACTGTGTTAATGTATAAAAGCACTGTAAGCCATGCTTTCAGTGTCCATCTTGTGCTGGCTCTGGTCTGAGCAGGCAGGCAGAGTATTCGAGTGGAACCTAAGCAGGTCAGGCTTAGTAAGGATAGGCTACTCACCGTAATAGGTCGCTCTAGGAGTGACAGATAGACAGGATTATTTATCTGAGCAGTCTGAGGCTCCTACGAGGATTGTGAGTGGGATTAAGATCCCGGGTACTAATTGCCCAGAGTAGGGACTAAGTGTACAGACCTAGGATTGAAAGTGTCTCCTCAGGTTCCACTTAGGGAAAAGGCTGAAAGCTGGGTGTACCTCCTCTATGCTGCATTTACATTGTCTCCCATGTGTGAAGGGGACAGTCTCTGACCAAAGGTGCTGTGAGTATTGCCTATCCATTGTTGATCCTGCCTGTGCTATGTTACTGCTGTACACTCCAATGTGGATTGTATGTTCAATAAACGTGTTCCATAGTTAAGTTATAAGAACCACTGGCGCCCAATTATTTGCACCCTGAATATTATTACAGTTGCACTACACCCTGCCTCCACCTCGCTGCGAGGGCTTACTCCCTAAGATTTAAGGTCTCATCCGGAGCAACATATATTGGGAGTGGAGCCTATAGTAGAGATAGGTGCACTCAAGTTTACTATAGCGCTACAACTGCTTTTAAGATACAAATACTAAATTACATAAAAGCATCCCTAATGTGAAATCTGTGTACTATATATGTCAAATTCCCAAGATTAATGGACTTAATGCAGAAATTATTTGTTCCTCTCTGTCAGCAGCTTTTGCAATATGTAAACAGAAGACTTTGACAGTGATTTTGTATTAGTATGCTTTCTTTTTTACAAAAAAAGCAAATCAATTAAACCACAGTAAATATGTTTTACAAAATGTGTACCTCCTTAAAACCTGTTTTAGAAATATATTCTTGAATGTGTTATATTCTGTTTCAGTATTTTCTTGTCTTTGTTTCCCCCAGAATGTTTCCTCATGTTTCCTCATGACTTAACAGTGAAAGTGTTGCTGCCGTGATATCACCCTCACTATAAAAACATAATGCACAGATTCCAGTGTCTGAAAACATCTCAGACTACCTTCACTTCAATATCCACATCATTGCCCCTTAGAATAGATCAGTCAAGTTTTACAAAGAAACAGCTAACAATTTAACCATGGACTTGTTAAATGCCTTATACTACCTATTCTCCTGTTTAATTATCTATTTTCCTGTGCATACAACTAAAATACCTTTCTAAATCTGCATACTCTGCATAATCCCCTTATATTTCCATGAAGAAAAAACATACAGTAAATACAATAGGGATGAGCAATTTTTTTGTTGCAGAAATGACTCCCATAGACTTCACTGGTATAAAAAAAGTTGCACATCAAAAAAAAAATGTGGTGCATCAAAAGAAATTTGCCCATATACTTTAATTCATTTTGGTAAAATTCATCCAAAGGCGAATTTTTGGTAAAGCAAAAGGGGGTCGAATTCGCCCATCCCTAATAATCAAACATTGTACTGGTAATTTCTTTTTTTCTCTGCTTAAAAATCCCCACCTTTCTTTTGGGCTTATGATTTATTGTCATCCATTGCACATGCTCTTAGTCCAAGTGTTTTGCAGAGAGCAGCACCTATGGGTGCAAGACATCCTTGTCCCTACCACGGACCATTAGGCAAGAGCCAAATAAAGCACTATGTTGTAGCCTGCATCCACTTATACTCCCTACCTTGTAATTATTAGGGGATAGGTAAGGGGGATACTTTCTGCATTTACATGTATCTTATGAATACATAGCTGCTAAATGCAGTGTTATATTCATGGAGCTGATGCAGTCCTTCAAACTTGTTTTTGAAGCACAGAAACCAAGTTTTCATGATGCAGGACATACATTGCAAAGAAAAACTCAAGGTGGACTGAACTTGGTTTTTGCAGTTTGCACCCTGTCCTGCATTAAATAAATTGAGAAGATTTACAATGGGTCTACAGACAGGCAAGCAGTTGCATATTAACCAAATTCCTATCACTACCCCCCTTCATGTGTACCTGCTGCTGTGCAAGTGCACTAATAGCCTATTGTGTGCAAAAAGTATGCTCTTGTGGAAAGTTTCCAATTCAGCACTTTCAGGTCTGAAAAATCTGATTTCACCAAGCTGTACATTCTAGTGTGGCAGGCACAGTTGAAAGAGAGGTACACCTATTTAACCTATTTAACTCTGCTGGACATGCCCCCTTGAAGGAAATCATAAAATCATGCATAGAGAGCTGCACACAGGGGTGGCTAGAGAGCTAGAGAAAAGGGATATTGGATGGGAGAAGAAATATTTGTATCAGCCATAGCATGGCAGTAAGAATAACATAATAACTGAGCTATGCACATAGATATGAACTTATTCTTACTTTAGAAAATATGGTGAGATGATTTTTCTCCCATTATTTAAATGCGCACATGCAATTTCTAATGTACCTTTGAGGTTTTAAATTATTGTTGCCCATTTTCTATTTTATTAGATTTCTACATCATTTCCTAAAATATTGTATGGTCTGTGTCAACACTTAACATCGTAGACAATGTTGTAAATGTAAGCGACCATGTGACAGTAATGTGTGTGTTTACTGTACATTTGTGAGCTTCGATTGCTGTGCCAACTTACTGTAGTATTTCTGCCTTTAGCAATTCTGGCAAATTCATCTGAATGTTTCCATAGACTGGCTGCAAAAAACGAGTCGCACTTCGCGACGAAAACGGCGCAACGAAAACGCTGCGACGCAAATGACGTGACGAAAACGACGCAACGCGTTGAAGTTGAAATGACGCGCGTCAATAGCGTGCTGCGACTCGTTTCGAATTTTTCGGTGAAGCAAAACTGGGGAGATTTGCCCATCACTAGTTCTGGACTTTGATCCAACAGGGAACAGTATAGACACTGAGTAAGTCCCCATTGAGAACTTTCCTTTCATCCCATCATGACTGTTTTAAAAGGTCTTTCTTTTAATGTGCACAGTATAGCGGCTTTTAATGTGACTGTTTTATTTCTGCAAGAATGTGCCATTCCACAGATGGGTAATTATGAGAGCTATGCCCATCTGTGTGGTCTGGATCAAATGAAACAGATGTGCGGGAATTGCCATACTATTTAAAGGGCCGGCCAAAATACAAACTGTACAAGAAATTTTACCACTTAATTGTATCTGTTTTTATTGAGGGTGTTTTGTGGAACCTTTTAAATCTGTATGCTTCACCAGAACCAAAACAATGTATAGAACTGGCAAATTTTAAACCAACAGTTCTAGCTGGTGATTTTAACTGTGTTTTAAATGATACTGACAGATACAGTCTGGGTACCAGGCGAAATGACTGCCAATCTTTTAAGAAATACAATCAATGATTTTAAGTACAGTACAAACATACTTTTATGTGTGGAAAAGAGGATCACTTGTAAAAGTAAAGTATTTGGTTCAAGACTTGATTATGTTTTTATTCCCAAATCTTTTACATCGTTAAAATGCATACACGAGGAAAACATCATCTTGGATCACAAAGTGGTACTTTTCAATATTTCCAGCCAAGCAAAAGGTGGGAAGGGGTTTTCGGAAACGAAATACCACCTTGCTCAACAATGAGAATGTTTATGATGATTTTAAGACTTTTATAGTGATAAAAAAGATAAATACATTAGTAGTATCATGGACAACAAGACACCTTACTATGGAGGGAAAGGTTTTATTGATTAAAGTGGTTTTAATACCCATTTTATTATTCTCTGCTCTCACCTACCCCCCATCAGTGTTGGCTTTAAAACAAATTTTAAGAACCTGTTTTGTTTTTATATGGGGATCCAAAATGGAAAGACTAAAAATTATTTTTATGACAAAACCGCTGGAGAAAGGTGGCAAAGGAATGGTAGACTTAAAATGGTTTTTATATATAAAATATCTGGTTTTATGCATTAAGAATTATAATTACAATGATTTGTCCTTTTTTTATCAAATATTCTGCAGGATTTCTTTTTAAGAAATATGCATGGTGTGTTTTATCTTTAAAAACCCCAGTTTGCTTAAACCCTTGTTTTTGAGATTTTAAGAACCACCATAAAATGTATTGTGGGAGGACCTTTTAAATAAGATAAAAATGAAAATTATTTTATGCCTTGGAAACTGTGCTCCCAATTTTAAGTTTAAATGAGAAAGAATCGGAAACTTTATGGGCCAGGGTATGTCACAAAGGGTTTTTTAATAGTCAAAAGGACTTTGCTAGGGCCTGTGTGCATGAACGTCTCCCTACCAGGACATTTCAATATAAAAGAGATGTAGCATTACACCTTAATGCCCAAGGACTGCATGCTCTGCGGAAGAGACAGTATTACACCTTTTATGGAATTATTATGCTCAGGAACTGTGGAAAACTACATACCCTTTACTAAAACAGGTAGGGGCACTTAGGAGGTTGGACTATAAACCATGGTCATATGCACTGTGTATTACAGGCCCATTTTATGGTTTTATGGAAAATTATAAATTTTTTTAATGAAGCACTTTTGAAAACTAGAAATATGGTGCATTAAAAATCTGGGGAGATTTTATTAAATGATTGCATAGCCATGGCCCTCATTATGATGTATTTATATTTTTTAATTGATAAAAAGAAAGGAACAAAATATTAACTTTTATGATGCCGAAGTGAATGGTCAAAATTTTTTAAATAATATTATATTTTTATGTAAACTATCTTACTGTAATCTGTTTCTCTTACCAATTACCAATTTTTATAATCATATGTAATTGAGAAGTATTTATTCACCAAGGGCGAATTCGCGGCAAATTCCCACGATTCGGCGCTGGCAAATAAATTTGTGAAACGCCAGCAAATTTTTCCGCCAATTCGCGAAGTTCGCTGGAAACGGGGTAGATTCGCCCATTACTATTGAGAAGTTTATTTATGTTTTATTACCATATTTGATTTAATAAAGCTCTTTGAAACCATAACATTTGTTCCTTGTTCCTGTGATTCCAAGTTCCAGAGTTGGATAACCTTTGTTCCTTGTTCCTGTGATTCCAAGTTCTAGGGTTCTTGTTCTTGTGTTTTTGTTCCAGCTTTTCATTGCCTGCCTGGCAAAGACTGTTTTTCTTCAATTCCATTAAAACCTGTATACTCACCATGCCTGCTCCAAGTGTTTATGGCTTTTTCCCTGGGCTTCCATCACAACCACTGCCAAGTGTGGGATTTACTCCTGTTACAGCGGCTCCCCGCTGTGAATGTTACAGAATGACTCAGCCCAACTGCAGGAAACCTTTGGGAAAGCCTTCCATGCAACTCCCTTGGGATGGGGAAGATGAGGCTGAATGTCAGGTTACCATTGCTCCACTGACCACTGAGATGCTAATTTCTACCCTACTTCTTTGCCTAGAGCAGAGGTCCCCAACCTTTTTTGCTCATGAGCCACATTTAAATTTAAAAAAGAGTTGGAGAGCAACACAAGCATGAAAAAGTCCATGTGGATGTCAAATAAGGGCTTTGAGGTCACTGGGAGCAACAAGGGGTTGGAGAACAACATGTTGCTCGCGAGCTACTGGTTGGGGATCACTGGCCTAGAGGTACGTGAGAGAAAGCAGGACTTTATTATTCAAAGTCTGCATTTTTTTTCAGACAAGTTGAATGCAGTTCAGCAAAAGTCTGCTTCAACTCCTATGTCAGCTTCATGTTTGCAGTCTGCTTCAACTCCTATGACAGTTTCAGAGGGGTCTTCCCTGCTGCCTACAGCTCCAAAGGGGCCTTCCCAGCTGTCTACAGCCCCAGAGGGGCCTATTCTGCAGCACACAGCTCCAGTGAAGCTTCTCTGGCAACTGGATTCCAAGCCTGTGTCTGCTTTGGTCAGGGCTGAGTCATTTATGTATTTGTTTGTCCTGGATAACCTTTGTTCCTTGTTCCTGTGATTCCAAGTTCCAGAGTTGGATAACCTTTGTTCCTTGTTCCTGTGATTCCAAGTTCCAGAGTTCTTGTTCTTGTGTTTTTGTTCCAGCTTTTCATTGTCTGCCTGGTAAAGACTTTACTTTATCTATTCCTGTTTTACTTCAGTTCCATTAAAACCTGTATATTCACCATGCCTGCTACAAGTGCTTTTTCCCTGGTCTTCCACCACACCCACTGCCAAGTGTGAGATTTACTCCAGTTATCAGAAACATTTAGGCTTTTTGGTAAAAATCTCCAAAAAAAGTATACGATTGCATTGTGATCCTAGATTTAATTTAGACATGCACAACATAGTATCCTACCAAATAATGCACATTTTTTATTTTTGCAATGGATGTAACATATATTATTGTTCTGAAATCATCTCTATTGATTTTACATTTATACAACATTAACTTCGACTCAACACATTATAATTGTAGCCTACATGTTATCAAGAAGTATGACATCTTCATTAGCTATATAAGTTAGATATATACATTATTGGAACATGGCCTTTCAGAACTAGCACAATTAGCATCAGAATTTAATAGTCAGCACTGGAGCATCACTTTATTTGACAGACAAACCTCATTATCTGCTTAATGGTTTGAGAAAAACACTGAGCTTAGCTTCTCAACAGCTGCCCAAAGCCCGCTGAGCATGTGTGAGTCACAGACACTTCTAACAAAATTCAAGATGGGAAACTCCTGTGACAACTTCCAAGACCTAGATCATTACTACTATAGAAATGCTGAACCTTTAGGCTGGTTCAATAAGTTCAGTATATAAAATATGGCATTTCTATCCAGGGTTATGGTCTCCTTTTTTTTTTTAATAAGGTTTCCCTAATATGTTCAGTGCTTCCAACTCCACTCCAGTCAATTTTTATTAAATTAACATCAGGATGTCTAGAACTACTGATCAAGCTTTGATCAGCTTTGGTGTAGCTGTGCCAATGTAAAGTGCAATAAAGGTGGTTTTAGGAGTGCTGCAATTCTCTATGGATTTCGAGTAACAAGATGTGAAGGTGAACACACTATTTTGCTAGCATCCCTTTAAGAAGAAAAAGTACCTATCACTAAAGTGCTGGATGAATGTTTGCAGCTTTGGTGTAGGGGCAGGTGATGCTGAGAAAGGAGGGCCCTGGTGGGACCCCAGGCTGATGCTGCATGTGGCTGCAGGCTAATGCAAGGCTAATGGCTAATGCAAGGCTTAAGCTTCAGGTTGAACCTATAATACTTTTACTGAACCTTGGGAGAAAAGAAAACATTTAATCAGCTCTCAATATTTTCATTTAACAGATCTATTGTGAAAAGGGAGTTAAAGCACTACCATGATTCACAGGCAGTATTGATCAATGCTACACAGCTGTTGTATATCAATTCATATTTTAGAATATTATAGAAAGGGTATACAGAATTACAATTCAATTATGACAATCTTTTTGCTACCTGCATGTGAACAGATAATGCACTGAGCATGCTATGCAACGTGTTCCAGCTGAATTTTTATAAAGTGTCTAATGAAATAATTGCTTTTCAGATTTTTTTTACTGCAAAGCTAAAGTGTGTTGACATGACCAGGATGCTGCAGGTAGAAAGAGCTGTGCTGAGTCTATAATGGTGACCCCAGGTCAGCAGAACAGTTAAGAAGCTCTGATTGTGTGATATTTCAGTACAATTGAGCTCAGACTTAATAAACTTGCCTGCCTCCAATCAGTAGAAAAAAAATCTATAGATATAGCATTAAAAAAGTAAAGTGTATTTCCAGGGCAACAGTTTTTACTTTTCTAACCTTTACATTTAAAGTCAAATAATACAGTTAATTTATTTATTTCACCATTTCATGCAATTATATACCATGACTGGTTGAAATTTATTGGTATAAGAAATAATATGGCACTTTCTATGGAATGAAAAGATGATGACGCTCCTTATATATTTGATATGAAGCAACAAGCTAAACAACAAATTTGCCTTTCTGTGCTATACACAGTATAGCCCTTATAATGATGATCTGTATAATTTAGTTTTGATTTTGGAAATAATACATTTTGTATGCTCCCCATTTTGAGAAACATAATGGAGGAAGGAAGTGAAATTCAAAATTATGCCAATGCATTTCCTTTTTTTCCTTGCTTCACCTTTTCTTCTTTCTGTCCCTGAAACTGCATAACATTTGTAAAAAAAAACTGGAGTCAATGGGAAAGCAAAATTACATTGTGCTTAAAGAGATTTTAGCTCTGTAATAGCATATTATGCCCTTGTTAGAGAAGTAGCTTTATAATCTGCTGTTCTTCCTAGAAAAAGAAGGCTCCCGTGTAGCCAATTTTGTCCAATCTCATTCTTGGGCAGCAGATTGGATTGACAGGGCAGCAATGGAGTAACTATAGAAGAAGCAGACACTGTGACCATGGGGTGGCCGGAACACAGGGTTCTAATAATCCCTAAAGTTCCAAATAATCCCTCACTTCTTCCTTTGAGAGGGAACTCCTGGGAGGGATGATGCATAGAGGCAACAGAATGGGCCGGTGGGGGGTAGGAGTGGACTGGCAGTGGGTGGGTAGTAGGTGGACAGGGTTAGGGAGTAAACAGGTGAAGGGTGGTTATGGATTGCCATGCACAAGGTCGCTCAGATCATTTATTTTTTGTGGGAAGGGCCGGATCACACTACCTAAGTAACTGCAGGGGAGGACACTGAGACCACATTTGTTGACATGGAAGGAAAGAGTCAAATTATAACATTGTCCATTTTTTTCCTTCCAGCCATTTTCGAACGATTTTTAAGCGATTGATTGAATTTTTATTATTCGCTCTTAGGGAATGATCCCCGTTTCGGTATGTTTAATTTGGCAAAGTAGGTGATCGAATTTAAATTTAAAGGGGAAGTATTCGACCATTGAATTTTCTAATATTCGAATAAAATTAAATTTGAATATTCGAATCATTGAAATTTGAATATTCGAATAATTGAAATTTGAATATTCAAATAATTCAAATTTGAATATTCAAATCTGAATATTCAAATCATTCAAATTCGAATATTCGATGGTCGAATTTGCCTAATTTGCATATTTGAAATTCGAAATCGAATCTTTTTGAAAATTCGATCGAATATTCGAATCCCTCATAATGTGAATTTAGTAAATCTGCCCCATATTTACTGGTGAAGCATGAATTTTTTGTAAAGGGCAAAAGAGTTTTCTCATCCAACCTTTGACCTAAATTGGTACCAAAAAATGTGTCAGTAAAGTAAAAACTGTATATAATGATGGCTATAACAAGAAAAATTCAGGGCATCACACTTTAGTAATAATTCTAGTGTATTACCAAGTGATGAATTTTAACAAATGTTAGCAAACAGATATCATAGCAGTTCTAGAGTATATTATAATGTATGATTAACTTGCCATTTAAGCAGTTTTCTGCATATACAGCACTCTTTGATTGCCTATACATTGATATATATTTCTTAAATAAGTTTCTCCAACTGCAAGTAAAGAATTTAACAGAATTAGACATTAATGAGGATATATAGGAACAAGTTAAATGTATTTACTAACCACAGTTACTGTATGTATATTATGTTGGTGTGATTTGCTCCTCTAAGCTTTTATTCAGGAACACTTTTTGTTTTATGGTTTGCATTCAATTGTTCAGTACTGTCAATAAGCATATTTTAATCACATTACCTTCACTTTATTATTTGCTGTGATTGTCTCTGGCAGTTTGCATCTAGTACAGCAACTGAATTGTTCTGCAATGCGTTATAGGAATAACATGTACCAACAATAAGCTAAACATTAAAGAGAAAGTTAAAAACAAAATCTGTAAGAAATCCTGAGGTTCTTAAACATATTATTACTGTTGTGATTATTATCACTCATCCCAATACTACTAGACTGGCTGCAGCTGAGATATGACCTTCCTTAGTTCACAGGGGCTCATTTACTAGTACTGGTTACATTTTCCTTTGTGCAGCTGTCCATAGTAACCAATCAGCAATTTGTTTTAATTGGTTTGCTGCAGATGTACTATAACTACTGGTTGCTGCACTAAGGCAAGTGTGCCCAATGTTGCTTAATCTAGCGGTAAATAAGCCATTGAATATAATTGGGGGAAAAGAACAGAATCAAATATTTAAAGAGACATCTGAAATCGATAGAAGTATGGGCTAGAGCAGTGCTGTTAAAATATTTCCAAACTAGAGCAGTGGGCTAGTTTTTTCATATTTTATGTTTGGGTAGCAGGTTCTTTTTGTATAATGGCGTTACAAAAAGAAGTCAGTGAAAATGTTGGACAAGCTTGCTGGCTATAGATATTGGTGTAACCAGAGGGGCCCTGTTGGCACAATCCCTACAAACCTACGCCCCACCCTCTCTCCACCCTCCCCACAAGCCCACTTCAGCCCCCTGCTGGCCTATTCAGTTGCCTGTTGTTCCTCTCTCCCTTGAGACACGGCTCAAAGGTAGGTGAGCGGCTGGGGGGGAATTCTTTATAACTATAAAGGAAGTAGAGCCTGTGGTCTGAGTCCCCCTGTTCCCTTCTCCCAAGCCCCTGTGGCCACAAGGTCTGCATCCTTTATAGTTATGCCCCTGGCCATAGAAACATATTGGAAGGTCATCTTCCTGTCCATGGACCTCCAGTTAGACATCCCTGATTTGGGGAACACATAACAGAATGTGTGATATTTATATGTATTATTTGTAAGCCCACTGAATTCTCTTCAGTTACATTGACCCTAGCATGCCCGTATACTTATCCTATGTTGTACCACCAGTGTTTCTATTGGACTCCTCACAGAATCAGGTCTGCATGACAGTCTGTTCTGAACACTTATGCATTTCTGTTTTTCATTTGCCCACTTTATAATACTTGGTTCAGTTTCGTAACACTGATTATGCTTAGAAGTCTTGTATAGATTTTTAAAAGTATTATGTAATATTCCCAGAAATATACATAAAAGGTTTACATAACTTTTTATGGACCCTCTGAGAAATTGCTTGCTTTTCCATTGCTTTCTGCCAGCTCTCAGTGCCCTGGTAACATATTTTGCAAAGGTTTTTTTTCAGATGGCAAACAAAAGAGTCACAAGTAAACACATTTTTGCATTTAAAAACATGATCTCTCATTTATATTTTACCTTTTAACAATGAATAAGGGGCAAATTTACATTATGTTCACTACTTTTTATGTCTATTTCTTTTTTTGCAAATAGTTTTCCTTGTTACTATGGGTTATAGGTAAAAACACAGAACATAAATTCTACTAATCCTTAATTCCTCTTGGACTTTTTTTGCTTTTAAAGAGGCATTATACACAACATGAACATGAATAGGGCTAGTATTGCACAGATTTATTTTCTCTTTTTTGAATTTATTAGTTATTTCTTGAGCTAAACAGGTCAAACAAGGATACTGAAGCAACTCAATGTTTCTTGCGAGGCAGATAATTAGAGCACAAGTAATCCCCACCACATACTGGGCTTCTGTGTTTCTGCTAGTCAAAACAGTCACAACAAAGCATGAAGGTTGGGTATTGTTTATACAAAGCTCAGTATCTCTAGTTGTTCTAACTACGCTAATTAATAGTAAGGTAGTGAAAAAAAGTAATGTTCTGTTACTGCTTTATAATACAAATAACTAAGGAATATGCCTTTCACACTAAGGGGCAGATTTACAAAATTCATGTGAATGATTCGAAATTCAACCAGATTTTCAAAAAGATTTGAATTCGAATAGTTTTTGTGGCCACTTCGACCAAATTACTTGCCCTTTAAGGGGGGTAGGCATTCGGCAAAGAACCACAGAAGTCCGAACCCATCTCCCGTGCAAAAATCTGTACATCTCTGTACAAATTGTCACACAATACTTTTCAATGCAATCATTTCAAGTTCAGGTTCCACGTTGGGCACCAACTGTAACAGGTCAGGGTCTTCCTAATCCTTCCCTTGGGTTACTATTCCCTGGTTTTGGGTACCCGTGCAAGGGGTCCAACTCCCCACAACTCCCGGTAGGCACAATATAAATCAGAGAATCTTCCCTGGAAGTAACTAATAAGGCTCATCAGGCAGCAATTGCAGAAGCTAGATTTAAGTAGCTATTCACCTTTAGTTTACATTTGAGTACAATGTAGATTTGCAGATGGTCTTCATTTATTTGCTGCTGTTTAAATGGTTTTGACGTTAAGCAGATATCTGGTTGTTAGGGTATTTTTTACCATAGCAACCAGACTGATTGAACGAATGGAAAATAAATTGTGATGGATGGCATAGGAGTATAAGTAATAAAAAGTAACAATAGCAATACAATTGCAGCTTCTTAGACTAAAAGCTAGAAAGAGGCAGAAAACCAACAGGTAAGAGGAGGGTTGTCCAGAACACTTGGGACCTGGGGTTTTCTGGATAAAGGCTTCTTCTGTAATTTGGCTCTTCATACCTTAAGTCTACTAGAAAATCATGTAAACATTAAATAAACCCATAAACAGTTTTTGCTTCCAATAAGGAAAATTAATTATAACTTAATTTGGATCAAGTATAAGGTATTATGTTATTACAGAGAAAAAAAGCTAAATTATTTTTGGATTATTTGATTATAATGGAGTCTGTAGGAGACTGACATTCTGTAATTCAGAGCTTTATGTATAACGGGTTTCCAGATCCCCATATCTGTACAAAAAATAAATGACAAAATTGCCCATTTGAAACACCTACAGTATTTAAATGCTAAGACTCCCGGGCACTCTGCCAGACTAGATCACAGTCAATCTAACAGGAAAGTTTGGAAGCAGCAGTGCAAGTGGATTATGATTTCAGTACATGTTACCAACTCAGAAAGTAACAAGCAGCTGCACATAGCAGGTTCCCTGGGAAAGAGACAAAGCAGAAGGGGGATACTTAATGCAAGGCTTGAGATATGGACAGAGATTGTATACAGGCCAGGCCATACACAGGAGTGCTCGAAGTAAGTACTATGGGGTAGGCAGGAACAGAGTCAGATCTCAGGCCGAGTCACACAGGATATCAAAAGCCAAGATTCAAACCGTAATTAGATTACTGGAACACCCTCACTTCCTCTAACTAAATTGTTGAATCACCCTTAGCTCTAAAACGCAAACCTGTTTGCTCAGGCAGTGATCCAGTGTGGTGGGGGGAAGGGACTATAAGTAGCCTCCTCTGGAAGCTGATTGGATGAGACCTTGGTCATCATTAACCCCATCCTTGCTGGACTAAAATCCCTATCATCTTGTCATAGTAAGCTATTGTGCAGCATTGTATGCAATGCATCAACCCGTGTGAAGGATGCCTCCATGGTAACGTGTGGGAAACATGACTATTATGGAGCCTAATCTTCTGGATAGCATGTTGCCAGGTGTCTACAGTAATATACCGATAAGACTTTTCCCAATTATTAGGAAAGCTCCAACATACAGCAATGCCATTTCCAATAGTGACCATAAGAATTAAACAAAAAAGGAACTCATTTTGACTGATTTGCTTTTTTTTTATAAGTATAAAGAGAGATCCTTTTACTTGCATTTAACTAGGCTAGCATAAATCCACACTTATGTGGAAAATAATTAGAGTCTGACTGGCCATGGGACACTGGGAAAAAACTTGGTGGGCCCAAGCCAAACCCAGGCCCACTTTACTGGTGAGACTCAGTCCTGCTCTCCTGCAAATACCAAGGCCTGTTCCCCATGCCCAGACCACCGCCTTTCCCCAGGGACAGGTGGTAATTTACATAGCTTTCAGCCTAATCAGATGGGATGTAAAAGATACAGGGCATGTGGAAGTGGAGGGTGGACACCAGGAGTAGGGCCCCAGACACCCAGTTCCACCCTGAATATAACCTTTCACATATGAATGTTTTCAGTAAAGCTGACGTGTTGGCACTCACTTATCAAAGATGCTGAGGATGATGCCCCGGTGCTCTGCTGTGCTGGTGACACTTGTTCTGGTGTGGAACTGTGGGAGGGGGAAGGTGGTACAGTGGAGGGGGCTAGTGGGGGATTTAGGCTGTGGGGAAGGTTTAGTTCTTCTTTAAGATACATTTCTACAGACTCTTCAAATGAAAGTCAATCCATATAATATATCCCATACCTGTACCTGTTCAATGAAATCCACACACACATACTGTAGTTTCAAATAAGAATAATATATATTTTGAAACATGCGCCAAAAGCCACATCTACTTGTTGCTACCAATGTCTGCCACCGGCATTTCCCATTGTTATCATTGAGAAGCAGCGGTAGGCACTCAAGGGCTATTTAACCACAGCAGTTCTCCCTTTGAAAGCATTGCAGCATTGAAAACGGCATGTGGCTTTAGTGAGGGTAATTGCATGCATCTTTTATCAGTGTTTAATCATATGATTTTAAGTTAATGTTTGGGAAATGGACTGAGGCTCTTTTGAATGTGTCTTTGCTGTCAGGGACTTTCTACTGCTAAAGTAGACTTGAAGGGAATACAGCTGGTGTTGTTCCAATCACTGTTTCATTTAAAACAGCAGGTTATGATAAAATGCATACATTAACATTTCTATATCACAAAATATTTTTTTCATAAAATCCAGTGTATACATTTGTATGGTTTTTCAAAGAGCTGGAAAATGTCTCCATGCACATTTTACAATAAACAGAAAAGTAAAGGCATTCTTTTAATGTGGATATGCACAAGTAACAATGAAAAGAAGCAGTCATGCTGAAAAGAAAATTAAATAGCAAGAAGGCAAAGACTATTGTTAACGTGCTGTCAGAAGAATATGCAAATCTTAAAGATAAATTGCAGTGCAGCTCACATTGAATGCTAATTTAAATTAAACCCAAATAACTTGTTTTAACCAGTTTTTTCACATAATCAAATTTCGTGATTAGAATCCAAGTATTCTATAAATTTATAAATACCCAACTAAATACATTTATCTCAGGTGTTCCAAATTTAGGTAGTGCTGTCAAGTCTCTAAGCACAGTGCTGGCCTGGCCAAATTCATAATTTTCACAAGGATGTCCCTTATCCCCTACTATATTCATGATAGTGCTTGAGCCACACCTTCACCATATTCAATAGGATCCTAATATTCAGGGTATACCTTGCCAACTGGCATCACAATATTGCTACAAATTCAGACAGCTTACTTTTTTTCATTTCTCACCCTATCATATCAAATTCAGTTCTGAACCAATTATTAACTCAGTTTGGTTAGTTCAGCAATTTTAATATATTTCTGTAAATCAACAGCACTCAATATATTAAAGATTCCTCAATAAATCAGTAAAGATTTCAAAAGAATACAATATAATGGACAACTGTATGTTTATACAGACATTAAAAAAGCTTCAACCTGGACCCCTCTCATCATTTGGCTATATGAATGTAATTAAGAAGAATAGGCTTCCCAGTGATGTAACTGTACTGACATTAGACACTGTGGGCATGGGGGATGGCAGGCAGCAAAGTCTAAACCAAGGTGTAAGTGGGCCGATTTTACGTGTAGATTTTGGTCTAGTTTTAATAAGTGGACTTTACCCTGTTAAATAACTATCTGTTTGTCTGATCCTGCTCATACTATCTAACAACACCACTGTTGTAAATGCAAGAAAGTACTTTATGGATGTGCAAGTGTGTATTAATTTATATATATGTAGGGTATTAATAACTTTTGTCCAAGTTGTGTGAGCAAAATGGTTTATCATCTGTGCCAGAACTTTCAAATAAAAGACTGGTAGCTTGGTGTATGTTCAGTATGTTTTTTTTTGTCTTAAGTGACACTGTACAAAAATAATTCAAAAGATTACATAAATGTAAATGCTTTTTCATTCACTTTGTTAAACACTTTTGATTGCTCTTTTACTTGATGGGGTCAAGTAGAACAGCCTCTGCAGATCTGGGTCACAGAAAACCTTCATCATATTATCCTCCCTGTCCAAGAGTGAAGAGCTACATTTATTTAAATGTATTTTCAAAAGATCAGCTACAGTAAAAAAAAAAAAAAAAAGATTCAGAGTTTGATATTTAGCTTTTGAAAAGTCAGATTTTTTTCTGCAGTGAGTGTGATTAATTTTTTATATAACCATTGATTGTTGGATTGAAAGAAATACTAAAGTGAACTGTCTACTTTTTGTGGAAAAGTTTTGTAATTTGTACAGGAATTTATTCATTTGCAGCTTCTTTTTTATGCTGTGAATTGTTGTGCACTTTGATGCAGGAGAAAATTTACCTAGGGATATTATATACTATTTCTATTCGGTGCCAATATTTAGATTATAGGACGTCTCCTGTGAAAATGTGCAAAATTTGAACGTAAAAATTCTGAATAGGTGTTTTTTTTTATGATAAAATAACCATTTCAGTAATTTTAATTTAAGACAAACTGTACATTGAACACTGGTGTAAACTATAAAATGTACAAACGTTTTACCAGTTTTGTAAATACTTTTCTAGCTGCATAGAAGCTCTATTAAAGGGAATGTAAAAACAAAAATAGTTTTTTGCCTAATAAAACATAACACTGTTAAGTTATTCATTTATGCATTGCTATAGAAAGCAGTGTTGTTGCTTTCTGTTCTCTCCCCTGATGGCTCAGACTGTTGATATATATATATATATATATATATATAAAGACAAGGCAGCTTATTAACAGACCTGTCTTAGCTGGGGAACTAAGATTATACAACATTGATTAGAAAGTAACAACCAGGATTTAATGCTGCTTTCTATAGCAATTGTTTTTACAAATAACTTTAAAAGCCCAAAAATATTTTTCATAAGTGCTTAATGGAAAGTTTCTTAAAATTATGCTTTAGGCAAATTTTTATTTTGGGGCTTACATGCCCTTTCAATTCAAGCATAAACTACAGCTTGCAATTGTAACCCAATCTTGGACACCCCCTGTGCCATAGGATATACAACATAAATTTCTTACCATACACAAGTCATGAATTCCCTTTGCTAAGTGAATGGGTACTGGGAATTTTACTCTCATGGTAGTGCCTCCACCTAGTATGATAGAATATACAGATGAAGCCACTTTGGATTGTTTGTTTGACACAGAATAACTTAACTCATCTATCCCATTTAACTCACTTAACACAGAATATTGTGTCACAGCATCCCATTCAATTAAAGAGTTCACCACTGAAAACAATGGTGCTTTGGTATGCTAATGAAAAGGTTAAATGCATTAAATGAGTTAAGATGACTTAAGATAACACAGTTTCTTCAATTAACCCTAAGTCACAACGCATTTAACACACAAATCCAAGTGGCTGCATCTGTCAGAAGAAAAGGCATACTAAAATACAATCACTTCTCAATACCCTCTACCCTGAGGAACCCGTGTGACAGTCCAACTGAGGCACAGTCCTTACCAGGCAAAGTCCCACACTACATTCCTGGTGGACAAAGAGAGTCACAGTTCCTTTTCCCCCATGAAAATCTTTCCCCAGGTAGAGCTAAAGGCCCAAATACCTCTCCTGTTGGACATATGTAGTTGCTCCCATGTAGCAGGCACACAAACAATGCCTGTTTCTCAAACAGGGGACATGCTAGATCCTTTCACTACCCTACCACAGACTCCCCTGGGAGTTCACACAGAGCTGGCATAGGCATCCACAGTGACTAAATTTTCAGACTGGGCCCCATAGCTTTCCTAGTCAAGCACACAAAACATGTTTAAATCTTTAGGACACACTCCAACACTATATGCAGTGCAAGCACTACAGAGCCCCTTTTACTGGCATCCACCTCCAGGCATCTCTTGTCAGGGTCTCATTATACCCAAGCCCACACAGGGCATCACCATCCATGTGGCTTTTCCAAGCTCCTCCGGACAACTTCTATTCCTTAGGCTACTTACATCTTGGCTAAGGTCCTGCACTTCTGAGTTGAATGAAATAAGCCTAGCAGATTGACTAAGCATATGGCTGTTCACCTTCTTACTAAACCAGGAATTTAGGTCCAGCACTTTGCCGGCCAGACAGGGATTTCCAACCAATAAGTACTTTTAGGACCACAGAGGAACTTAACCCTATGTGTCCCTACACAATAATGCCACAATGTGGACAGTAATTTGCAGCCACATAAATTGACATTCACTTTAATGTGGGTGTAAATCTGTATTAATTAAGGGGGTCTCCCAAAGGGCTGCTGCTGGACAGATCTCTGACAGGTTAAAAAAATACCAAGCAAGGTCAGCAGTGGAGCTTTGATGTGGCCTTCTCCTGTGGGTCCCCATAAACCAGTATCATGATCTGATTGCTGTCCCCCTTGCCAATTATCAGATTAATCTTATTTGGCAAAGTGCATTGGTGGCCAAATTATGCAAAGATCACTTGGTGACCTCATCAGACAGATGGATATGAATGTGTATGGACAGCTTAACACAAACAAAGTTAAACATTAGTTATCATTACAATGTGGAGAGGAAAGTTACACAGTCTGCTTTTAGCACTCAGTACTGATTAATAATACTGAATAATCGCAGCATTAAATAATAATACAGTCTAAATATAGCATTTTGCCCAAAATAATTAGATAAAATAAAAAATGTATTTGCATTTGGTGCCCCCTTAATATATATATTCTTTATATATACAGTATAATAAAAACAAGTCTTAAATTCCTGGACTCGGTACCAGACTGGTATACCTGGTGTCTACCAGAAGACCTCCATCAAGGGCCCACTGTGTCTCCACTACTCAACATTATAAGCATCCAAGTGGGACCTGACCAGTCTCAAGATTTACTATCAATCAAACCGTGCAAGTCTTAAATAAATGTACCTTTGAAGATTACAAAAAGTTTAAAAGATTATCTGTATGTATTCTACTTTTTTATCAATAGATGGTAGCAGAGAGTTTTGTGGCTAATAATAAAGAATTTAATTGCACCAGCAGAGCAAGAGAAAAGGAGTTCCCCTCAGAAAACTCTATAAAAGAGGGAGTTGTCCAAGGGTTTTAAAAAATGGACAGGAGCAGCATGGTCCTTTTTGGTCAATGGGAACAATTTTGGAACCAGTAGTCTAAGATGTTTTCTTGATTTGGATGATCATTTACGAACTGATGCTTCCGTTTTTATTTCATGACCTAAATGTGACCACTTGTACAAAGTTTTTTTGTGCGATCATCACATTTTTGATAATTGGACAGATGGGGCAACTTTACTTTATGTGGACACAGTTTGTGCATACACACTGTTTGTTTCACTATAAGTCCTCCTTGGTAAATTATTTCTATACAGTGTCAGACTGAGATGTCGGAACCCACAATAAAAACTTGGACATCAGTCTCACCCACCAAACTATTTTTCTTTCTGTTCTCATCTCAACCTCTGTATTCTCATAGTCTCTATTCTTTCCATACTGTACTCTATACCTCCATTTATGAAATAGGTTAGGAACCGGAGGGCCCACTGACACCTGAGCCCACCAAGAGTTTTCCTTGTGTCCAGTTGGGCGAGTCCAATAATATATATATATATATATATATATATATATATAACAAACAAGAAAAAGTTGTGC
>CM044440.1:39123144-39140678 GCA_024363595.1 Xenopus borealis
TTTCTTCTTCTGAGTCTAGCAAATTGGTAGGGAACAGTCTGGGCTCAATCTGTACCTCCACAGAGTTAACAGCTTCTCTGTACTCGACAGTCTCATAAAAATCCGTGCTGGTTTTCTTCAGCTCTCCTGAAGACTTTCTACTTTTTGGCTCCAAACTCAGGCACACCCTCTCTCCCAATAATGCACTTGGGTGCCCAGCCAATCAGGTCACTCTCCAGCCTGTTACTAGGCGGAAGGATGTCACAGACAGATAAACAGGGGAAGGCTTTCTCTTCTCCCCTACATTTTTTTCAGCCAAGTGGGTCCCTTTAAGGTTGTTGATCCAGGGTAATGCCTTCTCTGTTGTGCTTTAGCCTGGCCTTTACGATTCTAAATTAATTGAATTAGTTGTGTTTTAGCCCAATAGTTTTTCTTTTATACATGTTTGAATGGCTTTGCCTATATTACTGGTTATATGCACTTATCAATGTTAATTGGATTTAGCTTTGGTGCAGCACCATCATCTGTATATTTTCTGCTCAACTTCTTGTAATGCTCATGTCATTTTGTCTCTTTGTTGTCTTAGAATTACGTATAAAACGTAGTGTTTGACAAAAAAAACTTACTAAGAAAATAGAGACTTTATGTGCCAAATTACACTGTAATTTAATATCTAGCATTTTTTTATTTATATCGAGATGAATTAAAGGCATCTGCAGATGACATTGCAAAAATTACAAAAGCCAAATAAAATTCCCATAAAATTGTTAATAATGCACTATATAATTTAGCATTACAAACTCTTAAATATGTTATGAAAATTACAGCTGTGTCGAAGAGGAATTGTCATGGCACAGCATGATGTACCGCCTATATTGAAAAAGGTGCATCATAGGAAAATTACATTTGAATTAAAAAAAATGGTTTTAGGCCTCTGGTGACTTCCACATTAGTGTTTTATTCATAACAGCCTTTGTACAAATTAATAGCAGTCAATGGGTTATGGAACATGACAGTTTTTGACCTCTGCAATCAAAATTTAACCGCCATTCATTTTTGTTTCTTGTCAGATTCATGACAAAACAGCTATCACACATACACCACCACTTCAGCCAGTACCATTCCCTGATACAGCATGGGAAAAACCTGCTATTGATGTTGTGGGTCCTTTTGCAGATGCTCCTATAGACTGCAGATTTGCTGTAAATTACAGTAAATGGCCAGAACTTACGTTTGTTTCTCATATAACATCAGCTACAATAACAACATTTCTGTCTACAGTCTTCAGCAGAGAAGGTAATCCAAAGGACTTAATATCAGACAAAGGACCACAGTTTGTCTCATCTGAGTTTGAATTCTTTCTGAGAGAGAAAGGAATATTGTGCTTAGGAAATCTTCAGTGTATTACCCACAAGCAAATGGAAAAATCAAGCGATTCAACAGAAGTCTGAATTTTGGAAAGTATTTACAACAGAGTTCTTATATAAGTACTGAGCAACGTGCCATGCAACAACCCAAGCATCTCCAGCTGAATTATTACATGACAGACAGATGTGCACTAAGTTACTAAGTTACATGTTGCAGACATCAAACTTACACAAAATACTGTGCCTACAAAATCATCTACTGATGAGATTGTTAAATGTCAACAAGCCAAATGCAAGGCTTGGACTGATAGAAAACATGGTGTAGGAGAAGTGGACTTTCAACCTGGATCTTTAGTCAGAATTAAGAAACCAAGACTACTGAAACAAGGACAATCTAAATTTACTACACCACTTAAATTGAGACCATACGCATATGAACTGTCTGATGGACGTTGTCTTGCTTCTTCTAGATAAGATTTTGGCCTGAAGAAAGAGAACCTATAAGGCATACTGACAGAATCAGAAAACTACCTCCATGGACCAAGGACTATATTATGTAAATAATTCATAATATTGCTTTGAGATGTTAAACAGAGAATTATCCAAAGGAAAGCTTACTTTTGCCGCAATGGAAGCAAGGGCAGCAGGAGAGGGAAGAGGTTGGAAGAGGTTAGGTTGGTGAGGATTGGGTCTGGATCATTGGGGCCACCATGTTTTTTTCCCGGGGTCCTGCTCAGGGCTGGATTTACATAGCAGGCACTGCTAGGCTCATTCTCGTTTGTTGCCCCTGTCTCCACCATTTTATTCTCTAAAATTTTCATCATCGAGCTTCATTGGGCTTCAATGATTGGGCTTCATGCCGTCCCCTAAAATACTGCTGCCCTAGACGCAGGCCTTCAGTGGCGTAATTACCAGGGGTGAAAAGGATGCAATTGCACCAGGGCCCCCACCCCCTTGGGGCCCATCGGAGCCACGATAATGGTTATGGGTGGCGGTTATCTAGGGGGAAATTTTACAGCACACATGCTATCAACACTCCAGCATGGGAATTATAGAGGTAAGGGCCCATCCTGTACTGGGGTCCACCAGGGAGTAGTTACACCATTGCAGGCCTTGGTGGCCTTTAAACAAATCCGGGCCTGGTCCTGCTGGCCCAGTCCAACCCTACCTATGAAAGTTTACAAACCATATTATATACCATTTCACACAGAGAATAGCATTTCCCACTTTTTTCACTCACGTTACATGTTTTTGCAAAATAGTTTCCCTTTATTTGGCAAACTGCTTGTAGTATCAGTGATAAAAGATGACAAATTATTAGTGACAATGCAAAAACCAGTTAAATCCTAGTATATATTTTAAAAAATGAGTTTCATATAAAGTTCATAAAATAAGCAATTTGCAATCTAGTGTATTCGATTTCTAACTATTCAATCACAAGAAAAGGTTAAAGTATATTTGTTGCATTGTATCTCCGAATTACAATCTGGATTTATTTATATTTTAATAGTTTTTCAGAGATCAATTTTCAGAGGTCAATACTAGTGATGGGCAAATTTATTTGTCTGGCACTAATTCACGGCGAATTCCCGCTATTCACGAAACGCCTAGAAAAGTTTCTCTTAAAACCTCAATGCATTGTCTTAGCTCTTCTAATGGGCAATAAGACAAATAATAGGTTTTATTAAAGGTTATAGAGAATAGTAAGGTAACAATCTCTAAAGCTACTCCAAATCAAACTTCTTTGACCTTTTTTTATTATCTCATTATTAAATATACTGGAAACTGTAATGACTAGCACAGTTGGAAAGATCTAAAGCTTTCTATACTTTCTATCCATTTTACAGATTATTTGAAATGGATCATACTGATGGAACCTGTTTCAAAGATAGAGAGTTAGGTTACTTACAGTATCAATTCAACACATGCAATTTTTAAGAAACCCCATGGTAGTTATGTGCCAAAACAACCTCAGTGATCATTTTAAGGGCTTTTGAAATTAAAAAAACTTTGGCACCTAAAAACTGCCATGTTTTTTTTGACACAGAATCCTGCATGATTAGTAAACTCACAAAAAAGGCACAAGCAATTTTAAATTGGACCCTCTGGGTTAATATGGTTACTGATTGATCTCTGATGCCAATTTATGTAGTTGTTCTTAAAAGGAATCTTCTGTGAAAAGCCTGAAAGTGGTTGGTTGTTTAAAAGTAGAGAGACTTTCTCCATATTTTTGTGGACCCCAACAACTGCATGCAAACTGCACCCCAAAAGAACATGCAAAGATAGAGGTGCTAATAATGTGGGCAGTGTACTTGCAGTAAATACATGCACAATACTAACCCAAGATAGTTGTGAATGCACCAGCTGCTATCCCAAGCAACTGAAGATATTTCTTAATTCTTAATAATTGAACACATCTCTAGAAAAAACGAACACAAAGCACACAAAAATTGATAATATTCACTTGGTTTTATATGTTAAACAGTGACAATCAATGCTTAAAAAAGTAGGAAACCTAGAAGAAGAGTTACTACATAGTGCTACATAGATTTCATAATAATCAATACATTTTGGTGGTGGTAATAATAATGATAATTATCAATAGAATTTGGATAAAGTATACTTGAGCAAGTTATTTAAATGTTATTGCTTTTAAAAATGTTTTATTTTGTTAAAGAACCTGCTTATCATGTAGTCATTGCCTCCCAATGTCTACAAATATACAATCAATGTTGGGCCATACAGATATGTTTTATTTGTATCTGTATGTGGATTAATGAGAACCACAGCATGTCATTGTAAAATGTAATTAAACAAAATGAAGAATCTAGTTATACTATTCTTTAACCCAATATTTTGAGCCAAAACTAATGTAATGACTCCATTTTATTCAAATGTTCCAGATTTAAAAAAAATGATTTCCTTTTTCTCTATAATAATTAAATAGTAGCTTGTACTTGATCCAAACAAAAATATAATTAATCCTTATTGGAAGCAAAACCAGCCTATTGGGTTTATTTAATGTTTACATGATTTTCTAGTAGACAAGGTATAAAGATCTAAATTATGGAAAGATCCATTATCCAAAAAAACCCCAGGTCCAGGAGCATTCTGGATAACAGGTTCAATACCAAATACAAATATAGTGCAATGGAAGCCTCACAATGGATTAGGCTATATCTGCTGTACCATGAGCAAAGGTTACTTGCCAGCCTGGAATCAAAGACAACCTAAAGTAAAGATTCATGGCTCCTGAGTTTTTTTATCTTGAAGCTCTCTATGCTGGCATTGTCTAACCTTAGTGACACAACTGTAGATCTAAACAATGTTCCCTCTAATTCCTTCTCAGCAATATTCTTTTGTGCACAGATTTTAAACTTGTGTGTGCAGTTTTTAAAAACTGTGTGCAAAGGTCAAAATGAGTACAAAATTATTTGTGTGCACCAGAATTTGTTGTGTGAGCTGGCCTGAAAACTTGTGTGTTCCACAACATAGAGGGAACACTGGATGTAAATAATGACCTAATCAGAGTATTACTACAAAGGTCCAGGTGCGCAGTTGATCAAGTTGATAAACTAACCTCAGAATGAAGTGCCCCCACAAATTACAAGGGCAGGAAAAAGCTTCTCCTGGTAACTTTAAGAGATAAACTTTCGGTTTTCAAACCAGAAATTTGCTTCTTCTAGTGGAGACAGTGCTATGGCGCTCTCGGCACCAGCAATGTGGACTAACCATCGAAAAGCTGGCAAAGTCCAATATAAATCACTGGAAGCTTTCCTTATGTAAAACTTTTATTTACTTTAGAAGTTTTAGGCATTCTGGTTCATTTTGCCTGTAATTGCATGGGGAAAAAAAAGAATTTTCTAGGTTTTTGTTGTCATATTTTTTCTGCATTTTTAATCATTCACATTTTTTATATTAAGGTTACATTTGAAGACATTCATGCTTTTTTAAATGTTAGTTTAGTAGAGGTTTAATAAACCTCTAAGGGGCAGATTTACTAATCGTTGAATTTTTGAAGTGAAATTTTTTTTTTCGATAGAATGAAAAATCATTCCAATCGTTTGATTCGATCAAACGATTCAAACGATTCGAACGATTTCACCAAAATCCTTTGATTTCTCAGAACTTAAAAAAAATTTTTAGTTCAAGTTCTGTGAGGTCCCCCAAAATGGCTAAAAAAAGGCTAAAATGGCAAGTTGAAGGATTTTTAAAAGTACTTAGAAGTACTTAGAAATTCCAAAATTCAAAGTTTTGAATGTTTTCAATTCGAATCGAATTTTTGACTATTCGATAGTCGAAGTAGCCCAAAATTACTTCGAAATTTGAATTTAATTTGAATTTTCACTTTGAACTTTAGTAAATGTGCCCCTAAGACTACACAAATTCTTATTTTGATAAGTGAGGCCCTAAGTGCAATGCATCAAAATCAAAACTGGTTCAACAATAAGGTAGTAATATATCAAGGTTTGAATTAAAATTTTTGCCACAATTTGATTTTTTTTGCACAAATACACATTTTAATCATATTTTCAAAAAATTCAAATGTCTGGTACTTATTAAGCAAAAACAAAACTCAGATGTAAAAAATTGACACCTAAAAGCTGGCAAGTTCATGTACACTTCAATGAGAGTCGTCATAGGAAAAATTCAAGCAATTGTTTTTTAAATTCAAGTTTTTGAGTTTTAATTGGAGTTTTCAAGCTTGTAAACTCCCAAATTCATGTTTTTAAGCCTATAAACTCAAAAAATTCTAGGTATTGAAGTTTATTTCACAATTATATTCAACCAATTTTTTTCACAAATAAGCAAATGTTTTAAATTGTGAGTTTATTTGAAGTAGTAAGAAACTCTAAACCCACAAATTTGTATTTACCTATATGTATTGGGAAAACTGTTTGCTTTTAATAATTTTTTTGATTGTAATTCTTTATATGTCGTATCTTGTTCTACACTTAAACAGGGCATTGTGGGATTTCTATTAATAATATGCCTAGAGGTGTCATTTAAAACAGTCCCTGACTTTCAGTAGCAGAGTATTTTTAGCAATTCCATGCACATTGGCCCTTAAGTACTTGAAATACTTTGGAATATAAAATACTTTTTTTCTGAAAAGAGTTCAGGAAATTATAAGAAATAACCTTAATAGATTTCCTCACTTTACACCCTTTCCTCCTTGGGACAACATTAGATAGAAGAGATATTGCAGTTATATTTGGAGACCTATTTTAACAATAGAATGAATTTAATACAGTACAGTGAAACCCTGATTTTAAGTCCCCTGATTTTAAGTTTTCCCGCATTTTACATTTTTTATTTGTGGTCCCACTAATTTATAATGCATTTCAATGGGTGCATTTCCCTGTTTTTAAGTCATGTTTTCCCTGATTTTACATCCAAATTTTGTCCCGATGTTACCAAAAACTGCTTTTTTTCCTCTATGAATGTTATTTGTGAGATAAAGAGGTTTAAAATACTAACCAGATTCTGCCTGTTCTTCCTGTAAATGGTCAATTCCAATAAGTCAGCACCTTATACAGTTCTGCACCAATCACATATTGCTTTTATTTTGTGTGTGACTAACAGAGAATCTTGCTCATGCCCCCATAGTGTAACATTAACACTGCAATGTTTAACCCTTGTTATTAACACAGTAAATATTGTATCTCAAAGTAAAACAGACTCCTGTGCTTTTATCCTTTCAGGACTTGAAGAAAAAGTTTATTTATTTTACCACTACAACCTCCCTTATCATGTGGTGCAAGCAAATACTAATAGTTAAGAAATATAAGCTGTGCCATATATACTTTATATATATGTATATATATATATATATTTATTTATTTATTGTAAAATGTAAAGATATTTGAAATAAGTGATTTTAGTGATTTAGTGATTTTATTTGCTTTTATAGATCAAACATTAAGAGATAAGGAAGGAATTGCAAGTAAGGCAATATATCAATATATCTGATAGTTAACCAGGGAATAGTGTGTCGTTCTTTATCGGGCATTGTATATCAAATTAAGGTTAAGTATTCTACTCTCAATGATGAAGTTTTTCACTAAAGTAAACTACAGGAATTTAAACAATATCTCAATCTAGTGTCACATAACAACATCATAGGTGGATTTTAATGAAGGCTTGGGGAGGCTAAGCCATACCAAACACATCAGGAAGAAAACTTAAAGATCAGACAACAAAAATTATGACATTTGGTTGGTTAGGGGAAGGAAAAATTAAAGCAAAGCAGAGGACTGGAGCAAAGCTATCAAACAAGCAGTCAAACTATCAGACTCCCACATTTACCATAACACTGAGCCAAATATGCGAAATCGCACATATTTCACCTCTTCATGTGCCAGCTTCTACTACCCATAGCAATAGCAAAACACAATTACCATGCACTTTGCCACTAGTGCCATGAAGTTGACCACCACCTCAGTCAGTCCACTTAGTTTGGTGCAATTTCACTGTCAAAAGTTACCATATAACACTGCTCCAAATATTGGAAGTTGCACTAATTTCTCCTGCTAACATGCCAAATTATGTTACCTATAGCAAGGAAAAACACATTTCCTGTGCATTCTGCCACTAGTGTCATGAAGTTAACTGCCTGAATCAGTCCAGTTAGTTTGGTGCAATTTCACTGTCAAAATTTACTGTAATGCTGTGCCAAATATTGCAAGTCCCACTAATTTTTTCTGCTCTTGTGGCAAATTCTTCTCCTCCACATGTGCCAAATCCTGGTACAAACAGCAACAGCAAAAACAATACTAATTTACCATAACACTGCTCCAAATATTGGAAATTGCACAAATTTCTCCCTCTCAAGTGCCAAATTCTGTTACCTATAGCAACCGCAAAACACATTTCCCGTGCATTCCACCAATAGTGCAATGAAGTTCACACCCAGTTAAGTCCCTCCACTTAGTTTGGTGCAATTGTACTTTTGCAATTTTACTTAACTCTGCAGCCAAATATGCCAAATTCCAACTTCTGTTACCCATAGCAACAGCAAACACATTTCCTAGTATTCTAACATTAGTGCTATGAAGTTGACCACTACTTGACTCAGTTCACTTAGAGTGGTACAATTTCACTTTTGAAATTTGCAGTAACACTGCACCAAATATTGAAGTTGCCCTATTTTTTGCTCATGTGCCAATTTTGGTACCCATAGCAACAGCAAAACACATTTCCTGTGCATTCCACTACTAGTGCCATCAAGCTGACCCCCACATGAGTCAGTCCACTTAGCTTGATGCAATTTCACTGCCAAAATTTATAGTAACACTGTTACAAATATGCCAAATTGCGCATATTTTGCCTTTGTGTTCCAAGTGCTGGTTCAATATCAACATGCAAAATCCATAGCAACAGCAAAACACATTCCCTATGCATTCCACCACTAGTGCCATAAAGTTGACCTTTACATTAACTTTTAGGGGCACATTTACTAAAGGTAGAATTGATTAGAAGTAAAAATTTGAATCAAATTTGAATTAAAAAAATTTTAAATTTGAATTTATTTTGGGCCTATGCAACTATCGAATAGCCCAAAATTTGATTCAAATTGGTCAAATTCAAAAATTCCAATTCGATTATCGAAGTATCGGCCCTTTAAAAAAGGGCAGATTGAAGCTTCCGAAATTGCTAAAATTCCCTATGGAAAGCTCCCATAGGATTTTTCCAAGTTTTTTTGATCAAATCAAAAAAATGCGATCGAATTAAAATTTAATTTTTTATATTCGATTGTTCGATAATTTGAATTACGTTAAAACCCCTAGAATTCAAAATTACGAATTTGAAGGGTTTTAATTTGACCTAAATTCAACGGTCGAATTCAAGGGTCGAATTCGAGGGTCAATTAACCCTCGAAATTCGACGCTTCGCAAATGTGCCCCTTAGTGTAATGTAGAAAGTGAGATAATGAGAGAATTTGCAATTGGTTTAAATTTTTTTTATTATTTAAGGTTTCATGTAGATTTTTATTCAGCAGCTCTCCAGTTTGCAATTTCAGCAGTCTGGTTGCTGTGATTGAAATTACCTTAGCCTCCATGCACTAAATAAAAAGGGCCTGAATAAATAGTAGTAATAAAAAGCAGCAATAACAATGCATGTGTAGTTTTACAGAGCATTTTTTATGGAGTCAGTGGCCCACATTTGAAAGCTGGAAAGAGTCAGAGGAAAAAGGCAAATAAGTCAAAAACTAATACAAAAATTAAAAAGTAAAAAAATAATGAAGACCAATTGAAAATTGTTTAGAACTGGTAATTCTATAACATACTAAAGGAAGTGAAACAGCCCTTTAATGTGGATCTCTATATGATCCCATTTACAACATAAAACATGTTAAAAGATTATTTTCTGTCAAAGCAGTCATAAACACTAAAGGGCATATTTACTAAGGGTTGAAGTGAATATTTGAATACAATTTGAATTTCAAAGTAATTTTGGGCTACTTCAACTATCGAATAGCCCAAAATTTGATTTGAATTAAAAAAGTCAAATTTACAAAGTACTGGCCCTTTAACATCCTCTGAATTTGAATATTACCCACCCTTAAGTTGCCGAATTGCCATTTTAACCTCCTTGAGCAAGTCCTGAAAATGTTTCTAAGTCCTGCGAATTGAAATTGTTTGAATCGTTCAAATGCATAGCTGGATTCGAACGATTTCAGCCAAAAACCTTTGAATCCAACGAAGCAATCAAACAATTTCAATTTGATAAAAATTGACCTATTCAATTGAATTATGTAGGTCCATTTTCGATTGAAAATGACCACCAAAAAAATTATATGGTTGAATTTAAAAGTTTTTTCACTTTAAAATTCGACCATTAGTAAATCTGCCCTTTTTAAACATCTCCTTTATGACCTAATAAATCATATAAATTGTCCTTTATTCATATTCAAAAAATGTACTTCCCCAAAAATTGTACTTCCCCACACCAAAAACAAGAGCTGTCAGAATAGGGGGCCCCTTCCAGAAGAAAAATATATGTGCTGACTCTGTAACTGATCTAAATTGATTCATTAGTTGATATGTACATTAGTTGACAGTATGCCCAACTTATTGCTAAATCATACATAGTTGCCTCTGGAGGAATAAGCTGTTATATGTTGGGCATACCGCCAGAGATTTAAATTTTGGAAAGTCTGTCGTCCACATTAAAAATGCCGCCATTAAAAATGGCGGCAAAATTTAATTATACTCATAATTTTTTATTTGAAAACCACTTAGACTTTACCTAGGCATCCCCTTGTTGACTTCCACATGAACTCAAGCCAGCTTTAAGAGATCAAATTTGTACATTCAAGTTTTTATTGGGCTTTAGAAATCTCAAAAATTCAAGTATATATTTCATTATCCAGAATGCTTCAGACCGGGGAGGTTTTGGACAATGGATCATTCTGTAATTTGGATCTGTATACCTAATGTCTGTTAGAAAATCAAGTAAACATTTTTGCTTTGCTTCCAATAAGGATTCATTATATCTTAGTTTGTATCAAGTACAAGCTACTGTTTTATTACTACAGAGAAAAAGGTAATCATTTTGAAATAAATTTGATTCAGATTGAGTCTATGGGAGATTTAATTCGGAGCTGTCTGGTTACTGAGCTTCCAGATAATAGATCCCATACCAGTACTACAAAACATGTACAGTATTTTTGAGCCAATTTCGAACATCTCTATATACGGCAACATTTTTTTCTTATATTCCAAATTAAGGTAAGTATGAGTAATTTGGATGAGAAGAGACTTCATTTAATCAAAGTGTAAAAAGTGGTTAAAGTTCTCCTCATTAAAATATCATACTATTTCAATGTTACCACAACTGTGGTCAGGCGATAATCATTAAAGCAAATTGAGTGCCTAATCTGCCCTTAAGAAATTGCTAAATGCCAGTCATAATTCACAGAAAACTTTTCTAATTAACTACAAAGTTATTTTTATTTCATATTTTTATGATAATTTGTATTCCATTTTTGAAAAGCTGAAGACATTTAAGTGTATGTCATGAGAGTTAATTCCAAGCACTATACTCAATAAAACTGCAAATACAGCCAAACATCTCTGATAAACTGCAGCAGACTAATATAAATAGGTTGGTCAAGCAGCAAAAAATGATAAAAAAGATAATAAAATAAATAACTAACCTAGTCAGACAAATATTTTATGGGTGTTCTGCAGGTTTTATACCCACCCCTCTTTATCTGGAATGGTATTTACTATTAAAAAGTTTAATCATTATGAAGATGCTTTACAAAAGCTACTTTTTATATCAGATATTTTTGAATTGCGAAAACAGAAAAGCGAGTGGGGTTCATTAATAAATGTTGACAGGGGCAGAATGGTTCACATATATATTTGCCCTACACAGGGTTATATCTACAATGCTGGATGACAGTGTGCAGAATTGCATTTTTTTTCTCACTGCAAATCTCCATGAAATATGGAAAAAATCGCAAATTGCAAATATTTATGTGCACATTCTGAGTTTGAATTATGCCACAACTTTGCTGTTTGTAAAATCCCTGATTCTGCTGAATTCAATGATACCAAATACATATTGGTATCCCACTTTTCTTGTCCACAGGACACCCCAATAATGAAACAGCATTTTGTACAATTTTACCTCAAAACAAAATGGATAAGTGTATCTCTATGTTAACATAGTATATCTAACGAGAAAAAAGTGAAATACCCCCATAAGTTAGGCATTTTTAGAAAACGCATACTTCTAGGTTTTTCGACGTGGTGTAGTTTTTGCTGTAATCACTGTCACACAAACCACCATAAAACTCAACAATTTTTTTCAAGTCAATTTGAAAAAAAATCTCCAATAAAAATTTTCAGTGAAAAAAGATAAGAAAGGAAAAATTGTCCTGAACAAAATAATACCACACATGCAGGGTTGCACCTAGCGAAACGGCCTCCAAAAACCCCAAATTAGGAACAATACTCAACGCCGATTTCAGCTGGAAAATTTGGGACTGCGCTCTAAGCGCACACCTTGCAGTTTTCCAGCCTCAACACCCCCTTACCTTTGAAATACCCCCCACAAAATATATATTCATAGAAAGTGCACACCTGCAGCTATTCACTATTCTTTCCTTCATATGCAGAGAATTGCAAGCGCAGCACTCCGTAGTAGTTTGCAGTTTAGCATAAAATAAACAAGAAAATTGAGACAAAGTTCGATTTCCCTCCAAAACTGCCATGAAAACTACCAAAAACCTACTAAATATCAATCTGCAACTTGTCCTGAACAAGCTATTCAGGGGTGTCATCCTTGCTTTCCTACATACAGAATTTGGGGTGCTGTGCTCCGAAGAAGTTTGCGATTTAGCCGGAAATAAAGGGAAAATAGAGCCAAAGTTAGATTTCTCCCCAAAATTGCCAGAACGAAAAAAAAAACCTACTACAAATCAATCTGCAACTCCTCCCAAATACAATGATCCCACACATGCAGGGGTACACCTAAAGACAAGGTTACCAAACACCCTAAAACTAGGGAAATAGATACATTTGAGGCTACCCTGTAAGTGTACACCTTGCAGTTTTCCAGTCTAAACACCCCCTTACCTGTGAAATACCCCCCCAAACTATATATTCCTTGAAATTGCACACCAACAGCTATTCAGTGGTGTCATCCTTTATTTGCTATATGCAGAATTGGGTGTGCAGTTCTCAGTGAAAATTGCAGTTTCAACCTTTGAGGTTGAAAATACAAATTCTACGGAGAAATGCACCCCAATTCTGCATGTAACAAAGTAAGGATGGCACCATTGAATAGCTGCTGGTTTGCTCTTTCTAGAAATGTATGGTTTGTGGGGGGGGAGTGTTTCACAGGTAAGGGGGTGTTTAGGCTGGTAAACTGCAAGGTGTGCACTTAGAGCGCAGCCCCTAATTTTCCAGCTGAAATTGCCCATGTGTATTGGCCCTGTTTTGGGGTGTTTGGAGGCCTCATCTCTAGGTGCACCCCATGTGTGGCATTGTTTTGTTAATTACGACTTTAAAAAACTCACTAAAAATGTGTGCAATTGTGGTGAGAAATCTTTAAAAAACTGCTAAATATCAATCTGCAACTTCTCCTGAACAAAACAATACCCCACACCCAGTTGCATAACTAAAAGAGGAAGCAGTCCCCACAGCTACGGGACCAGGGAAAAGGAGACCTGGACTGCAGAGTCTGCTTCCTCAATAACTTGGAGGGGTGTGCACCAGGCCCCACCACTAATAAAAGTATCAGAGGGCCCTATGCACACTCCTACCTGTTTGCATGGGGTTGTGGGCAGGAGCAGACACAGAGTCCTCAGAAAATTTTACTTGCGGCGCAGGGCAGGCCAGGCCTGGCACATGCTTGTAATGTCACTGCATACATTGAAGGGTGTGCCTAGAGATACTGTCAAATACTTTAAAGCATGGGTAACTGCTAAATTTGGGGCTGCACTTTAAGGGCATACCTTACAGGTTTGCAGTCTAAACTAACTCCCTTATCTGTGAAATACCTCCATCAAGTATATAACCCTTCAAAGTGCAGACTTACAGCTATTCAGTGGTCCCATTCTTGTTTTCCTACATGCAGATTTGTGGATAGGTCTTCGTAAAAGTTTACAGTTTGATCTGAATGAAGAAAAATAAAACTCAATTTCTCCCCAAAACCCCAAAGATTAGCAACAAAAACCTACTGAATAGATACTGAATATTCTACTTACCATTATCGGTTTACTGGAGCATATTTGGACCCTTTTGTGTGATCTGTACTCTTCGGCAAATGATAACGACACAGCATGCCAATATGTGGTGTGTCATCTGCGATTCTGCAAAAAAAGATGAATGCCTACACAAAAACAAAATATATATATTACCCCGAAATAAAGAATTTTAACTGGAAACCCAAGTTCAGCTTTCAGTGAAATCAAGTAGCCTTTGCTCTCCAATCATCTCAGTTATACATTTAGTAAGGTACTACTATCCATAATCAAAAGAAGAACTACAGTTAGCCTAAATTTTTGAAATGCAAACTAGTCCCATCTGTGATCAAAACAGGGTTTTGGTTGGCAGTTGGGCTAAGAAAGTTATGAAGTGCATATCACTTTACAAAAAAGCATAAGCCCATACTAACCGAAATTCCAGGGAAACCTAAAATACTATTAAAATCCAAAATATCAGTATTCTTAGCAACTGCACTGGGAGGGAAGCTTATGTGGTGTCAGTAAAAAAATGTTTTTGTGGCATCAGAAAGATAAAATCATCAGCAGGTGAGATGAAATGATCTCATGGAGTCATCACACACCACAAGATTTTGGGCGCCCTTGTCCGTCACTTAACAACTCATTTGGCTAAACCCCCCAGTGTGATCTATAGCTCTAGGGACATTTTAGATAAAAGAAAATATAAAATTAACAACAGCAACATAAAATACTAGGAGTGCCCTGAATATACATTTTGCAAAAAGCGGGACACCAATTCTTATTATAACGCCAATCAATACACAACCTACAAGATCTTTATTAGTAGTGCAGCTGAGTATGGTATATTTCAAAACACGGTTTGAAACATAACCCGGGGTTGCTAGGGCACTTTGGGCAATAGTACTGTGTATCTCGTCTTATACACCTTTTGCGGCACACCTTGCAGGCTTTCTGGGTAAACTTTTTACCAGGTGTGGGTGGAAGCGTGTCTATGAAATGCTTCCCCATCAACCTGTCCACATGGTCACTTGCTGGCATAGCTGGCATCTCTGGTGTGGCCTCCTCTGTACCACCAAACAACAGGGCAGGGAGTAGCTGCTGATGATATTTATAATAGGTCAATTTAGGTCCTGGTACTGCTGCCTTGCACACAACATACAAATTTCGAAGGGCTGTTTGGATCAAGTAGATGCCAAGTTTTTTGTACCAGGCTGTTGTTTTGCGGGTGGCATTATAATAGTGCTGGAGTTGTTCAGTTCTATCAACACCACCCATATGCTTGCTGTATTCCTTGCAACAGCGAGGCTTGATTTTAGGGGGCCTACCAACTCTGTGTTCTGTAATTACTGACTCATCGTGGATTGTTGTCAGCATGAAAATGTTTCTTGTGTCAAAAAATTTGATGGCAAGGAGCTCATCATTTCTAAGGGCATACATTTCTCCACGGTTCAAATTTTTCTCGAGGAGATCCCTGGGCTGTCCTCTACAGGTATTTATTTATAGGTATTTATAGTGCCAAAGGCTGGGGTATCCAATGAATGTAGGGCTCTAAACAGGATTCTTGAGTAAAAGTTATCCACATATAAGTGGTAACCTTGGCCCAGAAGTGGACAGATGAGCTCCCATACAATCCTGCCACTGACAGTCAGGTAAAAAAAAAACTTGTGTACCCCGAGCTGCTTTCGCACAGTTTATAAAATTTTATCCCATAGCAGGCACGCTTGCTTGGGATATACTGCCGGATAGTGATGGGCGAATCTATCCTGTTTCGCTTCACCGAATTTCCAAGGAAATGTGCGAATTGGCGAAAAATTTACGAAAAGGCAAGCGTCTCGTTTTTGACACTCGTCGCATTGATTAAGACGTGCTTTGCATAATTTTTGGCGCGCGGCTCGGTTTTTATTCGCCAGCGGCGAATCATTGGAATTTGCCGTGAATTCGCGCCTGCCGAATAAATTCGCCCGTCGCTACTGCAGGAAAATAATGCCCCCTTTGAAAAGGAGGAGTGATTCATCTATACAAATGTTTTGGGAGGGGGCGTACACTTCTCTAAAGCGCTCGGACAGGCTATTTAGAAGTGGCCTCAATTTGTGCAGCCTGTCATGTCCAGGCTCATTAGGGGGTACAGCAGTGGCATTGTTGTTGAAATGCAGAAACCGGAGCAGTAGCTGATCAGTGAAAAAGAACAGTAAAAAAGTATAAAGATCAATGAAAAAGAACAGTGAAAAAGAACAAAGATCAGTGAAAAAGAACAATACCAATGAAGAACAAGCAAATGCAAGTAAATGAACCGAAAACTAAAAATGCAATAACAAAATACAGAAAATGAAAATAAAGAACCAACCCCCAAAACTGAAATAAAATGATCAAATGCAGTAAAATCAATAAAATATCAAATCAATACAATAATAACTTCTCAAACTATGCAAACAGGGAAAAATACTAACAAAGTTTATGGCAAAACAAAGGCAGAAAAGGCACAATAAAATAAAGGCAAAGTAAAAGAAAATCACACTTACACAGTACAAGTATATGTGTGTGTGTTAGTGTGTTAGAGTGTGTTGGTGTGTGTTGGTGTGTGTAAGAGTATGAAAATGAGAAAAAACCTAGATCTGTAAAAAAAAAGTCAAATTAGTCAAAAATGTACAGAAAGTGTGTTGTGTGAGTGTTGTAGTTGTGCAAGTGTGTTACCTGTTGTAGATCAACGCAGATCTCACCAGTACAGGGAAGTCTCCAGCTGCAGCAGCTCCAGGATCCTCCAGGTGCACAGTAGAAGGAGGGGGAGGCGCCTGGGGGCCAGATTTAAGTACCCCTGCAAATCCCACGTGACTATGATGTCACAGTGGGCGGGGAACAAGGGATGCGATCGTATCACATATGCTCATTGCCTAGGGGGATAACAAGTTCCTGCACCCTCTCTGCACCCTCTCTTGAACTGAGATTTTGGTTTTGTGCAGAGAGGGTGCGTTTTTTTGAAAAAAAGATTCCCCTGGAAATCCCGCATCAAGGGATGTGGGACCCGATCTCATCAGGTTTGCTCCTTGCCTAGGGGGATCTGAAGCGCTGGCACCCTCTCTGCACTTGCTATTTTGATTTTATGCAGAGAGGGTGCATTTTTACTAACGAATGTAGCTCCTACGTTCTTGGCAGATAAAGCCTTCTTAGCCAAGAACGTAGGAGCTACGTTCTTGGCAGGGAAAGGGTTAAACAAACCTTTGTATACAATTTAATTAAAATAGCACCTTACACCAAAGTACAATAATAATAGCCAAAACATGGTGATTCTAATTATACCTTTTAGCACAAAACAAAATAAGTTTGTGCCATTATAAAAGTAAAATCTTAATTGTAAATTTGTGATATTTTACAATAGATAATTATCTTCTATTTTCGCATCTATTTGCAATTTCTATTTGCATCTATTCGCTCTCTCTTAAAAGCCATATGTTGGCGGGGGAGGATATAGCCCTCACATTGAAACCAAG
>CM044440.1:39142123-39160008 GCA_024363595.1 Xenopus borealis
TTAACCTAAGCCTTTAGAGTGCTCCCACAATCCCCCCGTGTTTTGACATTATAAACTACCACTTTTCACAGACAATATCCTTTTTACCCTAACTAATCCGGACAATTCACTCCCAAAACTCTATCTGACACTAACAAAATACAGTCATTTATCATACTATAAATTGAATGTTAACAAAACACAAGCCTTACCAATGAACATACCCAAGACCAAAACAAAATACCTAAAAGAAGTCTATCCATTTCAATGGAGACAAGACACAATGAACTATTTAGGAATTGAACTGGGTAAATCAGTCATCGAAACCTACAACAGCAACTTTGCAAATGTCCTAAAGGATATACAATCATAACTAGAGAAACGGAAACCATTAAATATATCCTGGATAGGAAGAATGGTTACAGTCAAAATTATGTCTTTACCCAAATTACTATATTTATTTAGAGCACTAACGATTGCAGTACCAAAGCTTTTTCTAAGACAAGCACATACTATCCTAGGGAGGAAACAGACCAAGACTCAAAGGTAATATGATGCAACGCAGACAACAAAAAGGAGGATTTGGTGTACCCTACATAGAAAGTTACTACAAGGCAGCTATTCTCAAACAACTAGCAATGTGGAATTTCCCCACAAACCACAAACAGTGGCTTGCCATAGAACAGGAACAAGTGCACTCTCTAACACCCTAACAAATGATGTGGACTAAATCACCTACGAAACTGATTAAAAACACAAATTTGTACCACACCGCAATAACAGCCCTAAGAATATGGAATCAAATAAAATCTAACAACCAAATACATGCCTTTCCAGCTAAACAAACTCCAATCAGAACTATGGAAACAATGATCCCTGACCTATCCATTAAAAACTGGGAAACTTTAGGACTAACAACACTGGCACAACTGTTTTCTACCAACACCCTAAAATCATATACAGAACTCCAAACCAAATTCAACTTCCCGAGACAAGATCATTACAAATATCTACAAATCCAACATCTCTTAAACCCATTCTAAAAAACTATTCATAGACAACAAACGCATTTTGAGCAACTATGCTTCCATGCTGCAGGAAAAAAGAAAGGACTATCCAAAGTCTATCAAATAATCTCAATGATGCAACAGAGACAAAACCAACCCACATCCAAAAATGGGAACAAGACCATGGAATAACAAACACAATACCACAATGGGTTCAATCAGTCAACGCAGCCTTTAAATACTCTAAATGCATCAACCATATAGAGAACCAGAGAAAGATTATCTTTCGATAGTACAAAACCCCTTCTGTCTTCAACAAAGTGTACCCGGATAGCTCAGCCACCTGCTGGAGGTGCACAATAACAAAAGGGACTTTACTTCATATATGGTGGTCATGCCACATAATTGCTCCCTTCTGGAAAGAAGTCTTACAACTAATGAATGAAGCCACCACAATCCCAGTTGCACTGACTCCATCACTGGTGCTGTTAAATCATGGACTGCAAGATATTATTTTTGAATTTTGAAGTAATTTTGGGCTACTTCGAATAGACCAAAATTTGATTTGAATTAAAAAAAATAGAAAATTTGAATTTTAAATTACTGTATTTTTAAAAAACTGCGAATTCAACCATTCGCCAACTTAAACCTGTTGAATTGCCATTATAGCCTATGGGGGACCTCCCATAGCCTTTACAGGCAATTTGGCAAAGTTTTTTAAACAGAAATCGTTTGAATTCTTTGAATCGAATGATGCATTCAAAAATTTGTATTTGATCAAAAATGGACCTATTCAATCAAATTATGTCAATTTTCGATTGAATCTCCTCAGTCTTCCTTCAACTGTTGATTTATTAAGCATCTGAAAAACTCAATAAAAAGTTAAATAGAAAAAATGTAATTTATCTGAACCTCCTATCTTATCTGAACCTCCTAGCAGTTCTAGGCTCTCTGGCTGTTCAGTGCAGAGAAAAACAGGACTTTCCAGTACAAATGAGGGTTGAGCTGTCAAAAGAGGAACTGTTTGTCTAAAAGCGGGACAGTTGGGAGGTATGCATAAATTTGAAATTCGACTAGTTGAAATTTATTAATAAAATCAAATTTTGACAAATTTAAAAAAAAACTAAAATTTGTGTTGAATTTGATCAAACTCGATTCCAGTTTTTTGTCAGGAATGTCAGTAAGACTACAAACATCTCCATATTGATCCTTGCATCTCTCCTATTGACGTATACAGTAATTTGGCAGGTTTTCTTAAAAGGCCAGAGAATGATAAATCTCAAAAATGTAATTAAAATTTTTTAAAAAACTCATATCAAATTTGGATAACTCCCATGTCAAATCTGAGAGTTTTGACCATAAAAAATTTTTGAAAATTCAAATTTGAATTTTCAATTCAGACCTTGATAAATCTGCCCCTTAATGATTGTGACCTTCTTTAATGTTTACTGCAGAAAAATAGAACAGGTACCCATTTTCTAAGATTTATATAGCAATAAAAATAATAACATAATTAACTTTCCCTACAAAACCACTTTAAAGGTGATTTTAATTTTGACAATAATAACATATAGGGGGTTATTTATTAAATTCTGAATGAAAAAAAACTGAATGGAAAAATTCTGTTTTTTTTACTATAAAATCCAGATTTTTTGTGAAAAAAAGCTTAAAAAATTATTTTTTCCAGTTTTTATATCCCGGGGATGGAAAAAGTCACAATCTGAAAACCAGCATCTCAGACCTGCTGAGGTTGTACATAAGTCAATGGTATAAGTCCTATATAAGTCCTGAAGATATCCCGATCTGTGCTGGGTTTCATGCAATAATCTGAAGATTTTGTGATTTTCACGCAAAAATATAAAAAAAAAAATCGGGCTGAAAAATCTAAAAAATTCTTAAAATCAAGTTTTTTTATTCACATAAAATTTTTGGGAAAATATATATTAATATTATAATAAGGGGAAAAACCCTTTCAGAAAATTAGCTAATTTCAGATTTTGATAATAAGGCCCCCATGATCATTCAGCATTATAACTTTCCTTGTACACATCAACAATTCATTCATTCAGCAGTTGAATTATCCAAATAGAAAGTTACATGAAATATGCTCTAAAATTGCCTGAAAACAGAAGCTTTAGAGGTTACTGCAGAAGTAGGCCATAACAGTATTCTATTTATTTAAGCATATAATGAAAAAATACAGTAATATCTCTGAAATATTGATTTAAACATTACAAAAGTGATTTCAAGAACATTTTACACAAAGCAAATCATTGAGACATGAGTCAACAGATTCTAATGTTAGTAAGTAAGCATGTACAGAAGATTTCTGGTGGAATACAATTCATGTTTTTTTCATGGTTTTAGTTAATTGTTTTTTTTTTTAGATTCTAATTTTTTTAAGAAATAAACATTCACTATTTGTAAAATGTCAAGTTTATATGAATTATATTTTATTATTATGAATTTATATAGGTATATAAACATCTCCACAAAAATTATAAAAACTAATTGTGAAACAGATTTATTAAACTACGGTTTATTAAAAAATATTATGGCAATGGTTCCCCTTTAAAGATTATCCAAGCAATGACTCCAAATCACTGTGTTTTAAAATAATTATATATTAATGCCAGATATTAATACCAATAAAACTGTTATTTAGTATTTGAGATTTAAAAAGTAATATTAAATACATCTTTAAATGAATTTAAAAAGTTAAAGTTGGTTATCATTAGTGTTCTTTATCTTAAAAAAAATTATTTATATATATATATATTATATATATATATATATATATATATTCTATTGCACACTATGTTAAATAATATACATGATTTTAATTTAATTTACCCATGTTATTAAGAAGGACAGTATACAGTACAAACTAAACATTGATATTTGCCAACGGAAATCAGATATGCTTGATGCAATCTATCTAAATCAATCCAATTTCCCCAAAATAAGCTGTCACTAAGAAAATCCAAGATAGATATAAATAGTTCTAGAACATCCCAAGTGACAGTTTAAAAATTAAATGTTAAACATTTTGGCACCTTAAATGCTAAAATAAAATTGTTACATTTTACAATCCTAGAGCCATGCATTTTGACAAATTTTACATCAAGCATGGTGAAGGATACAGTATAGCAAATACACAGAAAAGTTAAGTATTAAAATCTTTCCCTCACAGTTACTGTATTTAGCCAAGCCAAAAAAAATAAGCATGTAAACAACATAAGGTTTTTATATTTTGTTGGATAATAAGAGAAAAGTAAAAAAGAAGCTGGAAGACTGCCAAACAGAATAATGTGTTGCTAACATATATTGGGTCAGTAAGGCCTCTCATTTCCACATTGATGGAAATTAAAGAAGCAACTAGAGATGAGCAGCTTTATGTAGGCACAGTGACACATTAATTAATTCATCTTAAATATGAAACAGGTGACCGGGATTAGGAGTAAGCAGAAGACAGCATTTACTCTTGGGGGCAAATTCACTAAGCGCTGAAAATGCACTAGCGGTGGCATCGCCAGCGCTATGCAAATTCACTAAAATGTGAAGTTGCGCTCAGGGAGGTGAACAGTAGCAAAGTTGCTCTACTGTTAATTCATCAGGCAAAGCGAAGTTACGCTAGCGATGGGTAATTTGCATAGGGTGCAAAGTTAAAGTATAATAGACGCATACTGCAGCCACTACATTATACTACCCAAGCCCAGGAAACCTTTAATAACTCAAATAAAGTTGTTCAATTTCCATACACATGTGCCCCCTAAATAGTTGAGTTGCCATATGTTAGGAAATGTAGGGGGGACGGAGGGTACCCTAAAAAAAATTTACAATAATTTTCAGCCAATCACCCTTAAAAAAGTAAAAGACGTCAGCGTTTTTTTGGGACTCAGAAAAATTTTTAACTTTTTTTTTTTTTCAACCTCCTATCTATTTTATTGAACTTCGCCAGGTCTGACCCTGGTAAAGTTAAGTCTGGTGAAGAGGATAGCGTTCAGAAAAAAAAATTCTTAGTAAATTTGCGTAGATTCTTCAATAGCGTTAGGGTGCAAAGTTGCGCTAGTCTGTTTACATCGGCGAAGTTCCGAAATGACATTCCGCTGGCGAATAAGTGCTAGCATTAGCCACTTCATGCATTAGTGAATTTTCCCCTATGTATCCACCAGATATTGTTCTTGGTAAAGTAAGAATTATTACATTTTAAGGTGAAATGTTAATTCATTCCGTCATATCAAGTTCAAGCCAAAAGAGTATCTGTCTGAACTTAAAAAACAGCTCATGCTCTTTCTAACTCCTGCTCACATTTTGTTGTTCTCACGGAGAAAAAAATTAGTAGAAATGACTCCAGATTAGCCTTACAGTCATGAACATAATTATTTTTATTTCCAAGTGCAAATTATCCCTGTGTCTTTGTTCCCTGCCCAATTTAAGCATAGTAAAAAACTTTTTAAAACAGAAAAGGCTTTTTTAGCTTTTCTCTCCATAACCATGATGGTTCATCTGCTTTGTTTTACTTAACTGTGTCACAGTGTTTTTGTTCATGACATACAGAGCAACTGCAGTCTTCTCCTGAAACCATATAGTTATTGTACCCTAATATCTAATACCCTCCCCAAGGATTCTCAGTTTATTTGCACATCTAGTGAAACAGAGGGTAGCTTTCATTTTTCCAATATAAGGAATCATATCTCATTCTTGTCTGTAAGAATATTCTCAACATTAGTCTTCTACAGTGTATGTAGAGAAGTAACCTGTTTGAGTCCAGATCAAACAGCAATTCCTGCTGAAGCAAATCCTATAAAAGCAATGTTAACAGAATCTGAAATTCAGCATTGTGAGATTTGTGGATTGTGAAGAAAGAAAGCTGAATATTGTGTTTTGTTTTAGAGTTACTGGTTGCATGAAAAGTCTATAAAATCCTATTTGATCTCATAATCTGTAATGAATCTCCAATGGAGTGTTTGCCTGAAAGGATGCTTTTAATTAATCTCTTTGTAAAAACAGGCCAAACTGATAAAAACATTAGAGCTGAACTTGTGATAGTAATTGCAAACGTGCCAACAGGTCTGTAATATATTTTACACTTTTGGAAGAAACACATTTGCTCTTATGAGAACATATTATTTATATTATATTATTTTTTTAAATTATATTTCTTGCTAACAAAATTATAAAATTAGTGCCAGAGGCAAAGCTGATTTTCATTTTCTAATGTTATGGAATGTTATGGAATGTTGTGTTTGCTACAGAATATATGTATTCAGTTGGCCATATTTATAAGCTCTGTGATTAGAAACAAAAGATAATTTTCTGCATCAGATTTATTTATTGCAACATAACAGAAATAAAAGTATACAGTAAATGAAAAATTTAAGCCAATCTGTGAGAACAAAAAACTTAAAAGGAATGAATAAGATTTTTATATTTAGTTAAAAGAGGAAGAGATTTCTGAGAAGTTTAGTCTAATACAGCCATGCGAGCCAAAAGTTGTTGTTGTTGTTTCTACTTTGCTACATACATAAATGACTTCAAGGAAAAATATAATGTAGTTGATTTAGTTCAATGCTTCCTCCTGTGTCAAGTCAAGTGCTCACTTTCCATATAGGCCACACCAGTAGACCTTCGTGTATATATTCGAATTGCAGTTGGATGGAGCACACGATAAGCAGACTTGTGCTGCAGAAAAGCTTTATTGTGTTCACAACATGTTTCGGACCAACGTGGATCCTTTTTCAAGTGAATTTAATACAGACAAAACACTCTTTTATTACTAAACATGGCTCCACCTCTCAATTCAACCAATTAGTGTCCATTCCCTTGTTAGTGAATGTGAACATTTCATTGGCTTTTGTTACCAAACTTTAGAATCCATTAGCCAAGTAACATATATCTAGAGCTAGACAAAACAATATATATAATTATAAATAAAAAGATATATAAAAAAAACTAGTGCACATCACCCCACCAGTCTTTTAAAAACTTGTGCTTACACAAGTTCTACTTTAACATCTTTAAAAGGACAATAAAAACATTTACCAACATTTAGTGCTGGATAAATTAAATCATCAACCTTGTTATCCACTATTTAGTGCAAAGAAATATTCAAGACAAACATCATATCTTACTACTGTGATAAACAATTGGTAACTTAGATACAAAAGTGTTTAGAGATGTCGTTTAAGATATGATGTTTGTCTTGAATATTTGTTTTGGAATGCAAGGAAAGGGTTGGATCACTCAAATGAAAGGAAAGGGGAACTAATCAAGGTTAACTTTCAGTTTATGTAGTCAGGTATGATTGTGTAAAAATACCTTTATATAAGGGCCTTATTTTCCATAAAGGGCCTGTGCGTAGGGCAGTAGCTTTAAGGGGTCAGCCCTCAATGCCTATATGGTAAAGACGTTTTTTGAAAAAAAGTGAAAACCTCTTCCCTGCCATCATATATATTGCCATGAAATCTGGTGGCAGAGGTGTAGGGGTAAGGGGTATAGTTAGGGGATAAGTGATGTCACAAGCATACGCAGTATGTCATGATGTTACTTCCACCAACATCATATACGTGCACCAATGGGCACAAAGGGGTGTGGTGCCATCCTCAGCACAAGAATACAACTTTGCTTTATATGTTTATTTCTGGAATTATCTTTTCTCCCTAGAGTAAACCCAACTGAATGTGCTTATATCAAAAAGGAGTATATTTTCTCTTTAATTTACTAAAGCATTTTCCAAGATCTTCCATACTGAAATCAGAATTATACCTCTTCCCTGCCCCAGAGCAGAGCCAGAGGATCTTTGGGGTGTGTTCTGTAATTAAATAGGTTTAGAGCTACAGGCCCATGCTATATTACAAATCAGTATACCATTGGAGGACTAAAGTTTCAAGGAGAATAATAATAATTACAGTATTATCATTAGACAGCTATTACACTGCAAAATGTATTTGTGCAGTAACTGCAGTAACTTATGGTTTCATGCTTTGTTTCTAGTGGAAAATATTGACTTTCATCGTAAGTAGTTCTGTCATGTGCACTTAGCATTGCATAAATATATGTTAATAAACAAAAATGAAAGCTTGTGGGGACAAAGGAGACGATTTACAATACACTTGGAAATGAGTGGATTTATAATAAAACCACAAAATGTAACGTATAGGATATTAATAATTTTTTTGTTGTGGTACCTCTTTTGGAGCTTGTCTATGAGATTAAAAAAATTTAGGGTCCTATTTATTAAAACTCAAATATTTGTAGTCAAGTTTTTTAAAGGGGAAAAACCTCTGAAAATACTCCAGCTAAAACCTGTTGAAAACAAGTATAAGTCAAAGGCAGATATAACAACTGACACCTGTTTTTTACCTTCAGGATTCACTTTTTTGGCATGATTGCATTGGTTTTCATTTGATAATCCAAGTCGGGCTACAATTCGATAAACCTCAGTTTTCTGAGCAACAATTTGAAAAAGATGCATGATACTAATTGACTCTCTGTTTTGTACTGACTTTTTTGTTGCATCAATTTTTTTTTTCGAGAATAGATATTGGTAAACTAAGGCGATTCAGGTTTGGGACTTTGGTCAAATTTTTTTCATAACAGAGTGAGAAAAAGTCAAGTTTTAGTAACTGGGCCTCTCAATTTTTGCAAAAGCATTTTAATGGGACCTTAAAAGGATATTTATTTATTGCTTTACTTTTTTAAACTTACCTGATTTAATCAGCCTTAAACTTTTACATTAGAGTTTCTATCAATCTCATTTCTTTGTGCCATTTGCTTCTATTGTTATTCATACAGAGTGTTCAATACAGTGAAATACATTAACATTTCATGCAAAAGATTATAACAATAATAAGCTGCCTGAAAAAAGGTGCTAACATCATGACATTTAACTGATTTAGTAGGCCTTTTGAGTCTACACCCAAGGCCACTTCTGCTCATAAATATTCTCTGCATTTGCTCTTGTCCCTTCTTTCAATAGTCTGGATACTTGACATATGTAAGTAAGTTAGTACTTAAGTCTGAGAGCATTCCTTGTTCTGTGAACTAACCACTTTAACTCCCTGAAGTACTAGCTTAGGTTTATAATTAAAAAAAGCAGCCATACCACTAATTCTGTACAATTATTTGCTGCCTCTTCACACACTGTAATCAGCAAAAGGGGCAACACACATTAAGCACAATTTATCTGCTTATTCACCTAGGTCCAATCATCAGATTTTTTTTTCAGGTATAAAAATTGCAGTAGAGTTAGCGTTTTATTGCTGAAGTGTTTTTAAGAAATATAATTTTTTTACACAAGCTTATAATTTTAATAATTAAAATTTTTCATTTTAAAAGGCCACTAAAACCAAATAGGATTTTCTTTATAAATATTGTTTTCTTCTTTGCATTATTTATGCACACACAAGATATTTTTGCATAAAAATTATCTTTTTCATTTAAAGGGGTCCTGTCACCCAAAATAACTTAATCCGAATCATATTTTATTATGTTAGCCAAGCAAATTGAACTTTAATTACACTGTAAAATTTATTTGAATCTTATTTCCTGCTATCTGGGAATTCATAATTATAGCAAGCAGGCAGGAGAAATTTTGTGAACACTGTTATTAAGGCAAGCCTTGTATCTTCTCAAAATCTTGTTTATGCACCAGAGTGGGTCCTGATGCACTTGTTACACAATTAAATGGTTAAGGGAATGTTGGAAAAGCAGTGACATCTAGGTAGTGCTGAATGGAAATTGAAAAATTGATCACATAGCTTGTATACATACCACCACAAGTAGATAAATAGATGCTGTTTTGTGAATACAATGTAATGCTGTAATTGTACCTTTTAACAATTCAAATACAAAAATTATTTTTGAATAATACCACCTTGTCAAGTAATTTTTGTGAGTGCAGACCCTTATATTGTCGGAAACGACACGACGCGCCGCGTTTGACACGACACGCGACTCTTTTCGTGAATTTTTCCGCCAATTCGTGAATTTCTCTTGTCTGCCCTAAGTAATCTTACTGTGCATCCTTATGACCCAGGAAAGTATCTTATTATTAACAGGTATGGTACCTATTATACAAAATGCTTGGGATGTATTTCGCAGAATGCTTTACCATACCTGAGTAAACATCCATAAAACCTCTCTCTGTTTGTTTAAGACAGCAACTGCTATATTAGTTTGGTGTGATGTAATTAGGTGTCTCTTTTCACAGAGGACTTAGAACAGCAGCACTGTGAGTGTAACTAGGTGCATATACATAGATCTTTCTGTTAAAGCTTGCATAGTTGTACCTTTCCTTCTCCTTTAAAGAGGTAGTAAACCATGCTGCACTGCACTGATAAACCAAACTTGTTGTTGCTGGATTACAAATCCCAGAATAATGTAACATATACTGATGGTTGAGGCATGCTGGAACCTGTATTCTTAAAGCAATATTGCACAATAAAACGTTTCCAAAATTTTCCCCCACATTTACAGCCAGCGACTGCCGATTGACTCCAATGCATTTGGTGCAACAAAAAAAGCCCATTGACTTTAATGCATTTGATAACATTTTTATAGTCATTTTGTAAAATTATCCAGCTTTTTTGCAAGTTTTTTAATGACTTCATACACTAAACATGACTCATTTTGTTGTACTGTTATAAATAAAACACATCAGCGTATCTACACACATAATAACATAGTAAGTTAGTTAGACAACCTTCTAAGTCTATATATAACCTTACTAACTGCTAGAAAGCAAAAAAAAAAAACATTTGAAGCCTCTCCAATTTGCCTCAGAGGGGGAAAAATCCTCCTTGACTCTAAGATGGCAATCAGTCCAGTTCCTGTATTAACTTGAGCTACCTTCCAAAATCATGTATTCCCTCCATTGCTAAAAAGTCATCCTATGCCTTCTTCATACCACTCTTCAAGTTCCTCTTCTCCAGTGTGAACATACCCAATCTGGCCAGTCTTTCCTCACAACTAAGATTTTTCCATACTTTTTATTTGCCCTTCTCTGCACCCTCTCTAATTCAATAATGTCCTGTGTGAGCACTGGAGAACAAAACTGTATGGGCATACACTAGATGGGGTCTTACCAGCACTCTGTACAGTGGAAGAATAACCCCCTCCTCAAGTGAATCTATGCCCCTTTTTATACAGCTCAAGACCTTATTTGCCCTTGAAGCTGCTGACTGACATTGCTTACTACAAGGACTCCAAAGAAAGTAATTTTCCTTTAATGCAGTTCCATTAAGGGTATAAGTGGCCTGCATGTTTTTACATCTCAGGTGCATGACTTTACATTTATCTACATTGAATCTCATCTGCCGCCCAGTTTATCAGGATCCTACTGCAAGGATTCCACATCCTGGATGGAATTAATTGGGCTGCTTAATTTATCTGACATGACCTACTCTTCATAAATCCATGCTGATTAATGCCCATAATGCCATTCACAAGGACAATATTTTGATTGTGATCCCTTAACAAGCCTTTGAGTAATTTGCCACCATGGATGTCAGACTTAATGGCCTGTAATTGCCAGGCTGAGATCTTAATTCCTTTTAAGGGATTAAAATCAGCTTTCCTCCAATCCATAGGCACCATAAGAGAGGAAGTGAGCCTGAGCAAATCTGAAATAGATGCTGGCTGAAAACTGAACTAAACTCTGTTTGCACCCAAGGGCTCTATTCCCTCTGGCAAGTCTTGGCGATTTGTTTACACTAGTTCAATTCTGAGCAAACAGTGTAGCTATGAGGTGGTCTGGGAATCTAGACTCTTGTTTATACTGAAGAAAAGAAATTAAGCTCCACTTTGAAGCTCCTAATAATAGGCTGCTAAAAGGCAGCTTATGAGAAAAGGTAGTGGTTTGCTTGTTCAGACACAGATATGGCACTCTGAACAAATTGCACTGTTTATGTAGGAAAGGGGAGGCGAGTTCCGTAAACATAGCTTACCTTTAAATTTTTAAATGAAACATGGATTTTACATTAAAACATGAACATAATGTACATACATAGGCAGAATGCAGTTTCAACACATTTTTAGCATAGATTTTTTTAGGTGTGTACTCTCCCTTTAAGGCATCTCCTCCACCGATACCATCAGAGAATCAACCAGCAACAGGACCTTTACTGGCTAGGGAATTTAAAAGCATATAAGGATTTATCACCTAATTATAAATGCTTTGCGTATTAATGGAGTGACTAAATAATAATATGAGGGAGAATTATAAGGACATTTTAGCTATTTGATATAACAAATAAATCATGTCAAAATGAGTAATGCACAAACATAGACTGAAACAGTTTGTGTCATGATTATTTCTTTTATCATCACATTTACAAAGTGAAAGATACTCCAATGAGTAGTACATAAGGTTATTCAATTAATAGAGACAAGCACATATTAGGATGCAATTTTCAACCTTCTGCATTTTGTCACCCTGTGTCAGGTACACACTCTCAAAATTGTATTATTTGCTTTTTACAATAAGCCATGATAATTTATTTCTACAGTATATTTGCCTGTGATCAATAACATATAAATATGACCCTTTAATTGAAGAAAGATTAAATACGACTTCCTTCACTATGCAATTAACGTACAGTAGTTTATTCAATCTGTTGAAATACATTCATGCATTATCAAGAATAATAAATGTACATATGACTACACACCTCCATTGCTATGAAATGCCACAAGGCCTACATTTATCATCAGATTTCTTCTGCTGAACATTGCAATAAACAAAAAGATTTATTTTCTACATTATATTAAAGTTTCAATCAAATTGTCTTATTTGTTATACCCAGGAGTTCACCAGAGATGGCCATCAGTAGTCACCTCATTTTCAGTTTCATTTTTATTTATTGGTATTATTTTCTTTGCTTTAAACTTTGGTTCTTTATGAGCCAGATGATATTTCATAATGTTTTTATTATGTAGCTAACAAGATTTCAGTAGCATCCTTTGTCAGTGTGTCAGAAAATACTCAATTTGTTTCGGAAATGGCCTACTGTACCTGGTAGAAGCAACAAGAACAAAGAAATCAGTCCTGGAAAAATCTTTTTAGGGTAGTTTTAGAAATGTTGGTGTATCCTGTGACAGTGATGCAATGAATGAATAATAATAATATTTATAATAACAATTATAATAATCCATAACTTTTAAAAAAAAATTATTTTAATCGTGTTAGTGTTCAGGATGGTCTATTGGATTTTTACCCACTGCAGATGCTGGTAGAGATGCAGGTATTGGATTCCATTTCAAACACTGATAAAATATATATTTTACCACACAAACACACTTTCTTGTGCCAAGTTGTAATGCCAAAGCCCTAATGCAATAGGGTCTCATGTGCTACTAAAAGACCCTTTGCGCTATCCAGAAATTTAGGGACTGGCTCTTCATGTAACACTTTCTCTACAACACTTTGCGAAGCGTCCAAATATGATAAAGATAACATTAAATTCTTGCTTCTCATACATGAAATGTGAGGATATCTGGGAGGAGGTGGCCCCCGTGGCAACAACTGCAGCCTTCCTCCAAGTTGGTACGCAGTCTTCTTCTGGGTGTGTGTCCATTTTGAGGTTTCATGGAATTCAGATATTTAAATGTGCCTGTCCTTTTGCTCACTGTCCAACATATGTCTATTGTAGATAGTTCCTTGGTACGCTTCTAGTTTGGTTTCTCTGTTCCTTAACCTTTGCCTGTCCTTCATCACCGCTGAATCCCTGTCTGAACCAACCTTTGCCTGTCCTAGACCACCTCTGCAACTCTGCCTGAACTGTGCTGTTACTGACTTTCCGTCCGGATCCTGACTGTTTGGTTGTTGTTGACCCTGCACTGCTATACTTTCACCCTGTTCCTCCTTTCACTTGTTATGGTTCCCTGCCCAGACTTCTTACATTGGTTCCCTCACATTAAGACTTGGCAGCATTCCAATTAGCAGAGGTCTCCTTCTGAAGTGAAAGGTGGCTGTTACAGGCAGACGCATGAACCGTCACAGGTGCCTTGAAGTTTATTCTTGGTTTTGGGATACCAAAGTGACATGAAGAATTCTGATTTATAAAAAAAAAAACAGCAAAAAATCATTAATATACTCAAGAAAATTCTTTGGAACCTTGAATAGTTGGTATTTATTAAAGAAGAAGTCAGTGGCAATAGTCTCTAACACATTTATTTACAGTATATCCCCAGTTAATTAAAACTCACTTTTCACTTCACAGTTCACTTTTTTTAAATGAGCTAGTGTCTGAGAAAAAAAATTGCAAGTGTTTTGTTGCGTTTGTTTTTTTTTTTCTTGCATTTTTTCTAATTACTTGAATGTAAAACTTCAGCATCTAAAAGCTTGTGAGGTTATGTAACAGCCAGTAGAAACTATGCTAGGCAAAATTTAAACTATTTATTAATTTCAAATGTTTCCATTTTTTTAACTTGTAAGTAGTTATGGGTGAATCTGTGGCGTTTCCCTTCGCTGAAAATGTTGGTAAATTTTCGCCTGGTGAATTTTCGTGGGCGTTTTACAAATTTATTCGTCACTAGAGAATAGTGGGTATTCGCCGCAAATTGGAGCCAGGCGAATAAATTCGAAGAATTTGAGTTTTTCCCAACAATTCAAGATTTTATATTCAGATTTTTTAGTAAAGGGCCCAGATAACTGTCCTATAGCTGTATATGAAGGAAAAATTGCCTTTTCCACATCGGCTTGGACTAAACATGACGTATAACCATTTACTGTATTAAAAAAAATAGCACTGTATTACAACAGGTCCATGAGAAAAATGTGAAAATAACTATGTGTTTTGCATGTTGTGTCAAATACTAATCTAGACCTCAACTAAAATTATCGAAAATGATTAAAAATAATGTAAATAATAATTCAAATGTACCTGTAAGGACTCACCTTGGTGGACGCCCACTGCGCTGCTCTTTTCTCATCAGTGTCTGGTTTCCCTATGGCACGCACTTCCTGGTTTATGCGCCGGCATGATGACATTGTGGCGTGAAATTCAAATACTATTAAAGAGGGATTCAGTCTGCAGCAAGTTGCCCGTTCTATTAGAAAGTTCCTGGGTGTTTAATCCTTGTGATTCCTGCCTGATCTACTGTGTATTGACCCTTGCTTTGCCTGACTACTCTGATTATCTCCAATCCTGACCCAAGGCTTGCCTGCTTCATTATTCTGACTCTCTCCAATCCTGACCCTTGCCTGTCTGTGACTATTGTGCTCTCTCCAACCCTGAACCTGGCCTGTCTGACAATTCTGTCTGACAATTAAGACCTGGTGGCATCCAGTTAGCTGAGAGCTCCTCCCGAGTTGAAAGGTGGCAGTTATAGGCAGAAGTGAGAGCCGAGACCAGGGAGCTTAGGTGCCGTTTGTGACAGTACAGTCATGAATCTGGGCATCACTTGCAAGAATTAAATGTGCCAGATAACCTTATATTACATACAATTTTCAGTAAATAAGGCTACATCTTCATATGCAATTTTTTGTCAGCGTGTCTACAAAAATCAAATTATTATTATTATTATTATAATCTTTCCTTCATAAGCTGGAATGTTTCCTCCTGTATATTCCGTAGATATATTTTGAAATCTGTCATTTGAATTAAAACATTAGAAAAGGAAAGAACAATATTCAAAGTTTAAAAAACCCCTCCCACCTTTGTCTGCCACCAAACTGATGATAGGTTTTTTTAAAAACATTGTTATTGTTGTAAAGTAAAACCTTGTTCAGCTGATTGGTACATTATTTCTAATGTCTCCTCACAGGAAAAAAAGCCTTTAAGTGTTTTACACATGAATAGCTTAGTAGGTTCAAAGAAAATTGAAATGTTCCTGGTAAAAATGTTAATGCTTTTCTAGATTGATTGATTTGGATCTCAGTAAGTAGGTGTTTACAGCAGAGAATACGGAAAGCAATTTTAAAACATTCCAGTTCTCATTAACCTTTTAACATTCGAAATTGAATTCGCTGTGATGTTCGGTTCCCTTTGGGCCATAAATCTTCATGTATTTATTATTTATGATTGAATGAATGTGATATGTGCAAATCAAATTATAGGCATCAAGCTTTTTACATCGGTGGGTGGGAAAATATGTGAACTGGATTTTTAATTACTGCTGCATGGCCTTGTACTTGATTAGCATTAGTAGTGTGGGAGCTTATATAGTGTGGCCAAGGGAGAGAACTAAATGAAAACAGTCTTGAAACATGATGGGGTTATGTAATGTTGCAGCAATTGCACATTTCAGCAAGGAATATCTGCCACATGTTCTGAAAGAGATCTGCTGAGTCACTTTACAGATTTGAGGACATATTGGAATAGAATAAATAGGATTGTATTTGAACGCTCTACTTCTGGTTAGAACTTGGACCAATCTCTCCAATAAGAAGCAGATCTCAGTGGACCCTGTGCAATTCGATTGCTGTTCCTTATAAAGGCAATCAGAACAACTAATAAGGCATAACCCTAAATGATGAAAATTGCCTAAAGCATGAATGAGAAGGAGCAAATTTGACTTGCAGGCAGTCACAAGACAGGTGTAAAAAAGATGATAATAATAAGAAGCCATGACTGAGGTAAAGGCTCAGTAAATGCACTTCATTCAACAGACTCTATAATGTCTGTAGCTTTCCTACCTTAACAAATGTACATTGTTCAACAAAATCAAGTTTACTGAGCAGCTTTTGGTTATATACAACATATATATTTTTTTATTTCCACTCATGTTTTTATCTGTATTGACAAATCCTCCATTTTTATTGTAGAATAAAAGGTCTTAACAAGAGTTTATGGCAAATATTTGTGTTTATTCAGCTGCAGTCTCTACACAGTAAAAGCCCAGTTTTTCAGATTTCTCAGTTACACATATTTCTAGAAGCAAATGTTTCTGCCATTAGGAACATGTGCAACATAATTGATTGTAGTAATTTATTGCTCTAGTTGGTAGTCTACCATTTTGGAAGCAAAAAGGCTTTTCAGTAGATTTCTCTCAATGGCTGCATACTACAAGATTGCTACCCCCATGGCCACAGTGGCCGAGGTATTTAAAAAACCAATTAAGCACATGCACAAGGTGTGGCCCTGTAGGGCACCTCTGTGGGGTAATAGTACCCTCCCACACTTTGGAGCAATGCCTGATATTAACAATTGGGACAGTCATGGAATAAAAACTCTCTATGATATTGTGGAGAATGGGGATATCAAGAGTTTCCAAAGCCTTAAAGACGGCTACAATCTACTTAAATCAATGTGTTTTCAGTACCTTCAATTGCGTCAAGCAAAGGCTCAAGCCAGACGGGAAGATTCAGGGAGATTCATCACCTGGCGACTAATCTCCCCGAATTCCCCCTGCCTTCCAGCAACTTAAATGGATAATTGTCTGTGCCTATTCACACACCGCACTTTCCCGAAATCGCTCGAAATTGTCTGAGCAGGCAACTTCAAACAAATCTGGAAAAGCCAGCGCCGCGTGTGAATAGGCACAGGCGATTATTCCTTAAAGATGCTGGAAGGCAGGGGGAAGCGGTTTGGGGAGATTTGTCGACCCAAAGACGAGGCGATTAATCGTCAGGCGACAAATCTCCTCGAATCTTCCCCTCTGGCCTTACCCTTACAGGTCTCAATTCCGTACTAGATCAATTGAACTAGTAGATTCCACATTGTAGAACTATCTCTGCAGAGAAGACCTGAAAAAAACAATGTCTTGTCTATCTTATGTCAGGCTAGACCAGACCCCTTGGGTAAAGTGAAAGAGAAATGGATCAGACATATACCAGAACTGGAGGAGGAAATGTGGAAAGATGCACTTAAACAAATCCCTGACATCACAATGTCAATTAGAGACTGATATATACAAGCAAATTTTTGAACAGAGTATATCTGACTCCTTATAGGC
>CM044440.1:39182690-39196486 GCA_024363595.1 Xenopus borealis
GAGCTTAGGGACCGACTCAAAATATACAGTACACATAGAATAGAAATTCACAATATAAGGCTGATTAGTAGTGATGGGAGAATTTATTCACCAGGGGCGAAATCGCGGCAAATTCCCGCGATTCGCCGCACGTCAAAAACTTGTTTCGCAAATTTGAATTTTTCGGCGAAGCGAAACAGGGTAGATTCACCCATCACTACTGATTAGTAATGAATACAGATGATTACTACAAGGCAGCACAGAAACCAGTGCAATTATCATCAAAATTTAATAATCAGCCCTGTAGCATCAGCTTATATTACAGACCAACCTCATTTTCTGCTTGATAATTTGTGACAACTCCTAAGCTTAGCTTCTCAACAGCTACTCAGAGCCCACTGAGCATGCGAGTGTTACAGACACTTTCCAAGATGGCGACCCCCTGTGACAGGCTTGAAGTCATTGCTGGATCATTGCTGACAAGCTGAAACTTTAGGCTGGTGCGATAAGTTCAGTATCTAAAACATGGAATTTTAGCCCTATTAATGTTTAGGGTTTCCTTTTCCTTTAATACAAATATACTTATAAGCTAAACTATATATACAGTATATGGGCTTTTAAACAACTAGGGAACAAGGAAGTTTAGTAGTGATGTGCAGGCCTCTGGCTCCAAGACAGAGAATCTTCAGAAGCAGAGGAGATTTGTTCTTCCCCAGTTTGACCCACACCCAGCCCAAATTTCAACCACCCAACTGGTGGTAAACCCGTGGGTCACAGCTGATTTTGTGTTAACCTATACATCACTGAAGTATGGGTATGTAAAGCCATATTCTGCAAGCTCAAAATCTCAGTCCATCAGGAATTGGTGACATGAGAAAACAGAGAGAGAGAGAGAAACAGATGAGAGAAAACAAACAGATTCATAAGCATATTTGCCCATTAGGGTGTGTGGCGAAATTGCTTACAATCCCTTAATAGCCCCTAGAAAGCAGTTACATTGTAACAGACTATGATACAGACATTGGGGTTGGTGTGCACTTTTAAAACTGGTTCAAGTCAAACTACAGGGCTTATAAAATAATGTTTGCGCTGATTTGCAATCTGTAACGTCAGTATACATTCCCTGTTTACAAAAATATCTTTGACGTGAGAGAGACTAATGCTGCAGCTCAGCTTTCACATGAGCCATTCTAGTGTATCAGAAATTGCATTTCCAGTCATTAATATCCTCCACATGTTCTTGCCTTTCAACCTGCCATTCAGCATAATACACTAATGCAAAATGATCTCCACCATGAATGAGGATAATGATAACTCTTTAGTTTGTGCCTCAAAAATGTAAATATCCTCTCTATGTTCAATGTTAAAAGAAACATCATGCATTTATAAAAGGTCATAGTTTAACAAGAAAAGGCCTAGCTTATCTTTATATTTTTATAGAAACGTGCTCTTTCAGTAAATGTCACTGCCATATAAAAATAAGATTTTTGGGTAGTAAATGGAACTTCCTGATGTATTTAACTTTCAGCACCCTTAAAAAATGTATATGTAAGAATGAATATAGCTAAAAATGTATTTTATAAACTGAATTTACAGTACCAGCCAAGAGGCCAAAACTCAGACCAAACCGCAAGGTCACGGATCACACTTCCACCTATTGTGAGAAGTCCTCCGCTACTTGGATACTGCCATATCTTAAAATGAGAGGACCAAGGCGAGAGTTCTGGGCAGACAAGGGAACCAAACGTGTACAAGAAGCATGGGGAAACAAGGAACGTAGCCAAGGGTCAGGACAGATTGATACCAATTGGGCAGTGCAGTACAAAATCAGGAATCAGGGATATATTCAAGGTCATCACAGGCCAGGGTCAAAACCAACAATAGCGCAGTACAAAATCAGGATCCGAAAGAATGGTCAATAAATGGACAATATTGGGTACAGGCGGTGAAACAGCAAAGACAGGCAAGGGTCAGGAACACAAGAACTGATACAGAATGCATCCAGGAACTATCAAACATAGTCAATGCTGGGTCAAGGCCCCCTTAAATAACCAATGTCACACACAATACAGAGTATATGCCTCAACCAGATGGGTAAAATGACAGCCACAGGGCTTCCCTGCTGCCTCACTAGACCATCAGGTGCGATTAGAAGAATGGCAAATTCTAAGCAACTTTTCATTAATTATTTTTTCTAGTTTTTTTTTTAACTATTCGCCTCTAAAAATACTTCTAAACAAGTTTTTCAGACATGTCAGGGGGCCTTGCGGCTCCATTGTCAGGACCAAGGAGGAAGCTGCTGGGGATAAAGTCCAAGTTCGAGGTACAGAATGAAAGTAGGCAAAATCATAATCAAGTCCTACGACCGTTACTAACAAACAAAAATCCGAAGTCTGAAGCTAAAAAATATTCCAATTTAGCGCAAATCCCAATAACTTATATAGGACATGTCAGGGGGCCTTGCAGCTCACTTGTCAGGACCAAGGAGGAAGCTGATGGGGTTAAAGTCCAATTTCGAGGTACAGAATTGTAATCAAGTCCAGGCAATAAATCCAGAAGGCAGGCAGAAAACAGCAAGGTCAAGTTCAGGCAAGGGTCAAAAGTCCAGGAATCGATTTCACAAGAATTATAGAGCACCCAGGAATGTAAATACAAAACCTATACTTGGGCATTGAACCGGCGTCCTGAGCGTCTTTTTATTTTGAACTTGGTGCCCCTTTTCAAACTATTTCAAACTTTTCAAACTATTTCAAACACTTTTGAAAAATTCAGTGGTCTTGTTTCAATGTTTTTTCACTTCGAAATTCGACCCTTGATAAATCTGCCCTTAAATAAATCTCCCATTTTTACAAATTAAATGAAAACATAAATTTTTAAATAAAAAATATGATTCATGAAAAAACAGAAATCCTAAATAGGCCCCTTAAAGTGTTGAATTCTTACTTATCCTTTTATTGCTAATGTATAATTTCCTGGTAAGCAAATGTAGACATTAAATACAAATATCTACTGCTGAGTTAATTTGGGGAACTGCTTGTTCCTCCAGAAAGTCAAAGAAAACACTGACATTGACGCTTTGTGGTCAACATGCTACAAACTTTTGTTTTCCTAAATGACAGAGCTGTCACTTTGCATTCCAACCGTCGTGTGAACGCTTAGTGTGACAGGCCTGCCAGATTCATTGTTATGGTGCTTCATAAAGTGGGCATAGCTAGTTTTTCATTTAAGGGTGTTGAAACAGATGCTAAATTCAATGTTGTCTTTTCCTCGCTGGACCCCTGAGATCAGAGCAAAATCAGTTTACTTCAGGTGACATTCATTTTAATGTGATTTTCTTGACATTGTGCGATATTGCTATCTCTGCAAAAGTTTAAATTACATTCTCGTCCTTATGGAGTAGATTAATGCTTTATGCCATAACTGCAAAAGTCAAGGTTTATATTTTCCATTGTTGCCTGACAAAATGTTAACATTTATCATATGGGGGGCCTTACTTATCAAAATCTTTCTGACTATTTAAATAAAAAAAGTCTGAACAAACTATAATCTATGATTGAAACTTATTTATTGTTAAAAAAAAAAACACAATTTAATCGGATCAGGGACAAACAAGAAAAAAATCCGAATAGTCTTTTTGAGTTTTTTTCCCAAATTGCTTGGTTATTTTTGGCCTTTTTTCCAGAAAAGCACAATTTTTTCAGGTTTTTAACCAAAAAGTCCAACATAGGGGCAAATTTACTAAAGGTTGAAGTGACTACTGGTGGCGAAAATTTGCCAGCATGACATCATTTCGGAACTTCGCCAATTTACTAACGGTCGCTGGCGTAACTTCACTAACGTAGGAGATAAACTCTAGCGGGGCTTTGCTCCCTAATGCCAGGTGAATTTGCGCTCTAGTGAGTTGGACATAACAACTCAAATTCACGAAGAGGGAGATTTTACGTTACCTCTTGCGCCAGACTTGCCTTCGACTACCTCAGACCAGGAGAAGTGCAAAAGGGTAGATAGGAGTTTGTCAAAAAAATAGTTGAAAATGTTTTCTAAGTCCCAAAAAACTCTATCATCTTTTCTATTTTACAGGGTGAGAGGCTGCAAAAGATCGTAAGTTTTTTTTGGGGTACCCAGCTTCCCCTCTACATTTCCTAAAAAACATAAACTATACAGTGGGCACATGTGTAGGGCAATATAACAACCTGATTTCCTTTTATTAAGGTTTGCTGGGCTTGTGTAATGCAATGTATTTGCTGCAACATATACGTCCATTGAATTTTAACTTCACATCGTATGCAAATTAGGCAACGCTTGCACAACTTCGCTTTGCTTACCAAAGTAACGCTAGCGAACTTTGCCACCGTTCGGTGCCATGGACACAACTTCGCATTTTAGTGAATTAGCTTTGTTCTGGTGAATCTGAATGGTGCGATGTGAGCAAAGTGTAAGCTGGCAAAGTTGCACTCTTTAGTAAATTTGCTCCATAGTCTGATTTTTGGGCTAATTCCAGCACAGACCACAGAAACTACCAAATAAGATAAGAACCTCTCCTATTAACTTATATACACCCTCAGGAGATATGAGATGCCAGATTTTTGGGTTCAGATTTTATAGTAAAAAAAGTTTGTTTTTTTGAGTTTTTGGAATGCAGACAATAGTATGTTTCTGTATGTTTTGTTGTCACCTTGCTATTCTTTGAAAAGCATGCTTTTTATGAATCTCTACCAGTTACAGTTTACAGTGGCTCAATGTAACAGCTGGACAATTCCGTTTGGCCCTGCGTGAAGCTACAAGGAGTCTGAGGACCATAAGAACAATTGTCTTTGTTGAACACTGCATTTGCACATTATATAAATTTGCAAATTATATCATAACTTGAAATTATCTTTTATGGATTATAGACTCACAGTGGAAATAACAAAACAGCTGGACAATGAGATACAATTATGTATTGTAATGTGATTGCTGACCTAGACCAAGATGATCAAATCTGAAGTCAAATGAGCATGCACAACTAGACTATTTCCCATTCACTTCTTGGCAATGCACTGCAAGCCAATCAAACAGCAAATTTGCCATCAAACATCTGTTAGCATGTGTAGCACTAAACCAGGTTACATCCCTCTAAATGGTTATTCTCTGGATGCCTTATTAGATTTTATTTAAAAATAATAGGACTTCAGTGAGTTTAGCAAATGAGCCAAATTTGTGCTTAGGTTGAGTTTGTTTCTGGTAAATATGAGGAATAAAAAATATATCTTTATTATATAACCCTCTTAAACACCTCTTTACATCTATTTATAAAAAGAATTCTTATTTTAAAAAATGATCCTAATCCCCTGACTTGAACATTAATAAATCCTCCTTAAATGTGTGGCGTAGTTACTACACATTTTAAAAACCCCTAGTAAAAAAATAATTCAGAGAGGTGAGAAATCCAAGGTAAAAGAAAGGACAATTTATCCAAAATCTGATTTTTATTTTTATGTATGAGTTTATTTATTAAAAATGCAAAAAGTCGATCATGAAAAATGTATAAAAAAGAATGTAGCAAAATCACATTATGCTCATCATTTTCAATGAGTATACCAAATAAGTCTCGAAAACTCAAATTGAAAAATTGCTTAAATTTTACTAATACAACTAAATTCTACATGAATGTGTTCGCATTTAGATGCCAAATTTTTTTTGGCCTTCATAAATATTAAACATTTCAGTTTCAAAGTTTCCTTGAATTAGCTATTTTTGTCACAAAAAATGCCTTCAGGGCTTACATCTCAAAATCCTTTTGTATAGAAACTGGTAATTTTTTTTTTTGGAATGGTTAATCCAGTCTCTATCAAACAAAAATTATTTTAATTGTATATATATATATATATAGACACTTCATACTGCAGTATCTGCCTGTATGTTGGATTTAAACAAATGTAAAGAAATGTAAAGATTGCCAGGTTTTGAGGTTTGCTTTTTGTTTTCATTAAAATTCTAGATTTTCTAGATTTTTTTCTAAATCATAAAAAAATATTTTTTAGTCTAGCATTCCTTATGTTTTAAGATCCTGGCTAGCTAGCTGAGCAGTTTGAAGCTCCAATGAGGAGAATTAGAAGGGCTACAATCCTAGGTGAGCTACTAGTGTATCTAGTATATCTAGGGACTACAGGAGTTTGCCTTGGTTCCAACTGAGAATCCTGAAAGGTGGGGGTGACACTTCTGAATGAAATTATCCCCTGTGGGGATAGATGCAGATTTTATTTAGAAACATTGCTGCAGTAGGCAAAATATAAAATAAAGTAAATAATGTGCAGTAAAGAATGGTTAATCCAAAATTTTCTTTGAAATATTGTGCAAAACCTTACCTTGCCAGAGCAATTCCAAACATGCTCAGTGTACAATATGAGGCTATGGGAGATTATTGGCCATAATCTATCATTTTATTGGATTTATATTTAATCGAGAGAGAGAGAGAAAGAAAGAGAGAGAGAGAGAGAGAGAGAGAGAATAGCTTATATATTATTTACTCATGTTTGCAATGGGTGCCTTAATAAGAAATAATTATGCTTTGGTGTAACCCTCCAAGGCAACTATTTCAGACTGAAATTAACCATCCAGTTCTCTATCCAGCAATAGAGATTAACAGATGAAATAAGGGCATCCAGTGAGAGCTGAAAAACTAGGTTTTAGACTGAATTGTAAAAAAGGTTATTTTTATGTGTGAGCTATGAAGTTGTGGAATCTTCTCCCAGAAGTAGTTGTATTGGTAGATACATCAGATAATTTCAAGAAAGGATTTATTCCCTTTTGTAAGTAAGAAAATAAAAGGCAATTGGTATCAATACTTGCAGGTGGATTGCTTAACACAAAAGTTCTACACCATGCTGTATGCAAAAGCACAGAGGTGAGCTAAGTGTGTAGGGAACCCTTCAATTACTACCCTCTATATCAGGGATCCCCATGAACCTGTGATCAATATTCAGATGTAAAATGAGTTGGGGAGCAACGCTAGCATTAAAAATGTTCTTAGGGTGCCAAATAATAAGGGCTGTGATTGGCCATTTGGTAGTTCCTATGTCGACTTGCAAACTACACGAGGCTCTGTTTGGCAGTACACATGGTTTTTATGCAACCACAATTTGCCTCCAAATCAGAAATTCAAAAATAAGCACTCGGTGTGAGGCCACTGGGAGCAGCAGCCAAGGGGTTGGAGAACAACATGTTTCTCACAAGCTACTGTTTGGAAACCAGTAGATACAGGATCCTTTTCACTGTACATTAACTTGCGGAATGTTATTTAGTGAACCTGTACCTGACTGGCACATTTAGCAAGTACAGAAAGCTATGCTAGTTTTTCATACACTTAATTCTTTTGTGCATAATTGTGTGATAATTTGCTATTGCTTTTTAAACCAGGCAGACATGAATAAACGCATTTGAGAAAAGCATGCAGATATTTCTTTGTTTGTTATAAATACATCAAAAGTATAATGTGTGTGCTCTAAATACAAATGCTAAATGCAAGAAATATTACTAATAAAGTGAAAAATGTTTTATGCAAAGTATTTCAAGATTATTGCTTGTTGGAGTTGTTAAAACTGCAATTACACACATCACTCTGTCTTTTAAAAGATTTCAAATGGTGTCTCAAAAGCTCTGAAAATCTTTTTACATGTGTCATTCCTTGTGGTATAATGTTATTTAATATATTAGAATAGTGTCAATTACTTATCAAGCACGATATGTAGAATAATCTAAAGCTTAATTACACAGCATGGTTCTCATGGAAAAATGCTTTAGTTATACCACGATCATTTCCAGACTCAAATTTCTTTTCACATTTAATGAATTATATATTTTATGCTCTATTCAGAACTGTGCGTATGTTGGCAGAACCTGCTCACAAAGTTTTGGTGGTGGTGTTCCTTATTCTGTTTAACCAAATCTCCATGTTGCACATCTGATGGCCTCCAAGTTACATAGCAACTGGCAGTACAGTTACATTATAACAGGAAACACAGAGTTATTAGACTCATTATGTGCTGTCTGGGGTTTTCTGTATTTTAATTGTAAAGAGGATCTTAAAATAAACATTTATATTACAATCATCTTATTCACCGAGTTTAGAAAATTGCCTCAGGTGGCAGTGCCAAACTAGTTACCATGGGTGATAAAATTCTGCTCCTGTAAGATTTGAATTTCTTTTTATCAAACCAGAAATTCATCTCTTCTAGCACAGAGAGTGCAATTCCACCCTCCTGGACCCATCCACCGATATTGTGGACCCACCCTGAACCCCTCCAGCGCATAAAGGTGAGTGCACAGGGTATTGGAGGGAACGGTAGCAGCTGCAAGCTGCCTCGAGTGGCAGAGGGGCCAGGACCGCCCCTGCCAAACTTCAATGTTTTTTCCCCTTTTACTGTTTGTAATTGCCAACTCATGGGTAATTGCTCCTACAGCAACTACAGTAGCAAGTTGTGGATAATATTTACTTTTTGTTTTATATAATACACTATTAGCATGTAATTCTTCTGGGCCAAGTCTGCTGCACCTATTGATGCAACCATCTAGCAAAATGTTCCTGCCTTGTTTAGGGTGGTGGTAGCTTCAGGGTTCCAAAGTGTCAATAGACCCTCTTGTGCAAAATTCAGAAGAACAGATAAGATAGATTCAATAGTGGTTTGGACACAAGAACTTTCAATGGATGCTGGCAATAAGAGTGACATGTTGAAGGAGGTGGTGTGTTGAATAGGGTTGAAATTAGGCCTCAGTAAGTGAAGTTTTGTAATAGCTCACTCTGGAAGTGAGAGGACGTATTAAGGTACTGTAGTTAGTAAAGCAGAAAGAGATTGCAACAAGTAGGCCATGTACCTGAAGTGTCATCCACCTGTAAGTGGTTCAAGTGGCTCAGAAATAGGCGATTCCTGGAGTAAGGGACCACTGTGAACATCCACTAGCTCTGAGAACTAGTTTAGTAATATACTGTATGAGTACTACTACTTATGGGGTGTTGTGAACACTACAGTTGTGATTCAGTAAGAGGGAAGTGTATGAAGTAATACTTCTTGTACCATCTGAATAGTAACATTCAAGAGATTTCTTAACATTTATTACAGGAGTGCCTAAAAGGTAGATCGGGATCTACCAGTAGAACTTTAGCTGGTGATCAGTAGGTCTAAAGAGTCAACAAATAGCATGACTAAATCCCCATTCTGTTTCATGCTTTTCATTAAGATATTAATTATATTAAGGTTACATAAGAAATAGCATAGAATATAGCAGTATACATTTTCCCATAAATCAGTATTTTAAGTATTTTTCCAAGGAACAGAATGCTTTTATGGATGTAGATCATAATGGGACAACATCACTAAAAGTAGACCTTGCATTAGTAAAGTATGGGCACTCCTGATCTAATAAATATAGGGCTATTCTTTTGTTTCAAAATTGACTGGTGCTCAAATGAATTGAGAGGTCAGCTTTGTGTGTGTGAAACACTGTGATTAACCATTCTCCACCAGGACAGAAGGGCCCACCTGAGTGAAACATAGTTATATTATTACATAGAAGTCAGGTTGAAAAAAAGACACATCCTTCAAGTTCAACCTTTTAAGTCTTTATATATCCTGCCTGACTGTTATTTGATCCAAAGTAGGCAAAACTCCCATCTGTTGCCTCAGAGGGGGAAAAAATCCTTCCTGCCACCATGATGGCAATCAGACTAGTCCCTGGATCAACTTGTACTATGAGCTATCTTCCATAACCTTGCATTCCTTCCTTTGCTAAAAAGCCATCCAACCGTTATTAAAGGCATAAAGGAGTGGCAGAAAATATTTGATTGACAGCTGCGATTTTTAAATGAGCTTAAAACAGCTGAATGCTTTAATAAAAATTTGAAATTGGATTTCATGTTTAATTTGAAAAGGACTTTTATTATACAGATTTTTGTTTCTGGGTGACGGGTCCACTTTAATATCATTGAGGCCAGTGTTAAAATGTTCGGTTACATGATTGTAAGTCAAAATTGTGTTAAAGTGTTTAAATTTTATGTTGTGACAAAGCTAGTTACCAACATATAATTCTCACTCCCTAGACTACAGGAAGTGATATACCCCAGTTATTTAAACATTATGGATTAATATATGGTGTGAGCTTTTGAAAAATATTTTCTAGCTATACAGCATGTATGGGATTAGACAATCATGACTATAAAAAGGAGTAAAATATATAGCAGGTTTCTATTCATTAACTTTGTTTATTAGGAATGGGCCAATGGGAGAAATTAAATAAAATAGTGAAGAATTATATAAATAGAAGCAATAGAATGGGAAAACATTTTTGTAAATGATACAGATACAGAAAGTTACCCATATGTGTTTGGGGCATTTTATTGCCAAAAAAAGTTTTTTCTGATCACATTTTATGTTTATCAAATTTATTCAATTTGTGTTTATGCACCTTTTCTATTAGTGATGTGGGGTCCTGCCCAAAGCCTGCTGGAACTCAACGGTTTTCCCATGGATTTGGTGGATTTTAATATGGCCTTTTCCTGTTGCCTATATGCTGTTAGTTTGTCTCTTTTCCATGATTTTCCATCATTGTTCCTGTTAATAATGTGATACATCTTCCAGATGTCCCAGCACTTACCCCAATGCAGCAATTCCCTGTAATGGAACACCCTAAGGTGTATCCTAGTGCATTTTAATAAATAAAAACAACTTTTTTACTGACAAGTCTGCCTGGAAGTTCTGCTCATTTTTCTACACAGCTATCCATTCCCTCAGCTGAAGGTTAAGGGCATTGCACCTTGACCACTTCTCTAAACTGGTAAGTTTTCAACTTGAGACCAGAATGACTTACTGCATGAAGCTATTGATGTTCATGATCCTAGGAAGAGGAAGCAGCAGAGCCTGGCAGAGAGCAGCCTGACAGCTAGAGCCACGAGGTGGTGAGACAGCAGCACATTGCCAGTTGGCCCAGAGAGCTGGAAGGCAGTGGTGTAACTAGACACATAGAGGCCCTGGGGCAGAAATTTGGAACTGGACACCGGTAATGGATGCCGGTGTCCAAAACGGTGCGGTGGCGTTTCGCAAATTTTTTCTCCAGAAATTCGCAAAAAATTCTGCAAAGTGGAACGCCGCCAATTTGCCCATCACTACCAATCTGGCATAGGGACGGCAGATACTGTGCCTTGAGAGGCAGAGAGTATAAGAGCCCTCAAGACTGGAGGAATCAGCATCTGCAGGGGTTCCCAACTGAGTATTCAAAGAGGCTATATTTGGGGCACTTCATGCCTATAAGTGTTTGACGCTCCTGAAGATTTCTTGCAAAGTATCCTAAGAGTCTGGGAAGTGAGTATTGTCATCAATTCTATTAAAGAAGTGCTTGAAGATTTAAGAGACTGTAGTTCTTGGGACTGAGGAAAGGATTTTATTTCTTTAGTTAGGGAGATAGTTTGCGCTGGCCTTAGTTAGTGAGACCCCACTGGCACCTGTTAGGGCAGAGACACAGGAGCAGATTCGGGGAGATTAGTCTAGAAACTCTTCTTCTGGGCAACTAATCTCCCTGTCTTCCCCTGCCTTCCAACCAGCTCGAACAGGGGTCCCCAACTTTTTTTGCTGGCAGCCTACAGGAGAGAATGTTTGGCAGTATATCTGTTTTTTATGCAACCAAAACTTGCCTCTAAGACAGTAATTCAAAAATAAGCACCTGCTTTGAGGCCACTGTGAGCAACATACAAGGGGTTGGAGAGCAACATGTTGCTCACGAGTTACTGGTTGGGGATCACTGAGCTAGAATGTAAATCGCCAGTAGGATGGCACTCAGAGAGCTTCGTTTTCTGAAGTCGCCCGAAGTTGCCTCACGAGTAAACTTCAGCGAATTCGTAAAGAGAAGTGCTCTGAGTGTCATCCAGCTGGCGATTTACATTTTAGCTGGCGGGAAAGCAGGGGAAGACAGTTCTAGCTGGTGGGAATTACTATTACTATCGTGGGGCCTCCCGTAGGTGCATGGTACCCAGTCTCTCCCAATAGTCTCTCAGGTTTATCATCAGGTAATGCTACATGTGGAGTGTAACACTGACAGAAGTGGTGTTGAAAGGGTTACAGGTGTATGTATTTCACTTTATATTAATCATAAATCATGAGTAAAAGGCTCATATGAGTTTTGATAAACAACTTTGGACCAATGCCTTGTGCCTTTCTAAATAAATATTTGTGCATGTTGGTCTCATCTTCATCAATAAACACATAAATCAACATCACACAGTAAAGTGCAGCTATTTGTTCCCTGATATTGCTCTGTGATACCAGAGTTAAAATGAATGAGCTAGTTTATTAGCAGGAATATGGATACACACTAATCAATCACTGAGCTGAGCAAACAAGATGCTAATGCTAAACAGATGGTGTTCAGCGACATATTTCGCATTTCCTTTCCTTTTGAATGAATACAAAAAACTTGACCTTCTTTCATTATGGCCCATGTATTTATTACATGGAGATGTTGAGAGATTTCTCCCAATTACAGTTACACAGCATTTGGTATCGGAGGGACTTTCTGTTAGAAGCAAAGATTTTTTTTTCCTGAACTTTCTGTAAGTCCCAATAGTAACGGTATGAGCTCTAGATCTTCTACAATCTGGTTGCAGCAAGGCCGAGATCTTTTGAGAATTTCCTGTCACTGCAAGCCCTGCTGGTTCTTTCTGGCATTTGGCATGTTGTCTGATGCTCGGCAGCTGATCAGAGTGTGAACCATCTAAATGGCTTGGGAGCTGAACTGAGTGACTCAGTCAACAGCCCCGAACGGAGCACATTGGCATGTCACTTAATGCACCTGGGATGGCAGCATTGTGTTTGTCAGTGTACTGAATGCTGAAAGTCTGGCATTCTCTGTGTTTCATCTTTATTTGCCAAGACATATAGTGAACTATTTCCAGTATATTCGGACATTTAGTTTCAAAATTGGATTGGATTGCCTGCCGTGCATGCTGTGGATTTGTCAGATAATATCCCAGTGCTAATCTTCAGGTAAGCATCTTTTTAACAAAAAATATAGTATTTTTTCTCTCTTGGGGGCAAGTCTGTCCCAAAATATACTTATATATATATATATATATATATATATATATATATATATACACTCCTATATTCTTTTATGTATATATAGATAAATATATATCTTTTCCTGAGGACGGCACAAGTTTGTGTGCCGAAACGTTGAAGCAGTTTTTTTGAATTATATTTTGATTTATTTGAGAAAGTTTCCTGGAGTGCGGTTATTTTTTTACTTGTTTAAATTATTGTTCCCAGCACCCAGGCAGTTGCTGTCCAAGTTTTGAGTGCACCTGTTTTGCGATAGAGTAGATAAATATATATATATATTCTTGCGTGTGTTTTTTTCTCAAATCAGCAAGAGTCACAGTGTTCCATCTAATTTCGATAGGCTAAAAAAACTTTTAATGAACTTTTACTTGCCAGACTTTTTTTTGATGACTTTTTTCAGTGGCTTGACTTTTTTACATTTGAGTTTATTTTTTGCTCTGTGTTACACAGCAGTGACTGGCATGTAGGGCTGCCACCTTTATGATTTCCTGTTACCAGCCTTCAGGTTGGGGGCGTTCCACAATGTCACATGGAGTTGTGTCATGACATCATTTAGGTGGGGCTATGACTTATGTGGCAGGAAAACAAGCGGGTTGGTTAGAAGAGCAGAGGTTGGGACTGGAGAAACAATGAGGGGAAATGGGTGGGGAAATAGGCAGGTGTAATGATCACTATCCCAAACCAGGGTTGCCAGGTTGGCGGGTTTCCCGCCAAATTGGGCGGTTTTTTAAG
>CM044440.1:39205889-39230777 GCA_024363595.1 Xenopus borealis
GAACAACAGAGTAAAAGGCATACAGAGTCACAGAACCCGTACGGAGGCTACCTTTGTTTATCTTCGGTCCCTTAAGATAGTGGGTGCTTCCGGTAGCACAGTTGAAAGGAATTTAGCTGCTCTATCCTTCCTGTTTCAGTTATTTTATTGGAAAGATGTTACAAAGGAGTTTGTGGTGAGGAAGGTAGTGAAGGGTTGGAAACAAAGTTTTTGCTTAAAAGACATGAGACACCCAGTCTCATTTGCAATGCTGTCTCAATTGGTCAAGAAGGTGCACAATAAATGTGCCTCCGGCTAACTTTTCAGGCTAAATTTATCGGTAGCATTTTTTGGAGCACTACATATAGGCGAGCTAGTTTCCCCTGCTAGGAACAGGCCGGGTGGAGTAAATTTTGCTGACATTCATGTCAATGATGGGTCCCTTTCCATACTGTTGAGAAGGTCCAAGACAGATCAGAAGGGAAGGGAAAACATCATTAGCCTACAAGCAACAGCCCAGTCAGGCTAGCACACCAGTACCTGTATGTCAGGCCAAAAAGTGCGGGTCCCCTACTTATTAACGAAAATGGCACACCAGTCACACATTACAAATTTGATATGATTTTTAAGTGAACCCTAAAATCCATGGGGTTGAACACAGCAGAATTCGGTTCCCATTCCTTTCGTATAAGGGCTGCAAATGAAGCTTCCAAAAACGGGTTCACAGAGGATGAAATCAAGTGCATAGGCAGATGGGAGTCAAGCAGGTACAAACTGTCTGCCCTCATTTATTGTAACAAATTCAATGGCAGGTCCAACGGAGTGGATTTTGGGTCATTCATACATCGTGCATACAGCAAGAAGGGCCCCCTCTCGCTGCTATAGCAAGTAGCTGGACATACCCGTCACTAAGGCACGAATTTGCTGGAGGGGCATTAGAGGCCTCCTATGGCCAAGAATTTTTCTTGAATTCCATCGCATACAGCGGATCACTCCGAGCCCCACGGTTGTAGTCATACATGGGGGGGGGTAACGATTTGGGTGTGGGAAAAAATTCTGATCTCATCCACAACATCAAGCAGGACCTTGTCCACATTAATAACCTTACACGGAAATGCGTGGTGGTTTGGTCAGAGATCATTCAATGTCAAACTGGTGTTACACAAGGGACCAATCGGGCATTGATAGATGTAAAAAAGTTAAACATGTCAGTTTCAGAATGTGTCAGGAAAATGGGAGGGGTAGTGGTAAGGCAGACTGAGATGGAAAAGGATGGCCCAAGCTTATTGGAGGTTGATGGGCTGCACCTGAACCCAATAGGACTAGATATTTTCAATATGAATATACAATGGGCATACAAACAGCGCAGTCAGTGTTGGGACACCAATCCGACTGAGGCCGTAGTCGAATTGGTGTGGCGGTTTTGGCAACACCTGACAATAAGTGCAATGAGTTTAATATTGGTGAGTTAAGCAGCCTGGCCCGCTGCCGACGGCCAGGGTCCGCTGCATGAGACTCCTGGAAAATGGTTTGATTTTGTGCCTTCCGGGCCACTGGCATTGGCATAAGTGTTATGTGGTTGGTTATTAATTAAAAAAGCTGTGGCCGCTAAATTTCCTCAACAGTTTTTATTCCTGGGTTTTCCTGTGAGTGGCCACAGTGTCACACAACACTGAGTGGGGGTTGATGGGCCATGGCTGCCGGCCAGTGAGCGGGGAGTATTTTGTTTACATTTTACCCCCCCTCCTTCCCCCCTTTTTGGAGTTTTCCCAGGCAGCTCAGCACAGCCTGTCACAGTTCACTGCAGGGACACGGCTCTCAAGCTTTTCCTCACCCTCCCATCCCAGATTGTGGAGAAGTTATAAAAAAAAGGGTCTCGGGGCCCACTGCAGGAGACTCCTGGAAAATGGTTTGATTTTGTGCCTGCCGAGCCACTGGCAGTTGGCATAAGTGTTATGTGGTTGGTTATTAATTAAAAAAGCTGTGGCCGCTAATTTTACCACTCAACAGTTGTCATGTTTTTATCCCTGGGTTTTCCAGTGGGTGGCAACAGTGTCACTCCCTGGTCATCTGGCCATTTGGCAACCAAGATTTAAAAAAAAAAAGTGGGTTGTTGTCTTGCAGGAGGGAATTCATTTCAAATACCAACAATCATACCTGAAAATGCAACTGGGTAAAGGACTATGGTCTACACAGAACAAATACTGCCTCTAAATAGTGATGGGCGAATTTATTCGCCAGGAGCGAATTCACGCGATTCACCGCGACGCGCGTCAAAACTGTAGCAACGATGAATGTAATATAATTCTAATGTAAGAATTTTTCTAAGGACAATAATTCACATTAAGAAACATTATATATATGTTGTATATTTTAATTAAACCTGCTTAAATGTGGCATTGTTTTTAGGGTACAAAAATGACTTTTAAAAGCAGAATTATCTGCTTAGATACATTTTTTCTTTGTTATTATCAGAGTGGAATATGCAAAATGAATGCATTTCATTTGCCATGCACCAGTAATATATTGTTAATGATTTTTTCCACCCTGAAAGGAATTTCCTCCCAAGAGCTATATAAGAAAATTAATGAAAGCTTAAAAGGTATTGTAGGGTCCATGGTGGATTATGATGATCAAAAACCTATCCAAGTGAAACTCATTGCTCTGGATTCTAAGCGCGGGCAGATGGGGATTGCTAAAAAGTGTCAGGGCCATGCAGCCCTGGGATTGGTGATTTGGGACCAACAAGGAAGCAGCAGACACAATTCTGAAAAAGAGGTATCCAAGGGTTAAAAAAGTTTGTGGGCAAATCCAGGCAGAAGGTCAGTACATGCAGCAAAGGTTCTTGGTAAAAAAACAGGTCAAAGTCAAGATCCACTGGGATCCCTATACTACAGGCAATATGGCATGGGAGAGATACCTCCTAACTGTCACTCCTGTGTTGGAGCTCAGAATTGCTCTTTTTCGCTCACCCTGACTGAGACACTCCTATAGTGTACTAGTACTGGGAGTACACCTGCCACTTTCTATTTCTCATTCACTGGGCTGCCTGGTCCCCGACTTGGACACATGCTTTCTGGGCCTTTCTGCACCCAGGCCCCCCTGGGCACACACTGCTAGATCACCATCCAGAGGCCAAAGAGGAAGCTGCCACTCCCTTCCCACCACTATACAGTGTAAGGCAGGAAAGGGTCACCACACCCTTTGACCAATAACTACAGGCATGCAAATACTTAAATCCTGGGGGGGAGATTGTTGTTGTTCTGGTCTCTTGAAGTTTAGCTTGGATATTTGTTTCCTGTTGTAATGGGTTACCCTTCAAAGTTTCTGTATCTTACCATGTTGTATTTTGGAAGGTGTATATTGTTGTGTTGTTGAGTGTCTTAGTGGTTGTGGAAGGATTGTTAATGTATGCAATCCATGTAGAAAATAATTTTTTAACCTGATGTTCTTTTTTGTTGTGGCTTCCAGCAAGTTCATGTGAAAAATAGGGTGTTTGGTAAGTTTAAGTGATGGGGCTTCTGTCGAAAGCCATTGATGAAGTATTGCTTTTCTAGATTCCACTGCCAAATGTTTTTCCCATTTATTTAGATTTGAGTAGACGTTATAGAACTGAATAAAACCCAGTCTATGGTTGGTTTGATTGGCTTATCTGCTATCTGCATCCAGTAGGAGGTTTCTTCAGAATACTCTTCTCCAGGAACTCTCTTATGGACCAAAACTTTTCCACTGGACCAAATACTGTAAAAATCCCCTGGAAATTTGGAATTCCAATTTTTTCTCAACCTCATATTCCTGGTGACCATCTATAATTATGAGAGCAGGAGAAGAAGGGACAGGAGAAGAATGATCAAGCACTGCTGTTTTTATGAGAGCCACTAGGAATCTGTATCTCTGGTCAAGGTGAAGCCAAACAGCCACAAGAATGTTAATTTGAAAAGGACTGATGAATTTAGGACCCAGCTTGGGAGACAAATCTTGTAGATGAATATTCTTGATAGAGAGCCAAACCTTATCTCCAAGGGAATATTGAGGAGGAAAACTGCATTTCTTCTCTGCATCAGTCTTTTGTGACAATAAACTTTTCTCCAAGTTGGATTTCGTAACATGCCAAATTGCAGACATGTTGACTACTTGATCATTGGCTGCAAATACATTAGTAAGAAGAAGATCTTGAAGAATATACACACAAAAAACCCAAGGGAGAAATCAGTCCAATAGTCTTGACATGAGGAGATATGACACCTCAGAAGCTGTTCAAGACCCTGACTAACTAATTCAGCAGGACTGTTAGATTGAGGGTGATAGGCAGAGGAGAACTGCACAGAAATGCTAAGAGACTTACATAAATATCGCAAAAAATTTGGAAATTAATGGGATACCTCTATTTCAGCAGAAAAACAATGAAGGTGAAATATATGTTGAATGAATAATTTGGAAAGTTCATTTGGTAATGTAGAACCCTACAAAAATGTCTCCATTCTTCCGGAGCTAATTAAACTAGTAGCTCATAATTGCAACCATATCAATTTTGTTCAGAAAGGTAAAACTTTTTGGATAAATAGGCAAAGGGGTGAAGTTTTCCATCAGTAAGTTGCCTTTGGGATAAAATAGCTCTGGCACCAACATCTGATGCATCAACTTCAATGAAGAAAGGTATAAGGAGATCAATATGTCTGAGAATAGAAGCAGAGGCAAAAGACCTTATCAGGGGCTCGAAAAACTACTAGAGCTAGTGGAGACCAGCAGTTGGGTTTTCCTCCTTTACAGATGAAGGCCAAGATAGGGGTGATTCCAGAAGAGAAACCTGAACTGCCTGTAGTAATTGGCAAAACCAATAAACAGTTTTGTCCAGAATTGCAGAAATCTTAGCAGGGTCCAACTGAAACCCTTCCTGATAGGTGATATAAAAAGGAAAGTAATCTTAGGAACCATAAAGGTAAACGCCTCCAACTTGGCAAAAAGAGCATTCTTCCTTAGTCAGATAACCTCATGGACATGGAGCAGATATTTAACCAATGTACTAAGTGACAATTGGACTCAATCTCCAGACAGTTTTCTTTAGAAAGAAAACTCAGTCTCTGATAGAGGATTATTTTGGCTGCTTTCTTTTAGGCCAAAAGTAGCAGCTCCCCCAAACTTTAAACTGTCAATTTCTCAGAATCAGTTTGGTTGTGAATGTAAAAGTTGGTAGTACTACAGGCCACAGTAACATATGCACACTTATGTGCACTAGCTTCAAAGGTTCAAACCATCATGAGAAACAGGGCACATAGAGACAAAATGAATCTGTCTCTATGAAAATGAATCTGCAACTGTGCCTAAAACTTTCATTGCCAATTAATTATCTGTAGGTTGGAAACCATTAAATATATTTCCAAAAGGTCTAATCCAACAAGGATTTCACTAGATTTCTTCATCTGAACAGTAACTGTAGGCAAAACCAGTTAGCAGAAGTAGGGTAATTCAAGGATAATCAAATGCTGCTTACATTGTCAATATTAATCTAATGTTAACTATCCTTAAAGTGGCAAAGTTATCAAATAGATACATGTTCCAAGGCTGAGAAATTCCTGCTCTACTGTATTTTTCTACAGGTATCTATCTACCTACCATTTATCTCCTAAGCTCATTCTGCCAGAAAAGTGTTTGTTGAACATTTTAATTTCAAGAATTTTCCCCAAAACCCATCCTGCCTTTAGGCTGAGCTCCCCCTGACACTGCTCCAGGCCACCCAAGGGGAATCAGTAACACAATTTGAGAACAAATGTGAAAGACCAATGGAAGGCATCACTGTTTCATTCACACAGCAATTTGATTCTAAAAAAAGTTAGCTGTTTTTTTGCAGAAACAGGTTTGATGCAGATATCATGCAACAAACTCTTTTTGATTTGTCAAAAAAAAAAAAACATGCAGAGCTAAAACAATGTTTATCAATAATTCAGATGGCACTCTGGTAAAAATTCAATTGGCTAGTTCGCCAGATTAAACCTACTGAATTGCTGTATAACCCTAAGGGAAGCTCCCATAGGGTTTTTACAACATTTTTAGATTGAATAAAAAAAATTAGATCGAATGGTTAAAACCGTTCAATCGAAATTTTTTAGTTTGATTGTTCGATTGATTGAATTGCGTTAAAACCCTTCAAATTCGAATATCAAATTTGAAGGGTTAAAATTCGACCCTTAGTAAATCTGCTCCTATGTGTTAATATGATTCTTACTCTCTCTCTCTCCATTTGCGGGTGGGATAATTGCAGACTATAAATAAAACATAACTTATGAAGATCCATGTACTTCAAAAAAGTTCAATTCATATTACAGTTAATGTAAATACCAGTGGGTATGTGGCAGTGCAAGATTATTACTCAAAAGATGAATGTACCTTCAGGTGGTAATCACAGATGTTTGCCATATTTGCTAACTCCTTGCAACCAAGTACTTGTAAATTCACTGATGATAATACAATAATAGTTTACACCAGGCCTAGTAACTCATTCTTTCACGGTCGGCACCCAATGCCAGAACAAACGCTAAGCACCCTGGTCTAGGCTCATGCTTCACCAGTAGTGTGGCCGCCTTTGGCTTCGGGAGGAGCCCTCAGCTACTCAGATGCCACCTGGACTTAAACGAGAGGTGCAGGGCAGAAGTTCTGGCCAGCGATGGGGCACGACTGTATAAAAAGTCTTTAAGGCCGATGGTCACGGTACAGACAGGAGTTGGCAGATTCGTAGTCAGACAGGCCGGGTCGAGGCAGGCAGATGGCTAGGGTCGTCAGGCAGGCAAGGGTCAAAACCAGGAATCAATCAGAGGGATGAGGCAGAATCAGTAGTTAACTTCAGGCACAGGTCAGAATACGGATAATCAGAATAGTCAAAAGCCAGGCAGGGTCAAACACAGGTATCAAACAGATCAGAAGCTTACAGCACAAGTACAAGGCACCAGGAACAAGAACCTATCACGGGCACCAATATTTTCCAAAAATCCCCTTAAATACCCCTTTGATTATTTGAATTTCGCGCCACTGCGCGCTGACGTCATGACGCCAGCGCGCATGCGCCTATAAAACCCGGAAGTGCGCGCCGCGCGCACACTAAGAAGACAATGCCGGTAAAGAAGAGCGTGGCGGGCGTCCCCGCTGGCGGCGCAGCGGGCTTCCCCACCGCACCGGTAAGGTGCTCTTCCTTACGCATTCTAACCAAATGGATATTTAAATTCTAATAGGAGCCAAGTAAGGGGACCTGTTAATTAAGTGATATCAGTAAGTAGAACTAGAATAAACATCTCACGTGTAATTAAATTACATCTATAAATATGAAATGGCCCAAATAACTCTCTGCACCCTCTGTGCCCCCCATTATTTTTCTTTTCCTGGAACTGGGGGTTATTTACAAATACAAGTGTGGGTGCTCTAAATTGGACACAATATATCTAGTTTGCATGCTTTGGTGCACTGGTCACAATTGCAGTGGACACAAAAAAACTATGCATTATTGATAAAAAAAATAAATTGCTTGTGCACAAAATTGTTTAAGAAGGAGGAAAAATGGAGGAGAAACTAAAAAGTTTTGAAGAAGAAATTTTGTGACATGCAATATATTTTTTTATTTACACATGTTCTTAAGTGACACACAACATTTGGAAAATAAATCATATGAGCTTGAAGGCAGGCATTGGCTTGATTGTTATACCATGCTCATATTTCACAGATCTGATGGTTTTTCTTTTGTTTCCTTTACCACAACAGATGCATTATGCATTATTGCTCACACAGCAAGTTAAAATCCTTTGTACACAATTAACATGTATTGTTCTACTGCAAAAACTGTATGATTTTAAATCATTTTTATGAAACAAACACATTTCCAGCACTTTTATTTCCGAACCATTAAGCAGATGTCTCCCATGAGGAAAGCAAGAAGCTTAAGAATAACTTATTTTTATATTGAGCTGCCATTGTATGTTGTGCTTTACATACTAGAATATTAACATCACAATAAAGCAAATCCTGATGAGAATACAGTTAGAGACCTATGAAACAATACCCAATGTATTTGCTGGCAATTAGCTGATTTTTATTTACAATTGTGAAATTTCCTGGTTTGTTTCCAAGTTTCTTCATGGAAAAATGAGAGAATTAGAATTGCAATGTGGGGAGTTTTATGGTTATGTAGCAAGTTACTGGGCCTTATAAAGTTAAAAAAAATTTGTAAGGTGAACAGGGTTATAATTTTGGGTTAATCTGCACTACACATGCATAGTATTTGGGACAAACATAGGACAGACCATGGGAGAAATACATTAGAAACAGGTATGGGATAAATTATCCAGAAAACTGTAATCCAGAAAGCTCCAAATTATGAGAGGGTAATTGGGTTTATAAAAATGATGCCATGTTTCTCTTTCATAATGAAACTGTATTTTGTACTTGATCCTAAGTAAGATATAATCAATCCTTACTGGAAGCAAAATAATCCGGTTGGGTTTAATGAATATATAAATAATTTTTTCCAAGACTTAAGGTACTGAGAAATTATGGAGAGATCCCTTATCCAGAAAATATCAGATTCCAAGTATTCTGGATAACAGGTCCCATACCTGTATTAGGGTTTATATCTTCTTATAATGGCCACTGAGGAAACTTGTTCTAGAAGAAAATATGACAGGATAATAAATGTTGTGCACATTATTTTCATTTGCATAGAAACTATCACTACAATAAAAAGTCCTACTATTATAAAAACCCATTCAGTATTTTGAGCATTTGGCGGAATGGTTGTTCCTGTTACTGTTCGTGTGGAATAAGTATAGAGCAAGCATAGAGAAACTCAGTAGTCATTTAATATTGCCTGCAAAAAAACAGCATGGCAAGAGACAAGATCAACTGATACTCTAGAGGTGCATTGCCACGATAATATCACTGAACTGGCAAGTGTAACAAAACAATATTCATATTAAAATGTTACAGACATTCTTCTAGGTCTAGGCAGCAAAACCTCAAGGCTAGAGGTAGGATTGGCTACAGCAAAGCATGATTGGCACGCTCATCTGCAGAATGAATTAAGAAATAAGGAAGATGAAAAGCTGAATGTCTCATAATTAGCATGTATTTATACTAATGTATGGAAATTCAATTTTTGCAGGTTAAGTTAATCAGTTGGCATATATTCCCCAAAGTCAAAAGCCTTTTTTTTTTAGCTGCAAAGAGTATTATAATGCTTGTATTTTAGCCTGAAACTGCTGTACCATTCCCTGTGTGTTGTGCCTATAGATGGATATTTTATATGGCTCAATTTATCCCAAGAGCATTTTAATGTTCTTTAAAGAGTCCTCATCAACACATACTCCGTCACTTCTAGAAAAGGTGAAAGCCAAATGTATTTATTGGCCCTTTAGTTCATTCTCTCCTCTTTCTGGATTCAGGGAAAAGTCTTCTCAAAATCAGATATTTTGGAAATAGTTATATATGCTGATACTGATCCAAAATGCTAGGATTTTTTTTGTTTAGAAATATATCTTTTAGTTAGGTTATAGCAGAATGTATTAGTGTGCGCTAATTAAAACAGTAGCAAATGCATTGCATCTGTGCTGTTGGATTTTCAAAGAAAATGATCCCATTTATAGAGATGAATATAAGTGGATCTAAGAAAGGTTTTTTGGAGGTGGTAATAATAATAAATAAACTTTAACCATAGTTTGCTGTAATGTTCCGGCCTAAATCAGAAGCTAATTGGAGTATTCTGGCATAGCACAGATCCCTAATGCCCTCTGTGTCTTATTTCTACCATAGTTATCCAGCTCCTGTATTATTACAACCACATATAATTATTAAGGACAGAAATGCCTCACTACTGTGTCATAAGCACTTTGTTTATAAACTAATATTTGATTTAATATGCGTCACAAATACTCCTCGAGCAAGGGAACAGAGAATGTGTATGGATAGGATGGAGGAGCAGATAGCTCAAGTGCAATAAAAATGTAAAATAATGGATGCCAGGAGGTTCTTGCAGTGAAAACAGATAATAACTGTTTACTTGTCCAAGACAAATCACCCATGTGATTACTTACAACAATGAGGCATGTGTAGAATATATTATCATCAGGCTAAGACAGGTTGGATGAGACAGCTGAATGTGAATCCTCTGTGGATGTAATCAAGTAGTAAGACAGACCTCCAGACAGATATACATCAAATGTGGTTCGGATCTCACCCAGCGGAGGGGTCAGGGAGAAGAATCTAAGCCTGGCACCCTATCCAGTATAGTCCCTTCACTATAGGAAATCTTCAAGCCTAGGGAAGCTACAATCCTTGATGGAGCACAAAGCTGCTATTTATCTCTTCCCTCACTATCTTACTCTCCTAGAGAGTTTATAAAAGATAGTAATTCTGTAACTAAATAGTCTTGTTTACGGGGTCCCTGCTCCTTGACTTGTCTAGAGGTAATGGTCCCTCTAGGGAAAAAGGGGTTTACTGGCCTTGGTGTACCCTGGATCAGTGGGAACATCCAGAAGGAAGGGTATGGATTTAAAGCCATAGGGGAATGATAACCCTCTGGGTCCCTACAGAGGGGTACTTGCTAGAAAAGGTTGTTGTCTCTTTATAGAACTCTAGAAGGTTCTATGTTTCCATATACATGGTCTATAATCTTTAAAAGTGGAAATGGAAAATATTTACATAAAATAATTCCCGGAACACTGAACCCAACTGTAAAGCTGTCCCACTGCAATCCCAGGGTCTGACTGGAGCCCGACTAGAGCCCCCCAGGGGCTGCATAAACCCCTTCTTCTCTCAACGTTTTTCCTTCAGACAAGAGGAACCAGCAATGGCTGCAGTGCCCTATGGAGTAGGACTGGGTCTGCAGGGCCCATGGTGTTTTTCCCCAGTACCCTGCCTGCCCACCTGACCCTTCTTGTGTCCCTCAATAAGTTGAAAGTAAAAAATTCTAAAAACATTATTATATATGCTAGACAATTCTCCTATGAGTACTGATGAGTCCTCTATGTCAAACATTTTGCTGCTAACATATAGAGATTATAAGGTAATTTAGAATTTGTGTAATCAGACAAATGGTTACGTCATTGCTTGGAAAACTGTACTTAAAACTTCCAGTTTCACAAACAAAGACAATTGACCGAGATTTACACTCATCAAGTGGAATTCTCACTGGGAGATTATTTTGTAGTTTGATGCTGGGATATGTAGTTCAGCAACATTTTTGCTAAAGAGTGGTTGAGCGACAATGTTTAAATCCCCTCAGGACACAAATAAATGTCAGAGACAAATTTTTTTTTAAACGATTTGTTTAAAAAAATGGTTTCAGATTATTTTTGTAAAGCAGTAGTTAGTAAAGTATACTGAAAAGTCAATAAAATAAGAAAGCCACAGAAAGTCATTAAAATAAAAAGCTACAACTCTCATTGTTAATCTCAAGAACATATATGATAGGAGGTGTATAGAACCAAAAGAATATGATTAATGAAGCAATTTCCTTGGAGAATGGGAATAATATTGAGTGATATTTTGTATTTTCTGTTCTACTCAATAGGAATCTGCTTCAACACTGCATGCCATTTGGACACAGTTGCCAATGTATGAATAGGCTTTTCCAACTTAGAAATCAATAACAAAGATGTATCAGATGTATCACATTCTGCAAAGAATGGGTGATCTATGTTAGAGAGGTACGAGGCACAGTGAGCGTAGTTTACATCCTCTTTAAAAAGTATTTACTGTTAGGCCCAGCTACTCCAAGGTTGATACCTTAAATCTCTCTCCCTTTACATATATCTAAATAAATATAATAAATATTTAATAAGTAAGGGTAAATGTATTAAGCTAAAGTGGAGAACAGAAACAGAACACTTTGCATGAAATGTAACATGCTGTCAAACTGAGTGACCAGTCCTAAATATATAAACTTATGTCTGTTTTTCCTATATTAAAATGCTGCTATTAAGGATTCCAAAACAGTCTGGAATTTGTTCACCTTTGATCCAATTATCTGCATGAATTTAGCAGAACTAATAGTCTAATTCTGATCCTTTTGTTATTGACTCCCTCCTTCGAATACTTAGAAATTCAAGTATTTTGCAACAGTAATAATTAGGAATGCTGAACCTGTAAATCACCATCATTTTGTTTTTCGCTAATGTGGAACTTGCTTCAGACATCAAAATTAGTCATACATCTCAGAAGTTAATACCATTAAAAATATAACCATGCCAGCACTCTTGGCTAGATCTAAGAAACATAAATTATCAAAGGGTATAGAAATACATTTCTTACCTAGTAATTGTAAGTTGAAAAAAGACACACATACATAAAAGATAAAAAGATGCCTGCTAGTTTATCCTGAAGAAGGGAAAAAAGAAACTTTCCATCAGAGTTGGAGAAAATCCTTTATGAACCCACAATGGCAACTGAACCAGATCCTGAATCAACTTTGTGCAAAAAGCTATATTCAGAGACTTTTTCCACACCATCTTCAAACTTTCTAATGTATTTGGAGAGGGTTCTGCAACTTCACTGTAACAACCTTTTTTGAATGTTATGATGGAACTTCTACATGGCTAATTTGAATGGATGCCATAGTTTCAGCTGGAACTAATAAATACAATTTCAGATAGTTTAATGTATGTATCCTATATATATATATATATATATATATATATATATATATATATATACAGATGCAGTCACTTTGGATTGTGAGTTAAATGCGTCGTGACTTAACTCATTTATCTCATTTATCCCACTTAGCACAGAATATTGTGTCACAGCATCCCATCTAATTAAAGAGTTCACCATTGAAAACAATGGAGCTTTGGTATGCTAATGAAAAGGTTAAATGCATTAAATGAGTTAAGATAACTTTAGATAACACAGTTTCTTCAATTAGCCCTGAGTCACGACGCATTTAATTTACAAATCCAAGTGACTGCATCTATATATACAGTATATATATATACTGTAGCTCTTCTCCACTGTAATTAACTCCCAACATGCCCATTCTTTCTATACACTAGCCAGCTTAAATGTTCTTCTTTGAGCTCTCTAATTCAGCTACTGACTGACATTGCTTGCAAGTTTATTGTCCATCACTAGGGCCTTCTTCATAAAGGATTTGCCTAATACAGTATATTCCCATTCCCAATGCACTTATCAGCAAGTGAATATGACTTGACTTCCTTTGTCTTCAACCAAACATTTTTAAACTACAAACAATGCACTCAAAAATTATAAGAAATATGTAACAAAAACTATTTGTGAAAAATAACTATGTGTTTATTGCATTTTGGGTACATGGTCACATTAAGGTTCCGTTTAGCTCTTGTTTTCAGTTCAAGTCCTCACTACTGTTTAGTCAGACACATTTATAATAAGATTTAAGGATAAGACAGCCAACATTCCATTAAAGGGCTAATTTTCCTTTTCCCCTTTGTTACTGTTGAAAAAGAAATAATTATTTTCCTTTTCCCTTTTTATCCTAACTTGTATGACATTATTACAGCTGTCAGTTTTAGCATTACCTAAATTGCCATTGGTGTTATTTACATCCTCCCTAGCTCTTCATCTGCATTATAATCCCCAGACAAGAAGACATGTTTTTTATTAAAGAGTAAAATAAATATGTATTGCAATTGCATGCTGACCAAAATAAAGCCGCATATATGTTTAGTTACATAACATTTAGGGGGCCCATTAAACAACAATTGAATTTCAATTTTTTTCCACAAATCTTGAAAAATTTGTGTTTTTTTCTATATTTCTTAAAACTTCTTAAGCACAAAAACCTCCAACATAAAAAATGTTTGGCAAGTAAAAGTTATCAATGTCTCATAGAAGTCAATGGGAGCTGCACTGATCCTGTTGACCATTTTAATCAATTTGGACTTTTAGAGGTGTTTTTTCATACAGTAGTTCAGCATTTTTTTTATGTTTGGATTTTTTTGATAAATTTCATGACATTCTCGGTTGTACAGAAATTGAGTTTAGTCATGATTTCAAAAACGTCTAAAACCACAAAAATGAGAATGTTGAAAAATAACCCTTTTTTGCTTAGAAACTAACCATAAAATGACTTTTTTTTAGAGAAATGTCTCCAGAGAACTGAATTTTCATGCATCATATTTTTGAAGGTCTGTATTTAAGTGGTCATTGTAACAATTACAGTTACAGAGAGCCAATGCTCAAAGCACAAATGTTATATACTGCTGTTATTAATGATTAGACAAATACATTTTTTGTTGTGTAATGGAAATACAGAATGCATGTGATTTTCCTGAAATGTGTGCAGGGCTGTTTTAAGTCCTTGGTGGGCCCTGGGCAAATAGCCAACTAGTGGGCCCCCACATCCCTGGCACAAGCAGCACGCCAGAAAATTTTATAAATCCGGTCCCGCCTCCCCTCCCTCCCTGTTCCCCTCCTTCCATCTTCCTCCCTGTGTGTGTCCCCTCCTTCCCTGTGTGAGTCCCCTCCCTCCATCTTCCTCCCTGTGTGCTTCTCCTCCCTCCATTTTCCTCTCTCCCTGTTCCCCTCCTTCCATCTTCCTCCCTGTGTGTGTCCCCTCCCTCCATCTTCCTCTCTCCCTGTTCCCCTCCTTCCATCTTCCTTCCTGTGTGCGTCCCCTGTCTCCGTCTCCCACCCTGCATCTTGCCCCGCTGGCCAGCGCAGTGGGCCCCCAAAAGCAGTGGGCCCTGGGCAGACGCCCCATAACTCGCATTGTTAAAGTGGCCCTGAATGTGTGCCATTGCATACGGTATAGATTTTCTAAACTTTTCCTCACCATATTAGTCCTTATCCGGTGTCACTAGGTATAGTTTGCAGCACATTATCAGACACTGTTCTCATAAAACACATATAATAATGCAAATACATTGATTCCGGATGAAGCTTTGCCATCGCTAAGAATAAAATACTGTTCTCATTAATGACATTCTTGCTGCAGGGAAATCCATTCACCTGACAATATTTCTTTCTGTAGGCACTGTAAGGCACTGTAAACAAAGCAAAGGAACTGGGTCTATTATTTTTTTTATTTGCTTTTCTCCATCATTTTTGCTTATACCTTATTATGTCAGATTATGGGAAAAGTTTCTAGAACATGGACTCAGGCTTGTTAATTTGTAAGATCATTAGTACAAACAAGACTGGCAGTAAGGCAGTAAGGGGATAAAGGGATAAAAGTATACCCCCCCCACCAAAGCAGTTATCTGTATTAAGCTGTGTAATATCTAATGGAAGCTAACACAAAGACAAGATAAGGTCTTTTAGCAAAAAAACATACAAATGCAGCTCTGGGACCTGTTATGCAGAATGCTTGGGACCTGGCATACTCGGGGAAGACAAATCCCAAAATAAATTCATACAGAATCATATCAGTATAAAGAGCTTAAGTGCTATGTGGGAAGGAGGTCCATGCCCCACAGAGCTTACCCTCTTAGTTGGGATCAAGTACAAAGTATTGTTTTATTATTACAGAGAAAACGGTAATAATTTGATAAATATTAGAATTATTTGTTTAAAATGGTGTCTATGGGAGATGACCTTTCTGTAATTCATTGATTTCTGGATAATGGGTTTCTGGTTTCTGGATCCTTTACAGGGTCACTCCTACCATGAGGCAAGTTGAGAACCTTGCCTCAGACAATGGTGTGCACCAGTTACAAGGGGTGGCAAAAAAAGTGGCCACCTGTAACTTTAAGCACAGAGTTTTCCACTATATTCCTTACTACATTAGCAATGCAGCCCCTCTTTGACCTGCTCCGCCAATAACGTTTGAAGCATGGAGTGCGGGGGGGGCAGCAGCCTAGGATCGCCCCTGATTCTATACCTGTACCATAACCAGGATCATCAAATGTTCAACATGATTTTGATAGGCTACTGCTTTAAAGGATTTTTTATGGTTTACAAGTAGGTCCAATAGAATATGTTGGAAAATCACAGCATGTGTTGAGTAACTTCTCAATTCCATTTCTGTTTGGTCTAGAATTTAAATTCAGAGCATCTACTCTGTTCTACCTCTTGCATCAGTCTAATCTCCCTTTAGGACATGTCCTATCAACTATCAGCCCGAGTCTTTGCCTTTCAACTGCACCTGCAAGTTTAGTGATGTCTTGGCACAGGTTCTAGGACTTATTGGTAAGATCATTTCTATAGAATAGTTTTCTAATTCTGCAAAGTGAAAGTAAAATGTATCCCCAGGTGTGAGTGCGCTTCTTCTTTATTTCTTTGAGTAACTTGAGAACATAGCACAGTAAATAAAGTGTTCACTAGATTTAGCATTTGTGTCTTCAGGATGGTTTACTTGAAATTATTTTATGCTGTCACATTTAATTTCCTCTCAACATAAACAGTGTATTTGTTCTACACTGGGGATTTTCAGTCAAGTTTCATCAGTTCCATGCTAGTCTGTTTCCTTGGAAATCTAACCTTAGCAGATGCCCTGGATTAAATTATGTGGAAATGTGCATGCTCTGCCTTATTTTCATATTTATATAATTTAACCAGAATGTATTTTCCCTTGTTTTAAAAGATAAGACCGGTTTTATTTTAAAGGTCTGCACATCTGACTGATGTTGATTTATAAAGCTGTGACATATCCCATAAATAAGGCACAGTTGGTATTTTCTTCTTTATATTTTCAATTTCAAGATTAGAGGAAGAATGGAGGAAGTAAATATTATCAGCTAAGATATTTAGAAAAGGTGCCTTCTTATAAGCATATCTGCTCCAGAAGTGCAGAAGTTAATATAAAGTAAAAAATGACAGAACACCTCCAGTATATTTATGTAAGACATATGTAAGACATACTAACATAGTAAATAATGGCACGCACATTTAGCATATCTGAAAGTTTTGAAAAAAGAATAAAAGGAGCCAGATACAGACGGTATGTTATAAGAAAAGTTAATATTATGGATTGTAGTAAGTTCCACTTCCACACATACTCCATTATAATGTAGAATACAATAACTCATGGGTTATAGGTTTTGGGTATCCAAACCAACAAAAGCAAAAAAAGGAGTGAATTAATCCACATGGAGTTCAGAGCTAATTAAATGATAGAAATGCATTCATTGCTATATAAATGTTCTGAAATTCATTTCATTTTCAATCTGTATAGATTCTGTGCATTATGGTTCTTCTACCTTTGGATCTTCAGTTGCTGTAACTGTAAACATGCTTGTGTTTTAAATGAGAATTCAACCGTAAATTAAAAAAACAACCCTACACCCTACCCTACAAAGAACCCCTCCCTCCTCCCCCCCCAGCCTAGCTGCTACCCCAGGCAAATGCCCCATAGTCTTTACTGACCCCTTGGTGCAGATTCTGTCCAGTGGAGTTCATGGCAGCCATCTTCCAGCTCTTCAGTATCGGCAATTTCTGTGACTTTCTTTGCATACACAGTTGTGGCAAAGCGGAAGATTCTGAAGATTCTGAAGATTACTGAAGAGAAGATGGACAGATTCTGAATTAAGTGGTTAGTAAAGACTTAGGGGCATTTGCCCAGGGTAGCAGCTAGACTGGTGGGGAGGAGGGAGGGGGGTCTATGTAGGGTAGGGGGACTTCTTCTTTAAGGAAGACGTGAAAAGGTAACCTGAATATGAATCGAATTCTGATCGTACAATTTTTTCTTATATTCGAATATACAAAATTTGGCCTCTTCAATAGTGATGGGCGTATCTATCCCGTTTCGCAGAAATAAACGAGACGCGAAAAACGGTGCGTGTCGTATCTCGTTTTTTTTCTGACACCAGCGAATTTTCGCCCCCACACCAATAGATGCCTATGGGAACCCCCCCATAGGCTTCTTTTGCTAAGTCCTGCTCGAATACCATTTGTACGATCGAACGCCGCAATTGTTTGAATCATACGAATTTTTCAGAGGCTTGAAGGAAAAAGTACAATTTTTTCGTGAAATCGAACGATCGGTATTCGATCATACGATTTCATTGAGAAATCGAATATCGAGCAAAAAGATATCCTAAAACTATTCAATAAGCATTCAATAGTCGAATGCTTATTGAATTTCAAATAGATTTGTAGGATTTTTGGGGAATTAAGTAAATTTGCCCCTAAGAAATACAGTAAGGGCTCAGTTACAAGCAGTAATTTGCAAAGTGATCTTAGAGACAAAAAGGTGACTCTACCTCAAGGTCAGTGTAACCAAGGCTAACTTGAGAACAGAATCCTTCCAAGTCTGGGGGGCTACCAGGTTATTTGCATAAACAGAATGCTATTCTCTTTCATCACAAAAGTTGCGTGCAACAGGATCAGAACAAACTGCCAATCTGGACAAGTCAGTGGCAGATAAGATAAAATTTTTATAAATTTATGGTTATGCACCTGAGATGTAAAACTATGTAACCCATAATGGGACTATGTCGGGGAAATGACACTAGAGTCCTTGTAAATAAATTTGTAGAAAGCAATGCCAGTCAGCAGATGCAAGGTCAAACAAGGTTTTGAGCTGTATTAAGAGTGGTATATACATGCTGTGAAATAGTATCGCCCCCCCCAGTTTTCATAGGGACAAATTAGGAGGGGTCAAAAGAAGGGTAACTAGGCTGGTTTATGATATGGAAAGTGTCAGTTATGTAGAAGGCTGGGAAGATTTGTCAACTGTGTATAAACATATAAAGGAAATTGTGCAATATATTGTCTGAGGCTTTATTTACCTGCAGGTTCGGGCAGAAGGCATGAAGGGACCCATTCAGATTTGAAGAAAGGAGGTTCCATCTTAAACTTAAAAAAAAGGTTTTTTTGCAGTTACAGCTGTGATGTTGTGGAATTCTCTCAATAACATGTTATAGTGTTTCAAGTGTTTCATATATCAAGGGGGGGGGCAGGAAGAATTTTTTCCTCCAAGTACTGAAGCAAATTCTGTTGGGCGGTTTTGCCTTCTTTTGTATCAGCAAGCGGTAATGCTGGTTTAATTTGACCAGTACAGCATTTGATGAGTGTATTTTTTTCAGCCTATTAAGGTTGCAAATATTTTGCCCATATTTGCTCCCAGCAATCCATGGCTATGTGCAGAGAGTGCCAAATTATCTGTCAGGCATGCTCTGATGAATGGCGGTAATTCTACCATTCCTTTCATTCCATTCCATTGGTGCAATCTAATATTTACAAGCGAAAGGGGTGCTAGTGCCATTAACTCTGTGGATACCAGATGCTAATTTTCATCTTGCACTTCATACTCATTTCATAAATGAGTCCTATAAAGGCAAGATGCAATTTTTTGGATGCAGCCATTGTTTTTTTTTACCCAAATTCTGATTCTTTGATGTGAGCTGCAAATAAACAAGTCATATGAAATGAAATGGTATAGATAACTCAAGTCAAGATCTTATGCTAAAGCTATATGTCATTGCCACATTTCACATTTTACAAAGCATATTTGTGTAAAAAAATGTTACGTGAATGTCAAGTGGGGATCTCTTCGTGTATGGCCACCTTAACTCAGATTTAGAGAGCTGAAAAGCAGGAAGTGTGTTGTATTCTGTTATGTTAGACATCCAGTCACTCCAGCCTTTATACGTTACATTTTTGGCTAACTAACTATATTAGAAACATTTTTAATCTATACAATCTATTTACCCAGTTTTTATTTTTACCCTGAACTGTTCCTTTAAAATCGCAAATCCTTCATTAAGAAATAACTTACTGAAACTCTTCTTCCACTCCTCTTCAGAAAAGGCGACAGGGCGATGCTCTATCGTACGGTGCTCGATTTCTCCACCTATCTCCTATAATGAAGGCAGGGAGGAGAAATCGAGCGCCACACGGTGGATCGTCCTATCATCTTTTCTGAAGAGGATCGCAAGCTCTGATTTTTCTGATTTTTGATCTTACTGGTCCTTTAAGTGCCTTTAAGTGGTAAGAGACACAGGAGGAAGGAGGTCCCTGCCTCACAGAGTTTATAATCTAAGTGTATGGATAACATACAGGTGCAAATTGGAGGGAAAAAGATTAGATCAATGTTCTAGTGCTCCAAAAGGTAGAAACAGTTTTTTTCTTGAAGAGATTTAAAGAGGACTCCTTACAGAGAAATTTAGGGATGGAATCTCAGAGTTAAGGAGCAGCAAGATTTAAGACCTTTAAGGCGAGAAGCGTCAGACTGGGTGGTGTGAAAAGATGGTGACTCAGAGGAATGGAGGTATGTACAGAGAGACAAATGAAGAAATATAGTAAAGAGCAGAGGAGTGAAAAAAATATTACAGTAGAAATCAACTGTGCCTCCCACATTGATCTTTTGGAAAAAGCTTTATAACTCTCTGTCTGAGCAGAAACTTGTATAAAAAACCCTCTGATGCCCCTCTAAATCTGAGGCTGCTTGGGGTATGTGTCTGGATGTAAGCAACTTTAACTAATTGTGTCCTAAATAGTGGAGAGAGGTGTGGTTACGATTAATGATACACTGTACATTTTAAATGATTTCTCACCCTCCAGCTCACCTCCCCCTCCTTTTCTCTCTACTTCTTACTATGTGCTTTTGGGACCTTTTCCAACAACTGCTGTTGTTATAAAAGCAAAATAAAAACTTAATGAAAAAAAAAACAACACCCTGACACTCATATAAGTAATTGCAAATAACCAGAAACCATAAAAATAGATAGATATAGATAACGAGAGAATGAAAATCTAAAACATTCGTCCAACCATGTTTAAAGCATTTTTAACAGTTACATTGGATGAGTTTGATGATTGTCCATAAAAACAAGAGGCTGATCTAAGCAGTATAGATTTTCTTCCACTCTGTTCCTATCTTTACAATCAGCAATTTAGTACAGGCTTTTAATATATTTTCGCCAGTGAATCCTTAATACAATCAATTGTGATTCTTGTATCCCTTCAGGATGCATTACTACTATTTGTAGTGAACCAGCAGCTGTCAGCGCATACTGCAGTTCTGTAATTCTTTTTGGTGGTAGTGGTTTGGGATTGGGGGGCAGCCAGTTTTAGCAGATGTAGTAAATGCTCTAAAAGCAAAATATTATTAAAATACAGCTGATAAAATCGAGCCACCTTGAGCTATTGTTGTGCATTTCCACTTACATGACAATATATGGGAGCAAACTATCCAATTAATCTGATGTATGTAGGTAACCAAACTAATGATCCCAAGATTAATTGTTCAAAGTGAAAACAGTTGAATGGGAGCCCAAAACACCATGGGTGAAGTTCAATAAAAAATTCCTTTATTACCAAAAAAATATTTAAAAAAAAGTAAAGAGCAGGTATCAAAACATATCTAGTACTGACCCATATTGTATGACTGGTTACCTGACACGTTTCATGCCTCTCTTTGGCACATCATCAGAGGTGGGGTCTAATTGTAGTATACTCCCTTATATAGTGTGTTCAATTAAAAAACAATAAAGTTAAAAACATTTAATACAACTTGTGGTTCCTCATATATAATCTGCATTATGGTTTAATTTAAAGGGAAACTTATATTGCAAACTCTTATTTTAATCCAATGTAAGTGAACTCTATGTTTTATCATCATTTGTAATCATTTATATCTGAATTGTTCCTATCAAAAGAAACAGGACACCTCCCAATCACTATTTAACCCTTGCAGGTATCTAGTTTTTAATGTAAATATCCAATACACTTCTCTCTGATCTATCGTCCTTTGTAAATCACCCCCTCTAACTCCCATTTTAATGTGTTCTATGCCTTGAAATTTCATCAAGTCAAAATTCCCATTATGTTCTAACATGATATGTTTACTTATAGCTGATGCTCTCCTATGATTGTATGTAGCTTGTTCAAATGCATTCAAATCAGTCGGAGTGAGATGCTGCCTCACCTGTTCTTTTAATGATCTGCCCACCCAATAGGCTGGTTTTGTTTCCAATAAGGTTTAATTAGATCTTAATTTGGATCAGGTACAAGATACTGACTGAAAAAGGACATAATTTTTAAAAATTTGGATTATATGGATAAAATGGAGTCTATGTGAGACAGCCTTGAGTTTTAATGGAGTAATGGAAACCTGTATTTTTACTTAAAGGGGTTGTTCACCTTTGAGTTAACTTTTAGTATAATGTAGAGAGTGATATTATGAGACAATTTGCAATTGGTTTTCATTTTTTATTGTTTGTGGTTTTATAGTTATTTAGCTTTTTATTCTGCAGATCTCTAGTATGCAGTGTCAGCAATTTGGTTTCTAGGGTACAAATTACCCTAGCAACCCTGCATTGATTTGAATAAGAGACTGGAATATGAATAGGAGATGGACTGAATAGAATGATAAATAATAAAAAGTTGAAATAACAATACATTTGTAGCCTTACAGAGCATTTGTTTTTAAATGGTGTCAGTGACCCCCAATTGAAAGCTGCAAAGAAACAGAAGAAAATTGCAAATCATAAAAAAACTATAAACAATAAATAATGAAGACCAATTGAAAAGTTTCTTAGAATTGGCCCTTCTACAATATACTAAAAGTTAACTTGAAGGTGAACCACCGAAATAACTCAATGGCATTACTAAGAAAATATTAGATTGTAAAGCTATTGGAATAGTGACAATCTGCAGTTTACTATGATTTTAGTTTTTTTAAAGATAACAGAGGGTTTGTGCCACCCACATATTATATTTGAGCCAGATGCGTTGTACACATGTTCCTAGTCATTGGTTAAACATGAGAAAGGGAATCCTACCAGCCAGCTGCTACTTTTTCGTTTCTGATTTTACTGGAAAAAGAGATACTCCAGTAAACAGGCATGCATACACTGGGGGGATTATTTATCAAAATCCGATTCTTATATCTTAAATAAAAAAGTCAGACCAAACTAGAATCCACTAATTGCCCTTATTTATCAATAATAAAAAAAACTGGATCAGGAAAAAATGTGACTGTTTTGGATTGTCGCATGAAAACTATGACTTTTTCGAATTGCCATTCAAAAAAATTTTTTAGATTCGATGTCCGAAAAGTTAGATCGATGGAAAAGCCCAAAGTGTTCTGATTGTCATATGAAACCCAGCACAAACAATAATATCTTTAAATTGCAAATAGGACCTCTGCCATTGACATCTACAGGACCTCATCAGGTTGAAGATTGGAATATTTTTGGACATTTTGCAGTCTAGTGGTATAATAAATCTCAAAAGAAAATTTCACCCTGTGATAATCTGCCCAGGGAGCAAACTCTGCCATCCAGTGTTCAACTTGCATGTCACATACACTTTTGTATGGACACAACAGGGCTCATTTATAAACACAAGGCAAACTGGAACCTGGGCAGTAACTCACAGCAACCAATCAACAGTTTGTTTTAATTGTTCAACCTGCAGGTGGCTGATAAGAAAAATAATCACTGATTGAATGCTATGTGTTACAGCCCAGGTTTCAATAAATGAGCCCCGTCATTTGGACATGAAAATGGCCATAGTAATTTGCTGATTACAAAAACTCATTATTTATGTGTATGTACATGGTACGCTATAAAAGGTATATGTGATGATAACGGCTTATTGATTTATCACAGTGTCACTGATGAGAAGGATGGGGAAATGGAAGATGATTCATTCTGCATGTCTAAAACTACTGGATATTTGCCATATTTCAGTTATGCCATTCCAGCTTAGGTCCATTCATTAAAGAAATTATACACATGCTTTCAGATTTCTTGTTATCATTCTTACTCTCCAGAACATTTCATTTTTATAGCTGATATAAAACTCTTTTGTCTGGAAAAAAATAAAATATGAACACTATCAGAATTTAATTTTGAAAATGAAATGACACAGCAAAACCACTTGGGTATATAATTATATACATGCATGCATGCACATGTACCTGTAAAATGTATCAGTACAAATTCTGTAAAAGACAATTCGACCATTAAAGGGGTGGTTCACCTTCAAGTAAATTTTTAGTATATTGTAGAAGGGCCAATTCTAAGAAACTTTTCAATTGGTCTTCATTATTTATTTTTTATAGTTTTTTAATGATTTGCAATTTTCTTCTGTTTCTTTGCAGCTTTCAAATGGGGGTCACTGACACCATCTAAAAACAAATGCTCTGTAAGGCTACAAATGTATTGTTATTGCCACTTTTTATTACTTATCATTCTATTCGGTCCATCCCCTATTCATATTACAGTCTCTTATGCAAATCAGTGCAGTGTTGCTAGGGTAATTTGTACCCTAGAAACCAAATTGCTGATACTGCAAAATAAAGAGTTGCTGAATAAAAAGCTAAATATCTATAAAACCACAAACAATAAAAAATTAAAACCAATTGCAAATTGTCTCAGAATATCACTCTCTATATTATACTAAAAGTTAACTCAAAGGTGAACAACCCCTTTAAAGGGCAACACTATTCTTATACTTCCCTCTAACTTTATAAAGTAGAGATCTGAGACTTATATAATGATGCAAAAGGATGCTATAGAGACATGTGAGTCAAGTAGTTGCTATGTAAGACACTGAGGATGAATCTGAGCATACATTCTACTCACTAGCAAGTAGTGTATGTGTGTGTGTGTGTGTGTTCCAACATTCCTTCCCACAGTTCTTGCTCCACAACTTGTTGAACTAATCACATATTCCAGAACTTGTTGTATGTGTCTACCATGATTTAAATGGAAACAAGCCTAAGAGGTTTGTAAGGAGTTGAAATAAGGATTTATTTCATGTGTAAATAATGTTTTACTTTGAGAGCAGCAAGTAAGTTGCAGGTAAAACTTAGTTCCTTTGTAAAATGAATAATGAAGCAATAGAATTCTTAATGAATCAGATGTAATTTGAGAGTAGGACTGGCCAGCTTAAATATATTGTAACATTGTAAGTTAGGCTGAAAAAAGACTCACATCCATCAAGTTCAACCTTTTTAACTTTTTTTTAATTTTAATTAAACTGCTAGTTGATCCAGAGGAAGGC
>CM044440.1:39250250-39282835 GCA_024363595.1 Xenopus borealis
TAAATTAAAACAAAAGAGACTTAAGACAAACAAGATAAGAGCAAATAAACACTTAAAAGAACATACAAGTTATGTAGCAGCAATTCCTATCCAAGGGGCACATTTATTACCTGCTGACCTTCCAGTTTGAGATAATGGATGTGAAAAAACACGAGTTCCCTAACTTGCATTTTTGTGTTTTTTTTCTTCATGCTTTTTTGCATGACAGGGTTTCTTCATAACCTTTTTATTTAAAAAAATCATATTGTGCAAAAAAAAAATCTCACAACAAAAAAAAGTAAAAGGAATTTTTGACATTCGGGCATGTTTGTACAGAGATAGAAAACTGTGGCTATAAACTATGGTTGAAAGATAGATTACAAAAATCTGGTGGTAAATTGAACATTTTCTAATTTAACCAGTGTTGTTAGTGGACTACTGTAGAACTCTGTAATTAGTCATTTGCTTTTTAATTGGTTTATTAATGACCTGGAAGTGGTCATTGAAAGTACTGAGGGTCATTTATAGAGTTTAGGCAGTGCTTATTCATTTGCAAAGAGCTGCTTTGTGCATGTTTTCCCTAAACATCTAAATTTTGAACTGCAATGCAATCTCAAAGCTGCATAGGAACAAATAAATAAAATTACAGTTCAGCCAATTTAGTCTAGGTTAGAACAGTTCATACATACACGTCATTTAAGAATTTACTGTGAAAACAGCAGAAACTCATCCAATTTGTGAAAACATGGTAAATGTAATGTGAAAACTATTGGAAATGCCATCATCTCTCTATCAGGTTCAGGTCACCTTAATTAAAATAAAAATTATTTGAATTGTAGTCTGGCCGATGAAATAAAGGTCAACATATCCTGGGGGGATTTGTTATCTATAAATTTATTATAAAATCCTAAATTTTCTCACTATTTTCTGAAAACCACTTCAACCAAATCCGCACAGTTGTTTCCCCCCTATTTATCAATAACATTTCATAAAAATTTGATAAAATCATGAAAAAATCTGAATCTCACCAAAACCTGTATTATTCTATGAAAACCAGCGCAGATGAGGATATCTTCCAGTTGTAAACATCTGCCATTGATTTCTACATGAAATCAGCAGGTCTAAGATGGAGTATTTTTTTGTTTGGACTTTTAACACCATCATGGTTTAATAAATCACAAAAGATTAGAGGTTTTTTTCTAGGAAAAATTTTGTTTTCCCCTTTTTTATTTTTGTGTAACAAATATCTTTGACTTGGTATCATCTTATACATAATTGAATGAAAACAAAAGTAATGTTTACATTGCTTCAAACTGTTTCCGTGCTCTTGTCTCTTAGGGCTGGGACAGACAGGGAGATTCGGGGGGATTCTGTCGCAGCAAGGCGATTTCCGGAATTGCCGGAAGTTTCCTCACGAAGTAACTCTGGGCGATTCCGGAAATCGGCGCGCTGCGTGTGAATTAGCACTGGCGCTTTTTCATTTTAACAGGCGGCAGACAGGGAGAAGGCAGTTCGGGGAGATTGTCGCCTGCGATTAACCGCCAGGCAACAGAATCTCCCCGAATCTCCCTGTCTGTCCCAGCCCTAAATTTTAAACAGTACATAGTGATATCTGTTAGTGAGGGGACAAATCTAGTTGCCTCCAATGTTAAGTTCCTGGAACTCTTCCTGCTGTGGATCCAGGCTTCATAGTTTTCACATATACCATTAGGATGATTGTCAATATTTTCTATTCAAAATGGGTGCAATGAACAAATGGTGGAAAACAATTTAAATAAAACTATACCATGTAGTGCCTCCTTCAACTCTCTCCTTGTCTCCGGCTTCTCTAAATGAACATGCCCACTTTCCTCTCTTGTCGTCATTTATCTTCTTGACCAGTTATTTCTCTTCCTAATTGGAGAGGAGGGCACAGGTTGGACCATACTGGGAAGCATAAAGTAGCCATGAATCCCATATCTTTTCAAATCATGTATGGCTATAGTTTATGACTAGAATCCAGTTTATCTTGTTTTTTAGACGCTGTATAGGTAATAACGGGGACTTCCAAGACTTGGCAACAGTTTGGCTGAAAATGAGTAATGAGGAATTGAGTGTATTTATTTATTTTTCTGCTCCCCAGTAAAGCTTGGGCTGTTGATTTACTTTAATTGATTGTGGTGACTGAGTAAATTATTTTGTATACCCTAGTCCAAAATCTTCTTACTTTGGGGCATTGCCACCATATATGGTACATTGTCCCCCTCATCTCTACAACCTCTAAAACAGGTGGGATCATAATGGATGCTTATTTTATGTAGTCTGGCTGGCACCAGGTACCACTGTAATAGGACCTTGTATCCCGCATAAGCATGGTGGTGTTGATCGAGCTGTGTTATACTGAATCCCATATTTCAGCCCATTTTTTGGTCATTTAGGGGTCATCCAGGTCTCTTCCCCAGGCTTGAACATATGGAAGAGTTGGTGGGAGTATGCCTCTAGCAATATCTGATATTATCGGGCGGTGCCGGGCCAAGCGGACCTCCGTCTGTGTGCATGTCCCTGGAGCGCCATTCGCACACGAATAAGCAGATCGCCATAGGGGAAGGTTAGTGAGTGACAGAGGGGAGAGAGTGCCGGCGGGGGGGGGGTCAAGGAGGAGACAGCACTGTGAGGGGAGGAAGGAGTAGGCAGAAGACAGGTACCCGTGAAGCCGCCCCCCTTTGGTTGCGCCCTAGGCAGTTGCCTCTTCTGCCTACCCCTAGTTCTGGCCCTGTAACCGGGATAGTAGCCCTTTGGAGTATGGGTATGAGATACATATAATTTCCAAATACGGTGGGGTGGGTGTACCCATTTCCTGGCATTTGGATTTCAAATAATGCAGTATTTCTAAATATCAAAACTTTTACCCTGGAGGAGGGGAGTAGAGCTGTTGGATTCTATCCCAGTGTAGCATGCCTGTCAATCCATAAAAGTGCTTAAGTGTAGTATAAACTTTTGATTCCCACCAACGCAATACATTCCCGTGCAATACTGGTAGGAAATCTGGATGGAGGCTGAGGGGAGATGTTGAGATAGTAATTTTGTTTTGCATTTTATTTGATCCCAGATATTCAAGACTTGTTCCATCATTGATCTGAGGAAACTGCCATGTTTTGAACCAAATCAAGATCCATCTAAAATATTTGTTTGTAGTTGGAGAATAAGACTAAAATGGAACACAGACACTGATACTGTAGCTTATTAGAGTGTATTAAAGTCCTTGTTTAAGGTATCTGGTCTTACTTTTGTAGGTGGAATGCCTCTACAGTCACCAGGTTACTTTGCAGGAAGAAAACATTTAAACTTAAGCTTCACCAATGCCAATTTTGCCCCTGACATATTTCTCTGGCAATATTACTTTCATGGGTTCCTACAATAAGAGCCAAAAAAATTATCATTTCCATCTGTGCTTCGTTGTACCTTAAAAAATCAGCATTCTGGAAGCACTTTCTTGCATAAAGCCATAGCTCTCCGGTTTAGTTAATAGTAGTTAATTTAACAGTTAGGGGTTTGCATTATTAAGAGCACCAATGAATCTGCACAGTTTTGATTTCCTGCACATACATTTATGTTAAAGTCTCGATGCATTTCCATTTTTTGTATGATCTTTAAGCAGTTATTACTTTTTGCCAGCTGAGCATTTATTCTAAAACTACATTTTGTGTTGTTGAAAGGTTTTTGTTAAAAGAGATGACTTTGAAAAGATAATTGCACACCTTATTGTTATTAGTAGAGAGGCAAGATTTAGACACCTATCTCAGCCTACATTTTACAGATCCGTTTCTTCAAGAAATCTCAGTACTGAGTCTACTTAAAGATATTCTACCATTATGTGAAAAACTCAAAATTTCATATGATTAGCTTTTTATGATAACTATAAGGATGGCTTTCTCCAGTTCTGCAAATTGTAAAATTTTATTTATTAGGCATGTGGCATCAGCATTGGACTTGGCATTCCAAAGCCCACCTGGTCTTCCAATTCAGGCCCCCCCCCCACACAACTCCAGTACCCCCCCAACCTAACTGCAATTCCCCTTGGGCTCCCCCACCCCAACCACAACTGATGGAGGTCAGGGGGCAGAACACAAGGTTTCCGGCAGGAAGCAGGTCTGGGTCAGCAAGGCCCACCAGATTTATTCCCAATGTCTTGCCATCCCTCCTCCCATCCCAGTCTGACCCTATGTGGGATTCCTGGTTTATTTGGATTCAGCAAAGTAATAGAAAAGAGTACCTGTTCTTAGTGATGCACACAACCAAGTTGTTATTTAATCCAAGGCCACAATAACGCTAAAATAGAATGGGTGCTTCCTAGGAGAAATAAAACAATAAAAAAGTCTCTCTATAGGGAGTAAGTCAGCAAAGGTAGGGATTTTGGCTCCAATTAGTAAACCAAAAATGCGATATGCAATACCTATAACAGTTCAACAAAGATATGAACAGAACATTTGGGTAAAGTGTATTTATGTCAGCTGCAGTATTGGCACACTTGAGTGACAAATATAACTTGCAGATAGTGATGGGCGAATTTATTCGCCAGGGGCGAATTCGCGGCGAATTTATTCGCCAGGGGCAAATTCGCGGCGAATTCCCGCGATTCGCCGCTGGCGAATAAATTCGCGAAACGCCGCAAAAAATTAGCCGCCAAAAACGAGTCGCGCGGCGTTTTGACGCGACGCACCGAAAACGACATGACGTGCGCCGAAGACGACGCGCGACTCGTTTCGCGAATTGGCGAAAAATTCCGCAAATTTCTCTGGAAATTCGCTAATTTTTCGGCGAAGCGAAACGCGGCCGTTTCGCCCATCACTACTTGCAGATGCACTTACAGTATCAAAGACACATTGATGTGGTTATAGCAGTATAAGTCAACCACATATAAATAACATAGTGGAACCTAGTAAAATGCTTTACCTAAAATCAAATAGGAGATAAATCACCAGCAGTCTCACCAAATCACTTTGGGGACTATTTATCATATTGTGTAAGACAATTAATGCCAGAAAACCGTGTAAAAGTTGTGTAAAATAAACAGTGAATTTTTCAAGGTGTGTGTTTTATATTACACCATTTCAGACCTTGTGTAATTAATGAAATTTAATGGGAACAAACAGTAAGTAAAGTCCAGTGGGGAAAAAAACATGAAAAAACGTGATGGATGAACACCATATTTTTCTATAGCGATTTTCAAACTGCTGCTTCTGTTTAGACTGGATTTCTACACAGAGGTATGTGATTGCTGAAAATCAATACACAGCTTGATAAATGCACTGTTTTCTTACACAGTTATGCCTGCTGATATATGGTGTATTGCTGCAGTTTTCTTTTACATAGCAATAGCATGATATATACAGATATGTAGGTCCCTTATTGTCTTTTTTTTTAAATGCAAAAGCTCCAAAATCCAAAAGTCCAGTGGGAATTTCGCCTGCAGACGAGGCTTCCTCATGGGCAACAAGGCAGAACATTTTAAAGGTTATTTCTCCATAGCCCTTGTTTGCAAAACATTGCCAGGAAAGTGCCTTACACTGTCCATAAAACACCTTAAAACACTTAAAGGGAAACTCATGGAAAACATGTTTTTTTCAAAGCGCATCAGTTTATAGTGCTGCTCCAGTAGACTGCACTGAAATCCATTTCTCAAAAGAGCAAACAGATTTTTTTATATTCAGTTTTGAAATCTAACATGGGGCTAGCCATTTTGTCAATTTCCCAGCTGCCCCTGGTCATGTGACTTGTGCCAGCACTTTAGGAGGGAACTGCTTTCTGGCAGGCTGTTGGTTTTCCTGCTCAATGTAACTGAATAGTACGCAGTGGGACATGGGTTTTACTATTGAGTGTTGTTCTTAGATCTACCAGACAGCTGTTATCTTGTGTTAGGGAGCTGTTATCTGGTTACCTTCCCATTGTTCTTTTGTTAGGCTGCTGGTTGGGGGAAAGGGAGGGGGTGTTATCACTTCAACTTGCAGTAAAGCAGTAAAGAGTGATTGAAGTTTATCAGAGCACAAGTCACATCACTTGGGGCAGCTGTGAAATTGACAATATGTCTAGCCCCATGTCAGATTTCAAAATGAAATATAAAAAAATATGTTTGCTCTTTTGAGAAATGGATTTCAATACAGAATTCTTCTGGAACAGAACTATTAACTGATACATTTTGAATTTTTTTTTCCCATGACAGGATCCCTTTAACTCCACCCCACACACACTTATGCTTTATCAACAAAAAATACTAGAAGACCATATTAATTTTGTAAATCAAATTGTGTTAAAACTTGATCATGAAAACAAAATCATTTCCCCCACTGAACTTGATCAAGTAATTTCATCAAGTATATTGTCTTTGGTTGTAAAATGTGTAACGTGATGTTAAGGGTGTGGATTCAGTTCAGATCATGTAAACTAGGGATTTTATGACCATAAATAAATTCATTGCTACAATTTGGAAAAATGTTTTTAAATTTTAAATGCATGGTTTGTATTTCTGGATTAATTTGCCATTTTGACAAATTTGTGTAAAGGTTTACCAACGATTTTTCTTGTTTCCTCAATAAATCTCACTTGAACCAAAAAAAAAAAAGGTTTACGTACTAATCCAAATGACAGATTCAGTGCATCGTTTTAAAGTGCATGTAAAGGCAAAAAAATTAAAATCCAATTTTTACTTTCTTTAATGAAAAATAAACCTATCTCCAATATACTTTAATTTAAAAAGTGTACAAATTTTATAAGAAACCTGACTGTATACAGTGAAATTCTCCCTTCATTTACTACTGTGGATAGGAATTGTCAGACAATTCCTAAATGCTGGGCAGGGAAACAATCATACTTATGAACAGCAGGGGGAGACCCGCCTTACTTCCCAGCTGTGCAGAACTCAAGCAGCTTAGTTTGTTTCCCTGTATAGCAGTCGGCAACAGTTTAGAGATTTGAATTGGATTTTATTTTGACTTTAGAACCCCTTTACTATTTCCAACTCCAGGTGCAGTGACAAAGATCATGGAGCCAGATTTAAACAGATAAACTGGGATTCTATTTGGAGGATTATTTTGCTGCAGCCACTGCAAAGTTGTAGAAAGTACAAATACAAAAATTATAAAATCCACCTTAGATTACATGACAACACAGGACCCAGTGCAGTCTGCCTATTCTGATTATTAAGAATTAGTCTTGCTGTATCGACTACTATCAGATATTTTTTGACTTGTGCTGCTTTGATTATTCATGATGATCCCTAAGCAGCCCAGACAACACTGAGCATGTGCATAGTCTTGGTCTTGCAAAATTGTTTAACAAAACAAGATGGTGAGCCCCTGTGGCCAACTTTGAAAGCATAAATCATTTATTTTATTAGGTTTGTGGTGCAGTAAGTTCATGTTTATGTTTAGAATAGAAAATACAGCATTTCTAGCTATTTTAGACTTTACTTTCTCTTTAACAGTCTTTTAGCAGTTTCCCAACGTAATGTAAATTACTGCACATAAGGGCACATGCATGTTATACTTTTGATATATATAGATGAGATTTTCCGTAATACCATAATCCCATAGAGTATATAAGCTTAATAGTCCTGTCAAGCTTCCTTTATGTCCCAGGGGTTTTCATCTGTCTTTATGGTGAAATGTCACTTTCTGTGTACGTGACCAAGTAAAATCCCCTGATTAATCAAGTATGGGAAGAGTGGTAGAAGCCATGGCAACTATCTTTCACATACAGATATGGAATCCCTTATTCAGAAATCCATTATCTGGAAAACTCAGAATTGCATGAAGGCTGTCTCCCATACAGTTTATTGTAAGCAAATAATTCTTTCTTTTTAAATGTAAAACTAAAACCATACCTTGTACCTGAAGGTAACTTACATGCATGAATCTATATTAGTGGCAAGACAATACTGCTGAGTTTGTAATGTTTAAATGATTTGTAGCAGAATTAAGGAACGGTGATCCAAATTCTGCTTTTTTCAGAAAACCCGGTAAGTATTTTGGATAATAGATCCTATACCTGTACAAGCAAAGTCAATTTTTTTCCATACCAGCTGGTTTCATTGATCAGTTTTTTTTCTTTTTACTCTTAGGTTGTTTTTCCTTTGTTACCTGATTCTGTATTTGTATTATTATTGTTGTTGTTGTTATTATTATTATTATTATTACAGTAGTTTTATTTTTTTTTATTTATTTAGAACATTTTCATGCAGTTACTATATAGTTTTCAGTGTACTATGTTTTTCTCATTCTCTATTTTTTTATGAAGCAAGAGCTTTTAGTTTCTTAATTGGGCATCAGATGTAATGGTTATCTTTAACATACTTTTAGCACTTCCCTGTTAGCTTGACATATGCAACCAATTATTAGGCCCAGGGAAAAAGCTAACAGCATGGTGGCTGCTATCTTAGGTGAGAATAGTATAATCTATAAAAAAACCTTTTACTGTAGTTCTACAACATATTATTAACCTCTACATCTGGAAGGTCTCTATTAAGTACTACTCTGATCAGTTAATAATGGGTTCACTTGTATAAACCAACTCTGTAACAGCACATTCAAGTAGTATTTTGTTCAGTAGATAAAGACAGGATTCAACAAACCCAAACCCCAGTGCATCTTACATTTCACTTTTACATAACAAAATAAAATCTGTAGATGCACTTGTCACACAGAAAACTATTTATTACAGGTGTGGGCCATGTTATCCTGAATGTTCCGACCTGGGGTTTTCCCGATAATGGATCTTTCCATAATTTGGATGTTCATAACTTAAAGGGCAAGGAAAGGCAAAGAAATAAAATCCCATTTTTACTTTTCTTTAATGAAAAAGAAATATATCTCCATTATACTTTAATTAAAAAATGTGTACCGTTTTTATAAGAAACCTGACTGTATGCAGTGACATTAGGAAAAAAAGGAATTGTTAGACGGTCCCTAACTTATGACAGGGAAACAATCATACTTATGAACAGCAGGGGGAGCCCCTGCCTTACTTACCAGCCATGCAGAACTCAAGCAGCTTTGTTTTTTGATCATTTATGACGATCCCTAAGCAGCACAGATTATTCTGAGCATGTGCAGGGTCAGAGGCATACAAATATTTTTAACAAAGTTACAGGATGACAGCCCCCTGTGGTCAACTTTGAAAGCATAAATAATTTGTTTGATTAGGATTGTGGTGCAGTAAGTTCATGTTTATGTTTAGTATACTAAATACAGCATTTCTAGCCTTATTCTATTTTACACTTTCCTTGCCCTTTAAGTCTACTAGAAAATCATGTAAACATTAAATAAACCCAATAGGCTTCCAATAAGGATTAATTAATTAATGAATTAGTTTGGATAAATTACAAGGTATTGTTTTATTATTACAGAGAAAAAGGAAATTATTTAGAAGAATTTGGATTAATTAATTAAATTAAATCTTAGTTTGGATCAAGTACAAGGTACTGTTTTATTATTAAAGAGAAAAAGGAAATTATTTTGAAGAATTTGGATTAATTAATTAAATTAAATCTTAGTTTAGATCAAGTACAAGGTACTGTTTTATTATTACAGAGAAAAAGGAAATTATTTTGAAGAATTTGGATTATTTGGAGAAAATCCTTTCTGTATTTCTTAGTTTTCTGTATAACGGATCCCATACCTGTACAGTAACAAAATTCACGGAGGACTCTTGAAATTATATTAAGTTATGATCTTTCAATGAATGTAGTATATTGTTTGTGTTATTTAGATACAAAACCAGAGCTGTCAACCTTCTGGGAAGTAATCCTGAGCCAGTAATGCTCACTGCCAGAAAATGGGAGTGCTGATAGCTCTGCAAAACACAGTTTTATATGACATGTTTAAGGAATCTGTATATAATTTACACAGCTGTAGTAGAAGTGAGAGTGAGATGTCAAGGGTACCAGTTGGGTGCAGGTCCTACAACGGCAACATTTTGCAGGTTAAGGTCAGGTGTGCGTTGAGATTTTCCTGACCCGCACATCACTACAAACTAAGAACTGTCAGGGTTCTCAAAATGGATCACTAAACTTAAAGGGGTTGTTCACCTTTGAGTTAACTTTTAGTATAATGTAGAGAGCGATATTCTGAGACAATTTGCAATTGGTTTTCATTTTTTATTGTTTGTGGTTTTATAGTTATTTAGCTTTTTATTCAGCAGCTCTCTAGTTTGCAGTGTCAGCAATTTGGTTTCTAGGGTTCAAATTACCTTAGCAACCCTGCATTGATTTGAATAAGAGACTGGAATATGAATAGGAGATGGACTGAATAGAATAAGTAATAAAAAGTGGCAATAACAATACATTTGTAGCCTTACAAAGCATTTGTTTTTAGATGGTGTCAGTGACCCCCATTTGAAAGCTGCAAAGAAACAGAAGAAAATTGCAAATCATTAAAAAACTATGAAAAATAAATAATGAAGACCAATTGAAAAGTTTCTTAGAAATGGCCCTTCTGCAATATACTAAAAGTTAACTTGAAGGTGAACCACCCCTTTAACTGTATTTATATTTTTATCAGTATTACTATAAACATTATGGGGCAGATTTACTAAATTCACATGAATGATTCAAAATTCAATCGAATTTTCAAAAAGATTCAAATTCGAATTTCGAAAACTTTTTTGGGTAATTCGACCATCGAATTTCAAAACTTTGATCGATTCGAATGATTCGAATAAAAATCTATTTGATCATTCGACCATTCGATGATCGAAGTAATTACCCTTTAAAAAAAATTTGATTGCCTAGTTCGCCAGATTAAAGCTACAGAATTACTGTTAAACCCTATGGGAAGGTCCCATAGGGTTTTTCGAAGTTTTTTAGATCGAATAGAAAAAAATTCGATCGAATGGTCAGAATCTTTCGATTCGAACGATTTAATTGTTCGATTGAATTTTTTCTATTTGATCGTTTGAATATTCGAATTACAGTAAAATTGAATATCGAATTCGAAGGATTTTACTGTAATTCGAATATTCAAACGATCGAATAGAAAAAAATTAGATCAAACAATTAAATAGTTCGAATTTAACGATTTTGACCATTTAAATTCGTCCAAAATTCGATGTTTTTTTTAACCCTCGAATTCGACCCTTGATAAATCTGCCCCTATATATATTATCTGCAAAATGAAAAAAAATTAAGTCACCCTTAAAACTAAGGGAAAACAAGGCTCAAGAGGATTTCAGCACATAAAACTGTTTTGTTTTTCCTATTGAAAATCTACATTAAATATAATATTAGTCCATGATAATATAATAATATTTTTAAATGGATTCATATACTTTTAAACATATATCATTCTAATACATGAGATGACTTCACAAAAAAATACTGCCTGTATGTATGTATTAGGTTAGAATTTTCCTGCAGCCCAGTAATTTGACAAAACATTCCTTTCAGCAGCATCCGGTTATATTTTTTCTAGTAAACAAGTTAGAGATAAACACATTCTGAAGTCAATTATATCCTTCATTTCTAATTAAAAGTGGATGTTTCCTGAAGCACATATGGTGTGTGGCTTACAGTTACAATTAAGGGAAGAAAGCTGTGTATAGCAACCTTATAAAAATCGCTGCCCATGTTTTTGTACTTACAGCTTGAGATAAATTTATTTTCTGTATATACTGTAGGTATGGGACCTGTTATCCTTAAAGGGATACTGTCATGGGATTTTTTTTTCAAAGTGCATTGGTTAATAGTGCTGCTCCAGCAGAAATCTGCATTGAAACCCATTTCTCAAAAGAGCAAACAGATTTTTTAATATTTCATTTTGAAATCTGACATGGGGCTAGACATATTGTCAATTTCCCAACTGCCCCAAATCATGTAACTTGTGCTCTGATAAACTTCAATCACTCTTTACTGCTGTACTGCAAGTTGGAGTGATATCACCCCTTCCCTTTTCCCTTACAGCTGCCTAACAACAGAACAATGGGAAGGTAACCAGATAACAGCTCCCTAAGGCAAGATAACTGCTGCCCGGTAGATCCAAGAACAGCACTCAATAGTAAAAACCCATGTTCCATTGCATTCTATTAAGTTATATTGAGAAGGAAAAACAACAGCCTGCCAGAAAGCAGTTCCTTCCTAAAGTGCTGGCACAAGTCACATGACCGGGGCAGCTGGTAAACTGACAATATATCTAGCCCCATGTCAGATTTCAAAACTGAATATAATAAAATCTGTTTGCTCTTTTGAGAAATGGATTTCAATGCAGAAGTCTGCTGGAGAAGTACTATTAACTGATGTTTTTCCATGACAGTATCCCTTAAATGTTCGGGACTTGAGCGTTTTCCGGATAACGGATCTTTCCGTAATTTGCATCTTCAAAACTTAAGTCTACTAGAAAACATTGTAAGCATTAAATAAACCCAATAGGCACGTGTCACTTTAAATCATTTTCAGCTGTTTGAATTCATTATTTTGCTAAAATGTTTAAATATTAATTATACTGGAAGAATGTGTCCACTCCCGGGCCAAAATCCTTTTCTTTTGCATTTTAACACACCCACCTATATATAGTTGTTTGTACTTTAATAAAAAAAAAAAAAACACAAGAAACCAATCCACAGAGGAGTTGTTACAGCCCTCCTAAAAAATGCAGGGCCATAATATGTAATATCTGGGGGCATGCTATGGGGAGAAAAAGGCTGGATGGAAATTTGGGAGTTCCTTCTTTTACATTTGGAGAGCTGACAGCTATTCTGTATAAAAATATTTTCTAATAGAAGTTAAGCCAAGAGGTTTGCTTTGACTTTTAGCATAAATTAGAAGAAAGAAATAACTTATTTTCACGGTGTTAACTCTTAAAGCTAAAGCTTAACTCCTGGTTTGGCAGATGGAGCATAAGGTGGTGTGATAGTCATACCGCCATTCACTGACTACAGTGGTATCACAATCACTTTCATTAAACAGTGCCTGTAGCTCCCATTTATTTTCAGTACCTTGCTTTCAAAAATGTTTTTGTTGTCATATAAACAGCCTGTAAAAGTAATTTAGACTGCATTCTTATGTTTATTAAGAAATTCCTCTACTGTTAATGTTTAGTAGACCAACCAAGAGATCACTTACAGTAACATTTCAGCTGGTAGAACATTCCAGAACATGACTGTGTTTATAATAAAGAGTCTCCAATGTCCTCTGTTTTGATCTTTGCAGGACTCACCACATCTTTTTCTCCTTTTAAAGGATTGGTTCCCTTTCTAGTAGGGATGCACCGAATCCACTATTTTGGATTCGGCCGAACCTCCAAATCCTTCCTGGAAGATTCGTCTGAATAGCTAACTGAATAAGAACCCTAGGATGGAAAGGGGAAAACTTTTTTTACTTCCTTGTTTTGTGCCAAAAAGTCACGTGATTTCCCTCCCTGGCCCCGATTTGCATATGCAAATTAGGATTCAGATTCGGTTCGGCCAGGCAGAAGAATTTGGCCTGAATCCTAATCCTGCTGAAAAAGGATGAATCCTGGCCGAATCCCGAACCGAATCCTGGATTCAGTGCATCCCTACTTTCTAGTTAACTTTAAGTATTTTATAGAATGTGCTATTACAGGTATGGGACCTGTTATCCAGAATGCTTGGTACCTGGATTTTTCCAGATAAGGGAACTTTCCATTATTTGGATCTTCATATCTTAAGTCTACCAGGTAATCCTGTAAACATTAAATACACCCAATAGGCTGGTTTTGCTTCCAAGGATTAATTATATCTTAGTTGGAGAAAAAGGAAATCATTTTGAAAAATTTGGATTATTTGATTAGAATGGAGTCTATGGGAGACAGAATTTCTGTAATTTGGAGCTTTCTGGATAACAGGTTTCCAGATAACGGATCCAGTACAATATGGTGTTGCTTACCCCGCAGAGAAAAAACTATTGCCATGTGAGACTACAATTTTATTGTTACTTTTTTAATTACACATCTTCCTATTTGGGACATCCTCTATTCATATTCCATTGTCTCTTTCAAACAACTGCCTGGTTGTGAGCTAAATTTGGATCCTAACAACCAGATAATGATTGAAATTCCAAACTGGAAAGCTGCGGCACAAAAGGCAAAATAATTAAAAAGTGGCAACTTTAGACAGACTCTGGAGAAGACCAGCTAACCCCCCACCCAAAACCACTCAGTTGCCCAGGCTAATGTTTTCATTAGCTCTCATAGAGGCAAATTCACTAAGTGCAGAAAATGCGCTTTCGTTGACTTTGCTGCACTTCGCCAGGCGTAGTTTCGCCAGTGATTCGCAAATTCCCTAAAATGAGCAGTTGCACTCAGGGAGGCGAATGGTAGCGAAGTTGAGCTACTGTTACTTTGTCATTCATAGTGATGCCTAATTTGCATACGGCGCAAAGTTAGAGGAAAACTATACCCCCAAAATGAATACTTGAGCAACAGATAGTTTATATCATAAGAAGTGGCATATTAAATAATCTTACCAAACTGGTTTTACATCTCTTGCCTTGAACCACCATTACGTGATGGTCTGTGTGCTGCCTCAGAGATCACCTGACCAGAAAGACAGAACTCTGTCTTTGGCTCATGTGACCTAACTTTATAGTTTGTTTGGTATGTTTGTGTGCACCGTTCAATCATACGATCCCAGGAGGCTGTCCTTATTTAAAATGGCAATTTTCTATTTCTGATTACTCAATGGCACATGCTACTAAAAAGTATATTATTACATACTAGACGACAAAAACCCAACACTATCTTTCAAAAAACTAACAGAGAAATTCCCTTTCACAAAAACCCATATATACTTAAGCCTGCAAATCATACACTTTGTAAACGCTATAATACCACTTTTAACAAATGACGACAAAAATAACCCACTAAACCAACTATGGAAACAAAAAAATAAAAAACTCACAACTGCTCACATTTATCAAAATATAAGACCATCACTGAACATAGACAATGAAGGAAATTCTAATTTTAAATGGACAGCAGAAATACCCAATACAACAGAAATAGACATTTTGAAACAACATGCTAAAATCATGACACTACTTCCGACAAGCAGATACCAAGAAATGTCAATACAAATTCTACATAATTCATACCTTACACCAATTAAAAGATTTAGGATGGGTAACCTCTCCTCAGATAAATGCTTGAAATGCCAAGCCCCGGCAGCAAATCTAATACATACCATATGGTCCTGCCCACAAATGCAACTCTTTTGGAAAGAGGTGGTCTCATTTGGTGCACAGATGATTGGGAAACCCCTCCAAATACAAATAGAATGGGCAATATTCAGCAATCCTACCTCATTTACACAAATAACAAAAACTGAAAAACACCTAATGGGAAGACTAGCTGCAGCAGCTAGGAAAACAATATTGCAACAATGGCTACATACTGAACCCCCACCATTGACACTAGTAAAACAAAAATTACACCACATATTTCATATGGACTGGCTGGAAACTATAACCAAAAAAGAACACGACACCCCGAAATTCTTCAACACATGGTCTACCTATATAACACACCTCCCACAACAAATCAAACACCTCACAATCAACACCTTTAAACACACATCATGGTATGAGATGGAAACACTCAAAAACCACCCTTTGGTCATGGAGTCATCCCAATACCTGGCAGAGATCCAACAAGAATCACTACAAACGGAAACAGCTCCTCCCAGAAGTCATCAAACAAACCACATATCTAAACCAAGACTCATAGTATTAACCCCCCCCCCAAGATCTGCAACACATCTGAGCTAATTGTTCAAAATGTTTAAAATGTTATTGAAACTACTTTAATATCACAATCACTACAATACCTGATGTACAATTACTTGTAAAATATGACTTGTGATTATGCTTTACCGCTTTAAATAAAAACAAATTATAAAAAAAAAAAAAGTATATTATTATAAAAATGGTTTATTTACATGAAGCAGGGTTTTACATAGGAGTTGTTTTATTCAATATATTTTTATAGAGACCCACATTGTAAGGTGGGTATAGTTTTCCTTTAAAGTATAATAGAAGTATAGGTTACAGCCACTACATTACACTACACAAGCCCAGGAAACCTTTAATAACTCAAATAAAGTTGTTCTATTGCCCTAAACATGTGTCTCCTGTATAGTTGAGTTGCCATGTTAGGCAATGTTGCCATATGTTAGGCAATCGTAAATAAATTTACAATCTTTTTCAGCCAGTCACCCTTAAAAAAGTATGACGCCAGCTTTTTTGGGGACTTAGAAAAAATGTCAACTTTTTTTTTCAACCTCCTATCTATTGTATTGAACTTTGTCAGGTCTGACTCTGGCGAAGTTAAGTCTGGCGAAAGGGGTAGCGTTCCAGAAAAAAAATCTTAGTAAATTTGCGAAGTTGCACTAGTCTATCTACATCGCTAGCTAATTTAAGACAGAGTTGGACCTAATAAATCAACGTCACGCTGGCGAATTAGCGCTAGCGTTAGCCATTTCGCGCGTTGTGAATTTGCTCCATAGACCTGTGGAGAACAGCCAATCCAAATGAATATCAATCTTCTTACTTCACACTCACCACTATCTAGGAGAGAGGAGAGATACAGCATTTGTTAAAGCCACTGTGGTCAAGTTTCATGCCCTACTAAATTTGCATTTAAATTTCCCTTATAAAAGACAACTTAAGTCTAAAATAGAATAATGTTACAAATTCTGTATTTTATATACTAAATGCAAACATGAGCTTACTGCACCAGAAGCCTAATAAGACAAATGATTTATGCTTTCAAAGTTGGTGCAGGGGGCTGTCATTTTGTAAATTTGTTAAACATCTTTGCAACACCAAGACTGTGCACATGCTCAGTGTGGTCTGGGCTTCAGTTGGGAGGTTAAGCTTAGGGATCATCATAAATGATCAAAACAGCACAAGTCAAATAATATCTGCTAGAAGTCACTACAGCAAGACTGATTAATAATTAGAATATACAGACTGCACTGGGTATGTGGATACAAATCTCTATACAGTCCCAGGCTGCTATACAAAGAAACAAACAGAGCTGCCCAAGTTCTAGGAAGTACGGTGGAGGGGCTCCCCCTGCCATTTGAAAATATAATTGTTTCCCTGCAGAGCAGTTAGGGAATGTCTAACATTTCCTATCTGCAGTTGTAAGAGCAAGTAAATGAAGGGAGAATATCACTGCATACAGTCAGGTTTCTTATAAAAACAGTAGATCTTTTTTAATGAAAGTATAATGGAGATAGATTTCTTTTTCATTAAAGAAAGTATAAATGGGATTTAATTTTTTTGCCTTTACACCCCTTTAATACACTGAACAGCCATCAGTGTAAAATAGTGCCGAGGACTTTACTTCACTTAACCAGAGCACTAGTAATGAAACTGTATTGTCTTAACTAAGTTGCATTAATACATATTGGTGACAAAACAATCCTATCAGGGTTTTTTGTTACAAATTTTTAAATGATTTTTAACCGGCTTAAGGCATGCAAATCCACCCAATCTAAAGATCCCTTATTGCTAAATCCCCAGGTCCCAAGCATTCTGGATAATAGCACCTATACCAGTATAAGGAATTTAAAACAGTCACACCTCTTGTTGGTCTGGTTTCCTCAGAACATGAACTTACTGAGCAGAGGGGCCTCTCCTGACCTTTCTCTGCTCAGTTCTGTTTAGTTACCGATGCCGCTATTTCACATTAATTATATTAGCAGTTTAAAACATTATTACATTGCAAAAGTGCTCAGAAGAGGAAACTCAAAGCAACTGGACTTGCTGAGATATTTTAAGTCCAGTTGCTTTGAGTTACTTTTTATATATATATACCATGACCTGGATGAATGAGAATCTTCATAGTTACTCAGAAGAGGAATTTTGCACTATTTTGTTTCAGGGCGTTTCCTTCATATAGGCAATGAAGGCTGATGGACCTGGTTCCCTTTTATATTCTTTGCAATACATGAAGAAATTCTGCATATTTTATGATTAAGACTTGCAGGTATTACCAACAAATTAATCCTGGATGCAGAAGTACCTACAAAAGGCTGTCCTGTTGTTTGACAGCTGCAAACATGCCTCGCTGTTTTCAGTCATTTACTTGTTACTTTATTTTATTGGCAGCTATCCTCTCATATTCTGCTTTGGAGTCTTGAACACTTCACTAAGTTGTTAAGACATTGCATTTTAAAATCCAGAATTAAAGACAACCTCTCCTTGGAATAATACTTTTGAAGTTGCTGCATGGAGCCACTTTGTAGTCACCCTCCAAATATGTCACATTCTTTTGCAAATGGGCAAAAATTCTGTGCCAAAATATCATGGCAGTGTGTTTATGTAGATAGGATAACAGAAAAATATCTTTATTGGTGTCCATGTCACTTAATTTTTGTATAAATGTTCATGAAACTATAATGGTGCATGTTATTTTGAGGTGGAACTCAGAATTCATTTTTATTTATTTACATGAGGGAGGGAGCTGCCATGTCATAATGGGAGCATAGTGAACCTGTGTCCTACAATGGATAAAATAATTTGATAATTATTAGGATGCTTGGTTTGCTGAGCTTGCACTTAGACCCCAGTGCATGAGTACAGGTTCAAACGACCACCTGTATTCTCATAGGGTGGATATAGGTCTTCATTTCGGAGCACAGAGATCTGTGGAAATCCTGTAACCTGAAGGGCAGGGAGAAAAGTGTGGTGAGAAAAAAATCAGTGAATTGCTTCCTTGGTTTGCACTTTACACTCTTCCCTACAGGTAGTAAATTACCCCCTTTTTAGACATGACACATATGGGGCAGATTTACTAAATTCGCATAAAGAATTTGAAGTTCGATCTAATTTCAAAAAGATTCAAATTCAAATCTTCGAATCTGCAAATTAGGCAAATTCAACCATTGAACATTTGAATTCGAATAATTAGAATATTCAACTTTAATTTTATTCGACTATTCGATTGTCAAAGTACTTCCCCTTTAAATTTTTATTCCACCACCTAGTTCGCCAGATCAAAGCTACCGAATTGGGTATCATTATTTTTGATTGAATAAAAAAAATTTAATCGATCGAAAAAATAGTTCGAAACGATCGATCAAATTTTTCCTATTGCAGTAAAATCCTAAGAATTCGATATTCGAATTCGAAGAATTTTAGTTCACATACTATTCCCATGGTCGAATTTCGAAATTTTTGCAATTCGAAATTCAATCAATGATAAATCTACCCCATATAAGTTTGTGCTGGTATGGTTAATGGGAAAGAGATCTTACCAAGCTAATTAAATTGGCTTCTGTGAGGAGTTGAGTAGAAACATTAGTACATTACAGTACATGTCATCTCCTTAGGCTTTGCTAAAGCATTTGATACAGTAGGTTACTGATTACATTAAAGGAGCAACAAAAAAATAAAGTCTCTTAAAGTAATTACAATATAATGTACTGTTGAGCTGCACTGTTAAAACTGTTGTATTTAATTCAGAAAGACTACTATACTTTATATAAACGAGCAGCTGTGTAGCCATGGGGGCAGCCATTCAAAGCTGAAAAAGGAAAAAAGGCACAGAATGCACAGCAGATACCAGATAAAATCTGTAGTATACAATAGGATTCTTCAGATCATATCTGTTATCTATTGTGTGCTTGAGTGACTGCAACAAACAGTGGTGAGCACAACTTTTTCTTGTTTGTTGTAGTTATACTGGAGCAGTGACCAGCTCTCTGTTGTAGCCCCCACCCTTTCCAGCTATAGTCAGGTGATCCCACTGGTGTCTAATAAAAGGGCATCCATGATTGGGAGTTTTACTTTGAAAGCAGCAAGTAAGTTGCAGGTAAAACTTAGTCCCTTTGTAAAATGTTTAATGAAGTAATGGAATTCTTAATGAATCAGATGAAAATTGAGCGTAGGACTGGCCAGATATGGGATGACTTTGACATAGTTGGCCAGCTTAAATATATTGCAATATATGGACAAACAATCCCTGTTGTTTAAAGGGTAAGGCATTTTTTAGTAGCTGTATGCACAGAATGTCTCAATGTCTTAAATATATTGATAATGGGTTGAGTGCAGAGGACCTCTTGCATTTGTCTTGAATGACTGCACCCATGGCTAACCAGCAACTTGTTTATATAAACTAAGTAGCCTTTCTAAGCTTGTTTATATCAACTAAGGCTTCGTTTTCCGAAGTAGCCCAAAGTTTCCCCGTGAAGCAACTTCAGGTGTCTATACATTCTAGTCTCTGGGCGACTAATCTCCCCCGAATAGCTACTACCCTAAAGCATAAACACCAATTGTACCAGTGCAGCGCAACAGTAAATTATATTGTCATTCCTTGTCATTTGTTGGTGTTACTGTTCCTTTAAGGCATATTGGCCTGGAATATTAAATGTGTACAGTACTTGGACAGAAACAATAGATTATGCTGCCAAATTGACTAAAATGTATGACTGAGCCTAAAATTGTGAAATGAATTTCAATGTTGATAAATGCAGGATTATTTACATAATGTTAGTTAGAAATAAAACTGAAATGGGTTGGGGTTCTCCTTAACTGAGAAGATTTGTTTTTTTTTTGGGTTACTAATACAAAGGCAATGACTTAAGGGATGAGAACATTTTGACTCTTTATAGATGCCTGGTAAGGCCTTACCTTCAGTATGTAGTGCTGTTTTTGGACCAGTCATTAAGAAGGTTATTAAAGGAGAACCAAACCCTTATTGATAAAAACCCCTACCCCCTACCCTACAAAGACCCCCCTGCTCCCCCCAGCATAGGTGTAATCGTTGGTAATTGTCCCTAAATTTTTACTTACCTCTCTTTGCAGATTTAGAGCAGCAGAGCTCACAGGCGCCATCTTTTTCTCTTCGTTCTTCTTCCTGAAGTGAGCACCGCGTCGGAGCATGCGCAGTTGGAGCAGTTGCGCATGTGTTGAAAGTGATGGAAATTGCTGAAGTGCCACAAGAAGACCTGAAGATTACCAAAGAACCAGAAGATGGCACCAGTGAGCTCCGCAGCTCTGAATCTGCAAAGAGAGGTAAGTAAAGACTTAGGGGCAATTACCGAAAATTACACCTAGGCTGGGGAGAGCAGGGGGGTTTATGTAGGGTAGGGGGTTTTATTTATAAGGGGTTGGTTCTCCTTTAATGAGCTGGAAAATGTGCAGAGCCCTGTTTGCAAAAGGAATGGAACAATTAAACTAAATTAAAAACTATTTAGTTTAACAATTAAGCTAAATTAAAGGCTATGACGTTTGTGGATGTTTTCTTTACAGCAGGAAGTTGTAAGAGGTCTCTTTACATGCACAATAGAGGGCATTATAGACAGATTGCCAAGGATCTATTTTCATATACAAAAGGCCACCCTATAGATTTGAGGAATAGATTTAATTAAGGCCATGCAGGGAGGTAGATATATGTCTATGAAGAGTCTCATTTATCCAGGTCATGATGTACAGTATCAATAGAATTCAAAGGCAACTGGATAGGGAGGTAGGTAACATTTTCAGAGCTGGGACTGCATCAACATTAAAATGATGCATACCTCCCAACTGTCCCTTTTTTGGAGGGACAGTCCCTCTTTTGAGAGCTCAACCCGCTGTCCCTCATTTGTACTGGAAAGTCCCTCTTTTCTCTGCACTGGACAGCCAAAAAAAGAAACAAAGATTTTAACTTAATTGGCTTTTGGCAGAGAGCCCAGAACAGCTAACAGGTGCAAATAAGATGCTTTTTAACATTTTTGAGATAAGAAAATAAGTAATTGTAACATTTTAGATAAGGAGAAATATTTTCAAACTTTCATAACCTGTCAAATTTAGTAAAATAAACATGATAATTAGGGGGTGTGGCCACAAAAATGGGCGTGGACACAAAAATTTTGCCGTGCTGTGGGCAAAATAAATTTTTGTGTCTCTTTTTACTTCGAAAATGTTGGGAGGTATGATGATGTCAGAGCATCTGTCGATAAATAACCCTTAAGATATCTTCTTAATGCATCAAAACTGTATTAGATTTGTGTGGCGTTTTAACTGTTTAGTTAACCCAATACTTATTACCATGCTGTATACATCTTTAAAACAGATGTGTATCTTGGAGGAGAAAAACATAATCTCTCCCAGGCAGTTTAGCTTTCACTTTTTGATCTAAATTAAAATATAACTTGGTTGTGTTAATGATCGAGATCATAATCCCTTGAGCAGGAAAGAAATAAAATATCTAGTAACAACATTTCTTGTGTCAGTTGAACAAAGTGTCACTTGCAGCTCAGTTATTTAACTGGGTGAACATTTTAGTCCCAAATGGAACATTTTCAAGAACCAGCTGTACTGATGCATTAACCCAATATTAAACACTTCAAGGGTTATAAAAGCTTGCTAGGCTGCTTTATGCCTTTTGGCACGCATGAGGCTTAAAACTTTGGAATGGTTTCATTGGGACTTATGTTCCCGGAACCACAAACAAATACACGTATTTATTTTTAAGCTACATAAATAAGCTTTTGAAATAACAATGTGATAAAAATACATCAAATTACTAATACTCCTGGCTTTATAAGGGGATGGGAAATAAGGCATTTTGCCAGAGTGTTTGGCAAAATCTATCTGGATAACATCAATAAGAATAGATGTATTTGTATATTATTCGTGGGTATACTGCATTAACCTTCCTTATACACTTTTAAATGCAGAGATAGTAAGACAAATGTCGGGACACTCCACACACGGTCCAAAAATCATACAAATCAAGGATTCGTATGATTGGATCTTTGCGGCTATGTACAGCTTAGGAGGGAAAATGGGTGCTGGGAGAAAGCTGCTATTTGTTTTATGGAAATGTGATGGTGCTGGCAAATGGATGGATATATGCAGTACAAATGATGTGGCTTGGGTGGGGAAGATATGCCCACTTTATATACATGGTAGTAAAATCTAGGCTTTACAAGTCCTTTAAGATATTCAAGTCTAATTAGAATTATTATTAGGTTTTAGAAGGTATTAACACATTTCTTTAGGCACATTGCCAACATATTACCAATTAATTAAGTAAAAACACTGAGAATGTTTACAGAGGAAATCAGCACATAGCACATTGCTATTATTTTAAGAAATCAAATCAAGGAACAATGTCAATGACACACGTCCTCCCCAAAAACAAAAAAAAATAAAGCTGCAACAAATAAGCACCAATCAGCCAGCCACATAGGTAGTCATTTACACATATAATAAATGGAGTAGTCTCTTTGTTATAGTTCAGCAACTTGGAGCAAAACAAGTGCATGAGAGGTGGGGGTCACCGATTTTTCCGTTTTAGTGCAATTCTTTTGCTGTTGATTTCATTATTATAACAAAGCAATTTCAATCTGCTTGCTAAAAGATAGTGGAGTTTATAACATTAACAGTTTGCTTGTAAAAGAAATTGGAAAGAAGTGAACTTAAATACATCCTGTGGAGGTCTCACTGAGGTTGCAACCAGGGCTGGATTTACATAGTGGGGCCCCATCCCCTCCCCTTTATTCACACACATGCACAAATTATCTTGATTGGGTCAGGAACACTGGGGATTGGTGCACAGGAATTTTTTTTTTTAAACTATTATATTTCCTGTGCAGCCTCAGTATTTCTGAACCAATGTGAATGAGGATGGGCAGCACGATACCCCGAAAATCCTGCCGCCCTAGACCCAGGCCTTGGTGGCCTTTCAACAAATCCTGGCCTGGTTGTAACTCAAGTGAGCAATTTTAATTCTATAGAGTCATGAAATAACAGTTAAAAGGTTTGAACAAGATGGAATAAGCCACAACAACCAATCAGATGTTTGCTGCAAAGTTTGCCACCTGTCCTGTTTTGACCAGGACAGCCAAAATTAGGTAAACCGGGCAGGATTCCATAGCCTCACCCCAGATGTCACAGCCTGCCCCTGCAGCATCACAACCCCACCCCCTGCCCAGATTCAACCAGGCCAAAAGGTGGCAACCCACTTTATTTTAAAAAAAGTATTTTTTAAGCAAACTCCCAAACCCTTAACCCTTACCCTAAACTTACCAATAATAATTCTTGCTGAAATCGGTGTGAGAAAAATTTGCAACAAAATTGAGCATCAATTCAAATCGTTTTCGTAGTAGACGTAAGGTATGAAGATCCGAATTATGGAGAGAGGCATTATCTGGAAAGCCCCCAGGCCTGAGCATTCTAGATAACAGGTCCCATAACTTTATTTGTTCGCATTTAATTTATTGCTCTTCATAATACAATTACAGGCCTGTCTCCTTTGAGGCTCTCACAATAGGGTGTTTTCTTATGCCTTTACAAACAGATGGTGAGCATGAAAAAAATTCAGTAAAGTCAAACACAACCCTCTATTCTACTTGCATGCATCACATACAAGAAAATTAAGAATGCTACATTAAAAAAAAAACATGATGAAAAGTGAATAGAATAAACCGAGAACTCTGAACTCTCATGAGTACAACCAGGCAGACAATAATGAAGTCAATTAACTATTGCATTTTGATGCACTTAAACCTGCATCTTCAAAAACTACGTATGTGTAGGATCCACATTTTCTGGTTTCTTTCATTTACAGTATGTAAATGTTACATTTAACCTGCCCCCAATTACAAGGAATGTTAATTTTCTCTGCCATTGTAGACAAGCTGTGAACATTTTTAGGAGTCTGTCAAGTGTTTGCCTTCTTTAATTAAAAAAAAAAAAACATGGTTTTATTGTTGAGATCCCTCAGCAGATGTGTAGCCAAGGGCAGTCTCAAGGTAACTGACCATCCTACACATACAACGAATTATATTATTCATAGGTGCAAAAAAATAGGTGTTCAAATAATTATTGCGCTCAGTATGATGATAAAATTACAAATGCAATGAACTGCAGTAAAGCCTATGGGGGAAATTCACTTAAGTGTGAAGCGTCTAACGCTAGCGCTAATTCGCCAGCGTGATGTCATTTGGCAACTTTAGCAAATTCAGTAACACCGACAGCGAAGTAGATAGACTTGCGCAACTTCACACCCTTATGCCAGGCGAAGTTGCCACTGACGAAGGATCGTAATTACGCAAATTTATGAAGATCAACATTCCCTGACTGTTACCACTTACGTTAGACTTTACTTCACCTGATCAGACCTGGCGAAGTTCAATACAATATATAGGAGTTTGAAAAAAAAAAAATTTGGAAAATTTTTCTAAGTCCCAAAAAAACGCTGGCGTGTTTTACCATTCTAGGGTGATAGTCTGTAAAAGATCTTTTTTTGGGCGGGGTTACCCTCCTTCCCCCCTACATTTTCCTAACATATAGCAACACAACTATACAATAGGACAACTTTATTTTATTAAAGGTTTCCTGGGCTTGTATAGTGGAATGTAGTGGCTGTAACATATACTTCTATTATACGCTTATGTTCCCGCCGTATGCAAATTAGGCATCGCTAGCGTAGCTGCGCTTTGCCTGGCGAACTAATGGTAGCGCTACTTCGCTAACGTTCGCCGCCCTGAGTGCAAGTTCGCATCTTAGTGAATTTGTGTAGTGCTGACGAAAATTCACCTGGCAAAGTGCGGCGAACGTAAGCCAAGCCAACGCTAGCGAATGTTCGCATCTTAGTGAATTTCCCCCCAAAGGAGCACTGCACACACAAATGGACAGTACATAACAAAAATTCCAGTAATGAACAGCTGGTTAGTTTGATAAAGAGCCAGGATGTGGCTCGAAACGTAACTGCATCGTTGGTCTCAGCCAAAGTTACAATAAAGGCTTTTTATTTGAAGAGAAAGGTGCAGTTCATTACTGGAATTCGTGTATCAGGTTGATTGTGGCCACTATCAAGAACCTGCACCAAGCATTTTGTGGAGTGAGTGCTGACATTTCTTCACAAGTACATAACAAAAATCAACTATCACATAAAAAATTGTTCAGTGCCAGGCCAGTATCAATTGATAGTGCTTGAATCAGGGTGAAAATTGTTGAGGGATGCTATATGCCAAAAATAAGTCACTCTTACAATAACAAGCAACGCCTACTGTTATAAGCATTACCCTCCCCAACAATTTCTGGTTTCAGCCATGTTAAAGCAAAGCAATTTTCTTTTGTTGTTTTGGTATTTCTTTCTAATGATGTCCAGGGTACATATATTTGGCCTGTAAGGACTTCAAAATGAAAACTGTGCATATGGCTTCAATTGGCTGCCTATTCCACTTCTGCAAACTCAGCCAGAGGTGATCCTGATTCCTCTGCTGCCCCCTTTCTCCCAACTCCATATTCAACGTTTCAGTTCCAGAAGGGATTTGGGTGGGTAGATGTCGCTAGTGCAGAGAAATTTGGCTCTTAAATTAACCATGAGCAGCTTTTACTTGGCTTTGCAACTTGTGGAGTCAAAGTATATCATACTCTCACCTTTTCTTAATCTGCACTTTCCTCTAGCTTCATCTCATCTTTTCTTTTTGTTTTCTCTATTTTCGTCTTTTCTACTGTTCTCTATAACCCTCTTTAATGGAGGATGTGAAATGGCTGTCTCTCTACTGTGGGACTGTCCCATGAAAAAATTAGGCTGTTGGGAGCAGTTCTTGAATTGGAGTGAAAAAAGTGGAGGGATGCTCTGTGTGGTGAGCTAAAACAAGCCCCTCCCACAACCATAGGACACCCATTGTTATAATAAGCCTCACCCTTTCTGGTTTCACCCACTTTAATGCAAAACCATTTTGCTATTTCCATTATGGTATTTCCTTCTAATGGACAGTTTAATGCCCGGTATGCATAGATTTACCTAAGTATGTATGTGACCTGTAGGGACTTCAAAACGAAAATTGTGCATATGAATTTTCTTGGCTGCCAATTCAGCTTCTGCCTGTGTATTGTGTCATAACATAGCATAACCTCATCATATTGTAAATTACTCAAGATATATCATTCTCTCATTATTCCTTAATCTGCTGCTGTTGAAAACCTTCATTTTCTCTTTTTGTTTCCCCTGCTTTTTTCTTCCCTACTTTTTTGCTATAACCCTCTCTGATGCCTTCACCTTCTTTATCTGTTTAACACTTCTCCAACTCTTCACTAATTCTCTCCTTTTATCTTCTCTATATTTATCTATACTTTATTTTACTTCTGCATTTTATTTGCATGCATAAGTGGAGAGTAGCATAAGAAAAAAAATCTTGCATCCCCACTGAGGCAATGCTATTTCACAAAAATAATGAAGTAAAGGAATGGCATCCCAGTGCATCCCTCCCCAATTCCAGCACTAGTTGGGAAGCACTTTATGTTTAAGTTGTGGAAAGAAAGAGAGCCCTTGTGAGGCATTTGTAAAAGAAAACAGGCTCTTTTGAGGGCACAGAAAGACAAAGGGAGTCCTTCTCAGGATTCTGAAGAAACTGCCACATATGTGGGGATCTGCCCCAGCAGCTCAGAGATAAAATTACCTGGAATATAGTGAGTTGTTCCTGGCTGGCAGGTTGTACAGGTTATTTAAAAGCACAGTGTCCTGCAAATTATTAATGTTTTCTCTGTGTGTGGATAAGAGATGATCCAAAGAAGAGTATTACAGCCGTATCTGTCTTGACCATGGGTATAGTGGAGACACAGGACTCCAGTAGCACCAAAAAGAAAGAAAAGAAAGAAATTGGTGCAAGACTTCATGCAGTAGCAGAAAAGGGCTACACACCAGCAATCTCATCTCTCCTTTTACATTCTATATGCTCTTATAAACTCAAAACTCTTGCATCCCCCTAGGGAATGCTATTGCACAGAAATGAAGAAGTGGAGGGATCCCATCCCTGCACATCCCTACCCAATTTATTATAAATGCTCCAATGGACACCAGCACATACAGTATGTGCAGGGCAGGCTGTTGCACGGGGGAATGTGCAATGGACATTAGCAGGATCCCTGTCCATGGGGAATCATGGGCCTTGAAATGACACCAATGCAGGTTTGATAATATAGCCATTGGCTGCCTGTAGCTTAAAGAAGTTTAGCTGTGAGTGGGAGCAGTATTGTCTATTCATATTCTGTTTTGATCAATATGTCAAAACATTAAAAACTTTCTGAACTAGCAGGAAAATGTTTGTAATATAGAAATACTTCTGGGAGTCCCTTCCAAAGAACTATTATACCCCACTGGTACCTCATCATGATCCACACTACTTATCACTTTGGTTATCCTATCAATGAAGGGTTCTGAGAGGCCCAATCACCTTCAGTGGTAGCTTACTCACAGGGGAACTCTCATGGCCTGGCTTACTGGAGATCACACTTGTGGTGCTGGCTAGCAATGCTAGTAATGCTTTTACAGATGAGACATGACACTGGGCATTTTTTTGGACACACTAGTTGACCTCCTATTCTAATATAAACCTTAAAAAATACACACCTTCTGTTTCATTCTCCTTCTGTATTGCCTTCTTCTTCCTGAATCATGTTACTGCTGGTTCCCATTTATTAGAAGTGTTATATTTTAACATATCCAATGGAAATATTCAATAAAAAAGAAAAACACTAGTAAACGAGCATCATGAAATATTCATCCAGCCTTACCTGGATACCTTGTACATTGATTCAGAGACAAAGTTTAAAGCTGGCCATAGACGCAAAGATCCGATCGTAAGATGATTCCACGATCGGATCTTTGCATCTCCCGACCTGCTCCCGACCTGTCACTAACCTTCAGATCAACTATAAGTAGTAAAAAGCACAGATAGCTGACGTTCTGCCCCTGACAAGGATCGTACGAAAGTTGTACGATTAAAAACCTAGTGACGGTCTCCAACTGAAAATCGTACGATCTGCAATAGACGCAAAGATATTATCGCCAGCCGACAAAAATTTTCTAACCTGGCCGATCGACCAAACGACCGATCGGCATGGCACGACAAATGTCGGAACACTCCACAGACGATCCGAAAGTCGTACGATAGTCGTACGAATCCTCGATTCGTACGACCAAGTCGTTGCGTCTATGGCCAGCTTAAGATGTATATGAATACAGAACCATATCAAATGAGGACACAAAAGCTGGTTCTTTCAATATACCCACATTTGATCCTTTAATTCAAGTATAACTTTAGCAATTCAGTCTAAAGTTGTGTAAGTATACAACCTTGAGTACAATTGCAATCATTGAATGGATTCATAGAGGTCATGGCTAGCAGTTGATAACTACAGCAAGTTAACAGTCAAGCTGGCTAAAACAGACATAGAAAAGCACATTTCTAAATAAAATATTTATGGTTTACCAGTACAAATATGTAAATACAAAGCTGAAACAGTTTCAGCAAAAGATGAGAGTAATAAAAACACAATGCCGATATGTGGAATACAGTTTATTCCTTGTTTGAATAATTGACAGAATGTTTAAAATATGATCATAAGTGAAACATACTTACATTCATTCTTAGCTAACACCTGAAGATGTTTAAAAACAACTGGATAATGTTAAAAATAAAATGGCAGGTTGTTGACAGTATAAACCCAAGAGTTCCGAAGACGTTTATTTTTAACTGTTCATCACTTGCTTATCCTTAGGGACTCAACTGCACTGTTTCTGTCATAAAAAGATACCAACCATTAAACATAAAGGGACTACGATTATAGTCAGGGATTTCTCACCCAATAAATTCAATATTTGAGTGCTTAAAAGACGGAGTACTGGAGTATGCCATAATCTGTATGAGGATTACAGTCGTTTTCATTGTATGTGCGAGCCAAGGCAAACATATCAATGTGGTATTAGGACTTTACTCCAAGGAACGGCAGTTAATACCAAATATTTACATTAATTTAACATATTCATTATTTTTCTCACAGACTGAATTCTTTTCCAAATTAAATATGGTCTGAACGAAAACTAACTAAACAAGCAAGTAGTAAAACACCTAGTAAAACACGTGTTTACACGTTTTGGAAAAAAATGAGAAAGCTTTTAGAATAAAGAATATTGAACTGCAAAATCTATACTTATCTATGGCTGTCATTTTTCCCACTTGAAATATACACATCGTCTCCCACTCTCTAGCACTGCTATAGGTTAAGGAGGACTAGCATTACTCTCCTAAAGAGAATGTCTCTGTAGCTTCTTCACATAAAAATATAAATAAAGAAAATGACTGTCTTACTTAGTCTACTGTATACATCACTAAAAAAGTTGCCATTCATTGTTTAGAACAGGCGTGTCCAGACTTTTTGCAATGAGGGCCGTATTTGGTGAGTTGAAAATGCAGGGGGTCTGACCATTCAGGGCTGAACTTCATGGACGATATGCGTGTGATCCGACATGCTGAGCAAAAACACGTGTCTGTGGAGTTCAGCCCTTTGCCTGACATTCTTTGAACCATTAACATTATTATTTAATTAGGATGCTGCTGTTAATCAGCTGTGTGGGGCTATTGAGGGTACAATATATTTGCCCTTATCACCTCGTGTGTTGCCCTCATTTGTAATTAATGAGGAAAAACAATACTGAAGGTAAATGAATACATCTGAAGCCCTGGAATCTAGGTTGAAACAAATACAGTTTTAATCTGGCATTTTATCTAAAACTAAAGAAAAAATCAGGCAAAATGTTATGCAAAATGTCCCCTTCAGTGATGGTCGAATATCCAGAGATTCGAATCGGCGAAAAATCCGTGAAACGAGTCACGGGACGCTTTTGACGCGTCGTGTCATTTTCGTCGCGCGACTCGTTTTTCCGGCGAATTTTGCCAACCGAAATTTCTCTGGTGATTTGCGAATTGCGGGAATTCGCCCCTGGCAAATAAATTCGCCCATCACTAGTCCTCTTTAAATAGACTTATTATTATATTATTATTACTAACTGGGCAATAGGCAAGGTCCCCCCTTGTGGTGTTTATACACATGGCCTGCAGGTGTCACTGTGCATACACAGGACTTTCTGTACAGTTTCCTCTCCTCATCCTGGGCTAGCAAACACAACACCGCTCCTCCTATATCCTTTGTGACATGACGTTTCTTCAGGAACCGAGCATTTCAAGCTGGGACACATTCATACCCATCCTAGGCCTCAGTTTGTACACCCCTGGTTTAGAACAACGAATACAGTTCCTGTATTCAGTTAACCTATGGTTGTTGATACTCCTTTAAGCTAACTGCTTGGTATTAGCAGAAAAAAGTCACTAGCTAAATTAGCAAAAAAAAGTCATACAACTTATACAAAAGTTGCATAATGTTGGCAGTAGTGATGGGCGAATTTATTCGCCAGGGGCGAATTCATGGCGAATTCCCGCTGGCGAATAAATTCGCAAAATGCCAGCAAAAATTCGCCAGCAAAAATTTGCAAAAAAAAACGAGTTGCGTGTCGTTTTTTGACGAGACACGTCAAAAACGACGCAACGCGCGCCGAAAACGACACGCCGCGACGCGCATCTGAAGTGACGCGCCGCGATTGACGCGCGACTCGTTTCGCGAATTTTTTCTTCCAGCGAAATTCTCAAATTTTTCGGCGAAGCGAAACGGGTGAGATTCGCCCATCACTAGTTGCCAGTTCCATCCAAAAACATGTACAGCTCCTTAAATAGACAAGGATAAATAGTGAAGGATTCTGACCCAACTGTTTGATGTGGAAGGCAGTGAAGCAGTGGAAAAAAATGTTCATCCCTAATAAAAATCCCACAACCTGTTTGGGTAAGCATAAACATAGTGTAAGCAGGATTCCTGGCAGAGGATTCTCTTACTCTCCTTCAAGAGCTGAAGAAATGTATTTAAGACAGTATTGCTAAGAATTCATCCCGATTGTTTCTGAACGACATGTCAATTGCACTAGAAGTTGTACTTTGCACACCGCATCAAGGTGAGTGAATGCACCCTTGCGATCATAAAGTTCACTGGGCTTTATTAAATAATCCCCATCCTTGTGAAAGGAAAAGTCTCCCTCTGTAGTAAAGGGCAAATTTATTATGCATTAACTTTATGGTATGGCATTTCGTTTGAAGAAAACACAAGAGAATCTTTAATTGGTGGTCAGCGAATCTCAACATATTTGCCTGTGAGTTTAAATGCTGGAGACATTGCAAATTTAGGGGAATTTGATGGCAGCATTTGTTACAAAAAAAGATATATTAATTATAATGACCTTAAATATCAACCTGATGCTTCCCTATCCCAACCCCAATCTCTCGCCAGTCTCCACAGGTCCTGATGCTCTGGCCGGCCTCAAGGGGTGCAGGCCTGGGTGCAATCACACTCCTGATCCCCCTTCTGGTCCACTCCTCTTCTGTCCTGCCCCTCTGTCCCCTGCCCAGCTCATATCATACAAGAAAAATTAGGCTCTCGCACACCTTTTTTCTGAAGATCGTGTAAAGATGTCTGGTGCTCAGTGATAGAGGTACGGCCACCTCACGAATAGGTACTGGAAACAAAAGATATCCACGGCACACAGAACTAATGCAAGCAAGGGATCTCCTTGCACATTTAATGCGGAGGTGCAGTGCAACCTCCACATTAAATGTGCAAGGAGATCCCTTGCTTGCATTAGTTCTGTGTGCCGTGGATATCTTTTGTTTCCAGCTCATATCACAACCACTTTAAGTCATGACTATGACATATATATATATTTTAAAAATCAGAGGTGAGCACAACTTTTCCTTGTTTGTTTTAGTTATACTGGAGCAGTGACCAGCTCCTT
>CM044440.1:39283981-39301332 GCA_024363595.1 Xenopus borealis
GTAAAATAAAGTTTTAGCAATTGAAATACATACCCGAAAATGTTTAACTTTTACAAGAAATACGTAAATAAAAAAAGCACTATAGAGACTATTATTATGTCATAAGAAATTCTAAAAAATGTAAAATAAATTGAATTTGATTCAGAAGCTGCTGAAGGATATAATTAGAGAGTTTGAATGGAGAGGTTAGGGATGACTGGGAATAAAGGATGGAAATTACTCCCTTGTCTTTTCTGTGCCTCTTGCCCCACAGTTCTTGTTAGGTATGGCGCTTATTGATTGCCTTGGTAGAGTATATCACTTGTGTCTTTTTTTTTCCCCTGCCTTGTTTGTGTACGCTGCTGTTTATTTTGTGCTTTTGCTCAGACAGAAAAAATAATCAATGACTCAGTTTTCCAAAATAATAACTCAGTAGAAATAAAATCAAATACGTTAAAGGTAAAATATACTCTTTTCATTGGTGGAGTTTGTTTGACCTTTACTATTCTTTAAGTCATGGACACAAAAATCTCAGGTGTTTTATTCACCCCGTTTTTTTTTTTTTATATATGTTGATCCTTATGAGATCCTTACCCGAAAACCCAATTGAGAATGGGCAACAACTGCTTAAAATCATTTGAATGGATGATTTCCGGTGGCTTCCTATAGGGATCAAAAAATAGGAGTTGTTTGGGTGATATGCTGCCCTGTTTTCAGAAAATATAAAAAGTGGGCAAAACAAGCAAAACACACTCTGTTTTATTGCTCATCACTAAACATTCATTTCTGTCAACCAGCTTATGTGTCAACCAGCTTATGTCGGCTGCAAATGTCATACTATTTTCTACAACCTCATTGGCCCCCATACCTCCTGGGCCTCGCTGCAGCCTCAGGGTCTGCTTCCTCTGTAGTTAACCCTGCAGATAAAAGAGGTTTGGGATTACACCTCAGTGTCACTAGATCCCTCCTTGTGCTGGAGGAGGGTGTAGTTTTTCTGGGAAACCTTCTTGTGCTGGTGGAGGGTGAGAGGCCCATGGACACCTCTGTATGCTGGAGGGAGGTGTGGTGCTGCCAGCAGCAAGTGAATGAGTCTCCCTGGAAGGGTAGAGGTAGAGAGGTTTAAGGAGAAGTACTGTAGGGATATACCTGAGTGAAGGAGTCGCTCTCAACTTGAGAACCCCAGAGAGGGGGAAAAAGTTTAAATGCATGATGCCAAAAGCTTATGAACTGTATTCCTATGGATTTTTAAAATAATGTGTTTGGCTGAGGACATGGTCAGGCCCAGATCTGTGGCGAGGCCACAAAGGCCCGGGCCTATGGCGGCAAAAAATTAGGGGCAGCATGCAGCCGAGCCACAATATGGGGACCTGTGCATCCTCATTCAATGGCGCCGTTTGCTGGCACTCACACGCAGGTGTGCAGGCACTCATGGCACGCGGGGGGAGTGTGGGTCCCGGCCCTGGATGTGGTATCTGTTTTTGCTCCTAATCCTCTGCTAAACCTGTCCACCATAGCTAATTCCCCCAAAAATGTACAAGCAGCCAGCTTGTCACACCACTAATTAAAAATTCACAATGTGAAAATGTCTGCCTCTGTACAAAAATGTTTCCTTTGTGTGAATTTAATATAGCTTTGCAAACCCACAAACTGTTTAGCGACCACTGTAACAGACTGTGAATTATAAAGTTTGCAAAAGAATTTACTGCCTCCTTTGAGCACATCTTAAAAGTGCACTAATGTGCTATTAAAATTCCAAGTGCAATTTGTATACATTCTGCAAATTTGTATAAATGTTTGCAATTTATTTTATTTTATTTTATTACTTACTCCCCTTAGTCCAGAAAACATACACACATACAGGCCTACAGACCACATACAGAGTGTATACTTCATAAATCACCCACAATAGTCAAAACTATACAGTGTGATACTGCCCCCAGGAACCTGCTCTGCTGCGAAAAATAATCAGTTAGTTCTGATGAACGATGCAGAAAATGAATCATGCTTTTTTATTATTGTAAATAAGCACATCTGATTCTAATTCATTTCTTGCATACAAGTCTGTATTGTTTGCAGTTCATAGACTGAATATTGGACATTGATTTGTAGCAGACGCATTTGTCACCTGTGTATCTAGACAAAACCAAATACATAATTTTAAACATATGAAGTTTCATTAGAAAATAAACATGTGGATTGTGGATATTATAATCATAAATGAAATGTTATGCGAGAATCAGTTTTGCCCTGGACTAGCTGACGCTATACAGCAGTGCCTGTGTGTGCACATTCTCTAATTCCATCATTACTACTATGAATCTTGGGTACATGAATAAGAACGCAATTAAAATCAAATACCAAAATAAATATAAAATCAAGTCACTGAGTATAGTCTAGCAACTGCAGGTATATATGTATGAGTGCTTAGATCTTAACAAAAATGTGTTATTGAAAGCTGAAACGGCAATGTTCCATTTTTGTCTCTGTTCATGAGATTATATTCTGTTTTTTGAGACAGATCTGTAAGTGAACAAGTGAGAAAGTTGACTTCCAGGGCTGCCAAAATGTAGAGAATGTAATTGAATTTACATCAGGCTCTATTAAGCTTTAGGGAAGTTTAAATATAAATCTGCAAATGTCCCTACTTCACTGGAAGTCCTTTCCTTACAATCTAAGGAAGAATACAAGCAGCCATCCCCCACCCCTTGGGGGTTAGAAAGTTTATATCACAGCATTTTACATGTTCGCTCCTGTATCATATGTTTCATGTCTTGTGAGCAGAAAATGAACTGAATATTCAATTATGCCTTTTAAAAGCACTAAAAGAATGGCCAAGGACAAGTAACACCTTTGTTCATATGAAACAGCGAGAAATGAAAGGGTAGAATGAAAATTGTTTTTGAAGCATTTGACTAAAGGAAATGTTTCTATTATATGGTTGCTGGGGTTGAGAGTCATCCATCAAAAATAAGCAAACATAAATAAAAATTTGGGGAAGAGTTGCTAATCTATACAATTTTTAAGAGCGACAAAATAAAAGCCTTTAAGGCAAGTGGTGCCACAAGTTGATCAAGGCCAGATTTGAAAAAAGCATTTCTACAGGTTTTGAAATGTATCAACAAGGTCAAGGGTCTCTACTGTTACAAACAGTGTAGTTTCCTAGTTCCATTTAGGCAAATACAACCTGCAAATGGCATAAGCGAGTATGGTATCTGTTATCCAGAAATCCATTGGTCAGAAAGCTCTGCATTATGGGATGTCCATCCATGCCCAGATTTGTGGGAAGGGCACAAAGGTCCAGGCCTAGGGCAGCAGGATTTTAGGGGTGACATGCCTCCTAGTTACATCCACATGCACTGGGGGTAAGCAGGTGACTTGATAGTTTAAAAAAACTAATTAAATGTGTCAAGGCAAGGATGGTGGTGGTGGGCCTAGGAGCACCCAATGTGTAAATCCATCTCCCATAGGCGCTATTTTAATTTAAAATAATTCAGATCATTAAAAATGTGTTATTTTTTCCCAACTAAGATATAATTAATCCTTATTGGAGGTGAAACTATATTATATTTACCATTTAAATTACTTTGTTTTTTAGTAGACCTAAAGTATGGAGATTCAAATTATAGAAATATCCTATACCTGAATTGTATGTACTGTTATGAGATGGATGGATGAATAGTTAAAAAAGTATGCCAATGGAGTCCTTTGTCAAATACCGTTGATGCTACAGGTATGGGACCTGTTATCCAGAATACTTGAGACCTAGGGTTTTCCACATAAGCGGTCTTTCCTTTTCATCTGTATCCCCCATACCTGAGGTCTACTAAAAAATCATTAAAACATCAAATAAATCCAGTAGGATTATTTTGCTTCCAATAAGGATTAATTATATCATAGTTGGTATCAAGTACAAGGTTCTGTTTTATTATTACAGACAAAAATAATTTTTTTTTTAACTTTATGGACAAAGGGTTTCCCAAGTATATACTATACCTGTAGTATTCCAAGGGGGGGGAGCCTTTATCAACATACTGTTGGTACTATTTTCCTTTCCTTTTATCAGGATTTAGAACCCACATATGAAGATTGACTGGATCAAACATGAACTTTGACACATAAAAAATCAGCTTGTAAAAGAGTTGATAACTATTGTTAATGCCAGTATCACATATTTTTTGCAATCATTATGGATGACATTACTCTAACATAACATTGCATGGTAAATAGGTATGTCGCAAATACAACAGAAAAAATCTAGGGCTAGGCTTTGGCACAGATAAACCCAGTTTTTTTACCATTTTTGATTTCTGCAGCATTATTCTTTCCAAAGTATCCATTTCCCTTAACAGTTGGATAAGCAGCTTGCATCAGATGTTACAAAAAAGCAGAGGTATAGTGCTTCAATAACATTATTAGGTTTGTCCAAAATACAAACTCAGTTTAGGATTCAGTAGAATCAGAGACCTTTTTGTTTGAATCCTAAATATTCAGCCAAACCAAATCTGAACCATTAAGAAAGACATCAGCCTTCATATTGGCTTAAACACTCACCAACTGCAGAGTTGTCTTTATGATACCCCTCTCATCCCCCCCAAATGATGAAACGCTTTGAAAATTAGACTCGTTTTGCTAATTTTTCACCAATTTTGTGAATTTCACTGGAAATTCATAAATTTTTCAGCAAAACGGGATAGAGTCGCCCATCACTCCCTGTGATTATATAGGCAAGAGGGGGAGCACTGTGGTGGACACTTACCTGATAAATACTTATGATTGGCCATATGATTGAATATGCAAATGCTGCCACAAATAGTTCACCATAAGTAAAATAAACATACATTTTTTATGGTTGGAGTACTATTAAATGCATCAGTTAATAGTGCTTCTCCAGTAGAATTCTGCACTGAAATCCATTTCATTCTTGAAATCTGACAAGGGGCTAGCCATTTTGTAAATTTCCCAGCTGCCCAAGTGTCCCGGGCCCGAGGGTGAAGGGGGGCCCGGCAGTGCTGCACTTTCCGAAGAGCCGGGCCCCCCTCCCGAGTGCCGAAGCCGTGCTGCCGAGATGAATGCGGAAGTGCCAAACAGTACAGACGCGACGGAAAGACCCGAAGTCACGAAAAGAGCCGACACAAGTCCTGAAGCAGCGAAAATACCCGATGTCACGAAAGGAGCCGACATTGAAGTCTTGAAGCATGAGAAAAGATCCGAAGTCAGGAAAACAACTATAACTGAAGTCCTGAAGCCACGAGTTCAATTCTACTTGCAACAATGTGGGTTTTTTTTTTTTTTTTTAATCCCCTGGCCACCAATGTTTTATCTTCACTAATATTTTTTTCTTTAAATATTTTTTGGGGCCCCATTTTTTTAACCTGTAAGGGGGGCCTGGTACCAATGTTTTTAAAAAAATATTTTTGGGGACCACATTTTTTTTAATTTCTAAGGGGGGCCCTGGCGCCAATGGTTTTTTAAAAAAATATTCTTTGGGGCTTATAAGGGGGGCCCTGGCACCAATGTTTGGTTTAAAAATATTCTTTTGGGCCCCAATTTTTTTTAACTTGTTAGGGAGGCCCTGTCGCCAATGTTTTTTTTTTTAAATATTTTTTGGGGCCCCAATTTTGTAACTTGTAAGGGGGTCCCTGGTACCAATGCTTTTTTTTAAAACTTTTATGGAGGCCCTGGTGCCAATGTTTTTTTTAAACTTATAAGGGAGCCGTGACCAGGGGTGGGGCTTGGGTGCGAGTGTGGGCGAGGCCCAGGGGCCCCCGAAAATTTTATTGTGCGGGGCCCCGTGATTTCTAATGGCTGCCCTGCACCAAAGTATCCATTTTTGGCTTCCCTACAGAGATTTGTGTTATAATAAACTGCAGTTCCATATTTCAAACCTAGCCTAAATGCTAAAACTCAACCACCTGATTAAAGGTTAAGGTTCTTGATTATAATTAGTAATGGGCGAATTTATTCACCTAGTTCGAATTTGTGGCAAATTCCCGCGCATCAATTTCTGATTTTCACAAATTTTTCGTAAAACCGTTTGAAATTCATGAATTTATAGTGAATTCATTCAAAATTCACAAATTTATAGTGAAATTGTTCAAAATTCATGAATTTATAGTGAAATAGTTCGAAATTCATGAATTTATAGTGAAATTGTTCAAAATTCACAAATTTATAGTGAAAATGTTTGAATTTCACAAATTTAGTGAAATAGTTAAAAATTCACAAATTTATAGTGAAATATAAATTCACAAATTTATAGTGAAATTGCTTGAATTTCATTAATTTTTCATGAAAACAGTTGAATTTCACAAATTTTTCGTGAAAAATTTAGAATTTCATAAATATTTCGTAAACCTTCCAATTTCACTATTTTCGCAAATTTTTCGCCATTTTGTGCATTTCTCTGGAAATTTTAGAAAAATTTGGCAACACAAAATGCCCCAGATTTGCCCATCACTAATTATAACTGCTGTGTGAAACATTCATCTAGCTCTCTGTGTTCATTTACTTGGTGTGAGATGAGTTCCACACCCTTAAAACAGTGGGTACATGTGCTGATCCACAACGATAAAGAGGAAATTAATAGCATTTCTACAGAGTTCTTCTTCCTATTTTGTGCTATGGCTAGACCAGCTTTATTATACAGTAACTTTGAGATATGTTATCTCTGTATTTTTATTACATTTCTTCAACATTCCAATTCTGGAAGCTGTAGAATAGAAAATAATAGGATTTGTCTATTTCTTTCTTTTTATCCTTATTTCTAATGTGGGTGTGTAGGCCATATCCATTTTTAAGATGCACAGGAGTTTGGAGCTGTGGAAGAACTAAGCAGATTAATGATCTTAATTATGTTTAGAGTGGCTCAGCTAGTCATATTATATTCATAAGCATATTCAAGATATATTTCATAAGTTCTTGTGGGGACAGCCATGCACTTCAAAATATATAAAAGTTACAGTATTTATGTAATATGTTTTTCATCATTTTACGATAAACTTTATATTATTTGTGAGTGTAACACTACAACTCATTAGACTTGATAAAGCAGGCTTATGGAATTTAATCATCTTGCTTTACTAATGTTGATACCAATGTATTTCATATTCTCTTTTATTTCTCTTTTTAGGGGGTTATTTATTAAATTCGGAATGCCAAAAACTTGTTTTTTTGCTATAGAATACAATTTTTAGTGGGGGGGAAATGTCATATGGTTCGGTTTTTCATGTTTGTCTCCGATCCTATTAAATCATGCTTTTTTTTAATAATAAATACAGTACAATCTAGTTTGGTCAGAATTTTTTAATTAAAATAATCAGAAAAATTCAGATTTTGATAAATAAGCCCCCCCCCAAGCCCATTTCAATGTTTACGAAGATTAACTGATCTGTCTTTGCTGTGACTGATTGGTCTGATTAGCTAGGCCATGTGTGGGCCCTTCCATCCCAGGCCCATTCCTGCCCATCCCAGGCTCATTCCCTCCTGCATACTGTACCCATACCAGTGGTAAGAAGAAGGTAAAATGAGTGCAGGTGGGTGCTTGTGGGAGATGAGACATGTTGGCATCAGCTTTGATTTTGGCTGGAACTTTATCTGGGATGTGGGGCCATGAGGATGGCTGTAGGGCGGGACTAGTCTGATACACCCTAGTCTGACATTGTTTTTGGCTATGTAATTTTTTTTTACAGCTACTAGCTTAAGTATGTGGTGGCGGCTCAGAAGATAGCATTGGCGCCTGAGTTTAATCCTGGCTTGGGCACTATCTGCAAGAAGTTTGGATCTACTTCCAGTGTCTATGTGAGTTTCCTCTGGTGACTGCTCTTTCCTTGAACAGGTTGTTTTAGTCAGCACTTAAAACCTCCAATTCTCTTCAGTCTGGTGCAAGTCACACAGTTTCCACCTCCAACGTGTTCATAAAGATCTTGGTTATCATTGGCAGCACCATTAATGGATTTCTTTAAAATACTTTTGGGTCAGAGCCTATGTTCTAATAAAGGCGTTTTAAAGAAATCCTTTATTTGTGCTGTCAATGATAACCAAGACTCTTCTTTCCTTCCAAAATCCCAAAACACACAAGCAGGTTCATTGGTTCCTTATAAATAAAAAATGGACCTACTGAGTATGAATGTGACAGGGACCTTAGCTTATAAGCTCCACCGGGGAAAGTAGCGATGTAGAAGTTGCTATGTAAATGTGTCAAAAATACATAAAGAAAGTCATCAACAAATCAACAGGCGTATTTATTAAAAAATAATAATAATGATATAACAAATGTGCAGTTAAGAGTGTGAATATTAAGATTATCTTTTAACATACACATGAGACACTGAAAAGCAAGATATAAACGTGCACAGACATAGTCCTGCCAGTGTACTATTAAATTAAGAGAGATGTATTGGTTTCATGGTAAAAAATGCAAAATAATAAAGAGGACATTTTTTGTAGATTCTAGCAGTGAGGTAACTTTATTGCACCGGGCCCCCTACAAAAAAACATCAGAGGGGCCTGGGGCTTGCTTGAAATCCTTCCAGCCTAATATCCACTGATGGTATGGTTCTGGCTCCCTGTGTGGCCGAGGGGGGTTTCATTTAAAGCTATAGAGGAGGCAGACCACGTGGTCCAGGCCCTTCTGTCCCCCAGAGACCATGTGGTCTGCTTCCTGTATAGCAGAAGTGAACATATTTACTAAGGCATGATCTACATCTAGTGATATTGTCCCAACATTGATAAAATATTGTTAGCATTCTGTTCCATGGAAAATATTACTTAAATACCGATTTATAGGAAAATGTATTTTGCTATATTTAACAAACAATTAGTTCTTATGTAACCTTAACATAATACATATCTGAAATATCTGATTTAGACAAGCTGTTTGTTGAAAGTGTCTTGAGACCTGCTGATGACTGGTTAAAGATCTACAAGTAGATCCTGATCTTCCTTTTGGGCACCCCTGCTTTATAGTTACACTACTGGATTCTAGGCAAAATCGCGTACCTGATTTGGATAGTGGGATCTAGCTGCTTCAACAACAAAAAAATGCTAGTTGAAATCTATAGAATAAAAGAGAGAAGTAAAAGTTGGAAGTATTTTCAAATATATAAATATGTATATATTCAGGCATTGACAATCAAAACAAGGTGGCTAGACAGTGGCATTATAAATATAACATGATTTTTTTTAGCTGTGTGGTTTCAAAGAAAAAAATGAAACATAAAAATACATTCTTTATGTGCCCTTCTAAAGTCCAAGACTTGTATGATTTCGGCATTTGCATACAGAAATTTACATCATTTTGCAGCTCAGAGAGACACACACATTGTGCGTATTCTATTTGTAGGCATAATTTCTGCACAATCAAGTAAATAAAAGTTTGTCATTTTGAAAAATAAGAACAGCACTAGAAAATTTTGCAGCATTAAAAAAAATCCTGCTACCCAGTAACTAACGGTTGGTAGGGGTGTTTGACAACGTATCCTTCCAACAGATTCACCAGACTGCCAGCCCATAAAGTCAATGGCAATTGACATTCACTAGAAATGTCCTTTTGTCAGGTTTCTAATATCTGTGCCCCTTTTAAACTAGCGGATTATATTTTTGTGTGTTTTCCAGTTTCTGTGCTGATGTGTGTGCTGATTGTGAACTTTGTGCTCCAGAATCAAGCAAATTACCTGTGCAGTTGACAGCATGCTGCCCCATACTTTATGCTGCCCTAGGCCCAGGCCTTTATGGCTTTTCCACAAATCTGGGCATGTTTGTATAAGTTGCTGTTACAGTAGAATGTAGCTGCCAAGAGATAGGTGTACAAGCTATGAAACAATCTTGGAGCTTTGATAATAGAATTAATCTATACCCAAACACCTTTTTAGTTTTGGGAAAATGGGCAGGGCAGGTGACAACATTTGGGGTGGGTTGATGACGCAGTGAAATAAGGGGCAGGGCAGGTGACGTGGGGGGCAAGGATGATGATGTGGCAACCAGTGATTGGCTGATCACCATGTCATTCACTTCAATGTCCTGTCCAGATTTGCTCATTTGGAAATCCGGTTAGGCAATTTTCACCTGGGCAACCTTTCCAAAAACCGGGCTGTCCTGGTGAAATTTGGACAGGTGGCAGCCTTAACCCAAAGAAACCCTTGCAAAATTGCCTGTTAGTAAGTGCCCCATATTGCATGAAACATGTTAGGCCTTTCTTAAGTTTAATGTTTACTATTTTCCTTTACACTTGATTGTCGGGATTACCCAAACACTTTTACACATTAAAAGAAGCCTAGAATATTTTTCATGACCCCCATACATTTTCATGTGTCTATTTAGTTTTCATTTGAGCACTGATGACTCTCAACAGAAAGGAATAGATTTTGGGTTTTATTAAAAATGTATTTATATCTGGGTATGGTCCTTTACAGTGGCCAGGGATTATGTGCAACATTGTGGACATATTTCAATCTATTTGTTCCAATATTTTATGGGTATTTGTTTCATCATTATTACAGGTATGGGGCCTGTTATCCAGAATACTCAGGACCTGGGGGATTCCAGATAATGGATCTTTCTGTAATTTGGATCTTCATACCTTAAGTCCAGAATCCCCAACCTTTTGAACTCATGAGCAACATTCAGAAGTAAAAGGAGTTGGAGAGCAACACATGCATGAAAAATGTCCTTGAACTGCCAAATAAGTGCTGCAGCTGGTCATTTGTCATTGTCAGCCTACATTGAGGCTCAGTTTGACAGTGCACCTGGTTTTTATACAACCAAAGCTTGCCTTCACGTCTGGAATTCAAAAATAAGCACCTGCTTTGAGGCCACTGGGAGAAACATTCAAGGGGTTGGAGAGCAACGTGTTGCTCATGAGCTACTGGTCGGGGATCACTGCCTTAAAGGGAAATTCAATCCCTCGGGTGCTAAATCCTCCCCCCCCCACCCCCCTGTAGTTTGGATTATTTTATGGGAGATGGCCTTTCCGTAATTTGGAGCTTTCTGGATAACGAGTAAAGACACAAAGAAATAATAAAAAAAAAAAACATGAACAAAAACATGAATATCTTAACCAATGAAACTGGCATATATTCACATGACACGATAAAGTAAATTGTTGAACCTGCTGATAGTGGAGACGTAGCATACTTTTTGGATAAATCAGTCTTTAACTAGCAGAGATGAATAGTGATGAGCAAAACTGTCCCCTTTCCCTTTGCTGAAACATTTGCAAAACTGAGTGAAAATAGGCAAAAATGTCATCAAATGCATTGTCAATGGGAGTTTTTTTGCCATGTTCTTTCTTCCACCAAATGCATAGACGCCAATGGGTGTCTGTTCTCACATTTTTCCTCACTCCAAATTCATTGGAGTAGGGACAGAGTCTGAACGCCTACTCCCTACTACAGGATCATGCACATGTGCATCCTCCGTACTGGAGCACTAAGCACAACACGACCAAATACACTCTTTGGTTTATGAGTGAACCTAGATTTTTTCCAGTCCTAATGAAAGATTAATAGGAACCAAGTAAAAATGTTTGGAATTAAATGCCGAGTAACATTTTTTTCAAAAGCCTAAAGTAATATTATCAATAAATAAACTTATTTTGTATACTGTACATGTGATTTACATGAATGTAGGATGTTGATGTAATTAGCGAAGGAGTGCCCACGTTTCTTTTGTGTCAAAGTGTAAGTGGCAGCTCAGAGAATTGATATAACCTCGACAGGATCTCTGCTCCCAGCTGCTGACCTACACTAGGCCCCTGTTACTTGTCCCCAGTGATTATGTCATAACAAAATTATTTGTTGCAGCTGCATTTTAATTCAGTTCAAATATTATATCCTGAAATAACTTGAAATTGACCAAAATGAATCTATGTGTAATCAAATTATGATCATCCTACAGTTGTGCTGAAACAAAGTTGGAATGAAAATTGATGGAGGATTTAGAGGCATTTGTCCTCATTTATTAATGAGAGGAAAACAAAAATCACCAAAATGTTTTTTGCTGTTGTGCAGAATAGTATTTTCCACATTTCAATTGTAATTATACATATGCATGACAATGCACCAAGGTGCAAACAACAAGGAACACTGTGTAGCCAAGGTGGGTAGCCAGTCAATCTGGAAAATTAATAGCAGGTAACAGATAAGCTTTGGCTGCCCCCTTGGCTATGCAACAGTTTGTTTATTTTTCTGAAGCAATCACAGCAACAAAAGACTCCAGAACATGGGAACTTTGCAGAAAGTGGATAACCTCTGTGTTTACTGTGTCCAGCCAAAACGAAACACAATGTTTCTGGGACGTGCCCCTTCGTCAGGTAATGTGGAAAACAAAGATGTGATTGAAATATGATGTGATGAAACATGACCCCACCCCTCCATGAAAGTAAAACATATTGTCCAAAAATAAGCATAATATCCATAGCACTATAGTCCGCAAAATCCAATGTAATTATCCACAGGTTATCTACGTCCAGGGTATTCATATTGTTTGTATAACCAACAAACTACTTCTACTGTTTACAGTAAACCCAAAGACCATAATATTTTTTTAAGCCCCAATAGTTTACATGCTCCAGGGCTGTTTAAGGTTTCAACAAAAAGCCAGGTAAGGAGGATCACCTCTGATAAGGATTTGTACAAAAGTGAATCTGAAAAAAATGGTTAACATATTTGTCGCAAAAGGTTATACAGTAGAACCCACATCCTTTGATTTTAAGTTTTCCCTCATTTGTACATATATTATGCATAATTTCCTAGATTTTATATTTTCCTGGATTTTGCATCATTTTATTCTGGTCCCCTGAAAAATTTAAAATAGGGGTTTTGCTGTAATGCAAGAGAATTATACAAGATGCGTGATGAAGTGTGAAGTTTACAACAGGACAATCTCTAAAAGAGACACACCCGCCTATGCTAAAATATGCCAGCGTTTTTTGGGACTTAGAAAAAGTTTTACATTTTTTTTTCAACCTCCTTTCTATTGTATTGAACTTCGCCTGGTCTGACCAGGCGAAGTAACGTCTAGCGTAAGTGCTAACGTCCAGGAAAATGTTCATCTTAGTGAATTTGCGAATTTACGATCCTTCGTCAGTGCGCAACTTCGCCAGGCGTAATTTACTTCGCTAGTGAAAATTCACCAGAGTCTGTGTTAGTGAATTTGCAAAGTTGCGAAATGACGTCACGCTGGCGAATTAGCACTAGCATTAGACGCTTCTCGCTTTAGTGAATTTGCCCCTTTATGCTTTACAGCTATTTGGAACTGTAATACAGAAACCCGTTATACAGAATGCTCCAAATTATGGGAAGGACATCTCCTATAGACCCCGATTTAACCAATTTATTCTACTTTTCAGAACTGATTTTCTTTTTCCCTGTAATAATAAAAAAAAAAAGTACATTGTACTGGGTCCCAACTAATAGGTATGGGATCCATTATCTGGAAACCTGTTATCCAGTATGTTATAGATTGGCTAATTCTCAGCAACTTTTAAATTGGTCTTTTTTTTTTATTGTGTACAGTTTTTAAATTATTTGCCTTCTTCTGATGCTTTCCAGCTTTCAAATGGGGGTCACTCCATCTAAAAACAAATGCTCTGCAAGGTTACATATGTATTGTTATAGCTACTTTTTACTCCTCATCTTTCTATTGAGACCGCTCCTATACAGTACATATCCCAGTCTTTTTTTTTTTTTCAAATAAGTGTGTGGTTGCTACGGTAATTTGGAACATAGCAATCAGATAGCTGTAATAATAAAAAAAAAGTACATTGTACTGGATCCCAACTAATAGGTATGGGATCCATTATCTGGAAACCTGTTATCCAGAAAGCTCTGATTTATGGAACGGCTGTCTCCCATAGACTACAATTTATCCAAATAATCCAGATTACAAGGAAAACCCCACGTCCCAAGCATTCTGGATAACAGGTCCCTTACCTGTAATTAATTCTTAATGATGGCAAAAATATTATTGGGTTTAAGTAATGCTTAAATAATTTTTCAATAGACTTTGAGGTATGAACAGCAACTTTAAAGAACCCAAGGTACCAAGCATTGTGGATAACAGGTGCCATACCTGCATGTATTAAAACCATATATCTATATGTACAGTAGATAATTTACTAAATGTATATCCTATATGTGTGTGTGCAAATTATTTTGACTGCTATTTTTTAGTGGGAGAAGCATTAGCATTCAACTATCCACATACAGTAATGCAGAATTCAGGAGCCTTGAAAGGGACCTTTGCTCTTCCAGAGAACAAACAGTCTCACATAGCATGTCTTTTATTTATTTATTCTTTCAGTTCATTAAATCTTCAAAGGCTGAATAGAAGACAGAAGACAAAAACAACAATGTCTGTGGTAGCCATGGAGATATATTGATCAATGATTTGTTGCTTATTGTTAAGTCAGCCAAGACATTTACGTATCAAAGGACATCATATGAAGATAAGATGGTACAGCAAGCCAAACTGCAAACATGATTTATCTTTTATTTGCAAGTCGTTTAGCCCTCAAAGCACAAAATATAGCCACGTTTTTCATTTGTAAATGTCAAATAAATTCAAACAGATGTCAAAAAATGTCTCATGCACTGGCAGTCAATGGCTGCCAACTTGGCCATTCTTGACCAAGTCAGCAATTTACTGAGCCATGAATAGACCCAGAATGAATGTCTCTATAATCACTATCTGATTGGGTGATGAAGGGACACAATGATCCTGAATGGGACACCTATGTGGTCAAATCATTGACCTAAGAGCCAAACGAATGTATATGACAGATTTGTCAAACCGCAGATCTAGCAATCTCATGAAAATATGCACATCTTGATGTTCTTTGCCAGATGAAGGATGTTTATGTTTGGGATACTCAACTAACTGGCCCAGATATTGTATAATTCGCCATCTGTGGATTAAAAGAGGATCACATAGGTATCTAAAGAAGGACACAAATCAAGTAATTTAGGGGGGTAAATATTAACCACACATTCAAGCTGTACCAGTGGGAATAATTGTCAAACCCCAACCAATGCTACATGAATGCAAAAACATACAGGTAAGTTAACTGGCTCCTGACAAATACTGACCATAGTGTGTATAAGGCCCAAGTGTTCTTGAGAAGCATGGGGGGCCGCAGATTTTTTTTTTTGGGGGGGGGCAAAGTCATTAAGTCAAGGCTGTATAAATATATAGGCACTCAAGGGCCTGTGCCTAGGGTGGCAGCTTTAAAAGGGTTGCTCTCTGGTGGTTATATAGCAAGATAAAACATTTTTTCACCTTAAGTTTACTGTTAGTATGTTATAGATTGGCTAATTCTAAACAACTTTTAAATTGGTCTTCTTTTTTTTATTTTGTACAGTTTTTTAATTATTTGCCTTCTTCTTCTTCTGACGCTTTCCAGCTTTCAAATGGGGGTCACTCCATCTAAAAACAAATGCTCTGCAAGGCTACATAAGTACATATGTATTGTTATAGCTACTTTTTATTCCTCATTTTTCTATTCTCCTATACATATCCCAGTCTTTTTTTCAAATAAGTGTGTGGTTGCTATGGTAATTTGGAACATAGCAACCAGATAGCTGAAATGGCAAATGGAGAGCTGCTGAATAAAAAGCTAAATAATTCACACTAATAATAAAAATGAAAAGCTATTGCAAATATCACTCGATACATTTGAAGAAGGGGTGGGGTCATCTTTAAAAAATACTGTATACACTTGGAGCAAGCAGCTGCTGCAAATAGCTCTTCTGAAGCTCCATGATTATACCTGCCAGTCTTGAAACAAGTGCTGCTTCCACCATATATGCAGTCTTCTGCTACTGCTTCCCACTCTGTGCTCCATAAAGTACACTTGGGCTATCAGCCTCCAGAGCCTTGCAGATACCCTTGCAGACCCTTGCAGTGGCATAACTATAGAGGAAGCGGCTTTTTGCCACCCCTGGTAACTGGTCGCTTGGTGCCTCCTGACCAAGGTTCTGACCTTGCCTCATGGTCAGAGTGGCCCTGTGTGCATGCCAGGCTCCTCTTAAGACTTTTTTGGCGAGAGGGCCCGGCGGCACGTTGTTACGCTGCTGGGTAACCGATTTCCTTTTTTTATTGGCCAGAGAGGCTGAAATGTATCGGCACCTTCAGAAGCCTATTATAATATGATCTAGTCCAGACCTGTGTTCCACAGTGGAATGCACAGCCATCTTGAATTTTTTTTCAGGAGGAGCAGGGAGCTGAGAAGGACAACATGGGACATTTAAGCAGCAATCTGGTATAGTGGTCTATTAGCTTAAAGTAAACCCCAACCGGCCTTCCTATATATTTATCTTTTTTTCCTATTAATAACATTGGGATCACCCATCAAAAATACCGACCAGGCCTGTAAAATACTGGCCAGATGGCAACCCTACCCAGAACAGACAAGAGGTTGATGACAGAAGAGGTATGTGCCAGGCATCTGACCAGCGTTGCACCCTAAGCAAGTCCTTTTTCTCCCTACCTCTGGTACTACTAATACACTTTGAAACACAAAGTGTATGCAAAAAAATTTATTGTTATAATGCAATAGTCTGAAGAACTACACAGGTGGTAGATACAAGTACATGCAAAGATATTTAAAAAAAAAAAATCAAGGACAATTCTCTTTTACAATGTCCTGAAATGTCAAGATTCTTTCTTTTTTAAACATATCTACTGCTGTTCTGTTTTTCCCAGCACGGTAGCTAAGATTGCTTTTGCCATTATAGAGGTGATAAGCAGCAGTTTAAATCAAAAACTGGGAAAATAAGTGCACAGTTGAAGATACGGTTTCCATAATTAGGCTTAATTAGCTAAAAGGAAATGACCTCTTTTGAACTTTGGAGAAAAAAGTTTCCTTGCAGCTCCATTTACAGGCATTCTAAAGGACAAACCAGATGAGATGAAAGTAATATTGTAAGAAAATAATTTCCCCCGTTGTTACAAAACACATCATTTAATTAAGATAATTAATCTTTAACATGAAGCTACCGCAACATGTACACAGTTTTCTTTACTATTCATTAAAATTGCATTTATTTCATTTTTTATATTTTTTATTTGAAATTATTGTTTCAATAAAGTGACCACTAAGAGGACAAAATCCTACCCTTATATTGTCTCAGTGGCTAATCTGCTAAGACTTTTCAAATTAGCCGTACTTGTGAATTGTCTGATAATAAAGTGTCTGTCTCTTGTCAAGTGCTGGAACTCATCTGCATGGGTTGGCTTGTGTTCCAGTTAATCCTGACCAAGTGACTGTGTATGGGGCTAAAAGAAAACACACTAGGAAACATTTCATTATTTATTATCATTGTTACATAGTTACATAGTTACATAGTTAAATTGGGTTGAAAAAAGACAGAGTCCAT
>CM044440.1:39304948-39321144 GCA_024363595.1 Xenopus borealis
TATTAAAATTTTCTTTGTAACTTTTTGCCCAGTCGAAATCTCTACCCAGAGAGATTCCAATCAGATTCAATCAGATTTTCATGCAAAATCTAGAAAATGTTGTATCCTGTCATTGCCTCAGGGACCAAAACATAAAATGAACCCACAACCTTGATAGCCAAAGTTATCTCTTTAAATTGTGGGATTTTTACAATAATAATGTTATTTGTGGTTAGAGAACAATTCCTGATAAGTATTTGGATCTGTTAGGTGTCATGGACCTCTATATCATCTATCAACTTACCTACAGAGGAAGGAGGTAAAGACTGTTTTAAAGTATGGACCCTTTGCAGCAATGCCAATGCAATGCTTTTTAGTAGAGTATTTTTTTACTTCTGTCAGTTTTCACCTCATTCTCCAACTTTTGTCAGAATTCACAATGTGAATGTTGATTTTAATCAGTTTTGGTTTGATCTACATCGTTTTAGTAAGCTAAACCTAGGAGAATGGTGCCCCCATCATCTGAGCATATACCAAAGGTGAGAAAATCTCACCAGTGGGCCCCAAGAAGTCCCCCAACAAGTTTGTGCCCATACATAGTCATTTGTTTATGTTAGGACTGTTAGAAATATTCATCTAATTTAACACTGTAGGAAAAAGTTGACATGCGTTCTTATAGTTGTTTTTGTTTTATGATTCAGTACTCCTCATACTGCTGCCCTCTGCATCTGCTTACAGCCTACAAGCTAACCAGATACAATCCCACCTGCTTCCTAAGAAACTATAGTTCTGTTTGACTATGAAGATTTTCATTCATCCAGGTCATGGTATATCTAACATAAGTAATTCTAAAACAACTGGACTTGTTGAGTAATTATTGAAGACGTTTCACTACTCATCCGAGCAGCTTCTTCAGTTCAACTGACTGGTATGGGAAGTTCTCTTCCACTAATCCAATCACAATGGCACATTGTACAGTAGCTCTTCAAAGAGGTGACATCAGAATTTGATTCTGTGTAGTTACTGTGATGGGATTACCAATGTGACATGCAACTACTAGACACAGGTGTTACTTGTGAGAGTTGCATGAATGGATGTGTGAAGTTTTCTGAAACCGCTTGGGTACCAATGTGAGAACAGCATTGTATGAAGCAGACAGGTGGTGTCGAAGGCCCCCACCTCAATTCAGGGATGGTTTCTCTACCTTGACATGAATCGCATCTTTCACGCCTCTTTCAAACCAGCGGTCTTCTTTATCCAAGATTTGGACCTTGCTATCTTCAAAGGAGCGTCCCTTGTCTTTTAGGTGTAGAAAGACAGCTGAGTCTTGCCCTGTAGAGTTCGCCCTAATATGCTGAGCCATTCGCTTGGTGAGCAGTTGTTTTGTCTCCCCAATGAATAGATCTGTGCACTCCTCACTACACTGGACTCCGTATACCACATTGCTTTGTTTTTCTTTTGGTTTTGGATCCTTGGAGTGTACTGTTTGATTTGTTCTTCTGCTCGTGACTTATTGCTGTAATTCCTAAAAGCAAGCTTTGACTTTTCTCTGTACCGCTGAATTAAGCAATGAGCTAAACGATGTTTGGACTTTTGTTTCTCTGTGTTTTTTAAGTCAGTTGTAGATCTCAAAACTACAAGGAGAGTAACCATGAGTACAAGAGCAGCTCTTCAGAAATATGAGGTAGGGAGTTACTTCAATAAATTAGTAGGATTTTGACTTGCTATCTTATTAAGCCTTTGGACTTCCCTTTCCAAATTTCATCCTAATTCCATCAGCAAGCCATAGACTAGAAACACAGAAAGCAATTGCCAGTGCTCTAACCATGCTGTGGTGTTGATCAGCTGCTAGAAGCACCCTTGTGCCAACCAGGGTCGGACTGGTACCAGCGGACACCGGGAACAAATACAGTGGGACCCCGGTTCTAGTGGGCCTTTCCGGCCCAGATCCGGACCCTGGATTGCCTTAGGGCCCCCTCGGGACCCTGAGGGCTTCTGCCTCAGGGTCCCCCTCCGGACATGAGGGCTCCTGCCTCAGGATCTCCCATCTGGCAACCTGTCCCCCACGCATGTGCAATTGCACAAGCGCATCAGTGTACACAGCTTACGAGCATGCACAAGTGCGCACATGTGCAGGGGGCAGGTTGCTGGACAGGAGACTTGGTGGGACCCCGGGTCCCCCAGTATGACCCTGGTGCCAGCACTTGGTCTAACCCACATTCTGGAGTTGACCAGCTGCTGATGAAGCCATAGACTAGCAGTGCACAACTATTACTTCTAAATTTCACCAAAATCCTATCACCCATCAAATTGTTGGAAAACAGCTAAGAAAACAATTAATTATAACTCAATAAGTAATATGGCTCTGATTTTATCATATGGTTGTTATGCAAAAGTACAGTGTTATGCAAAAGTTATGCATAAGTCTTTAATTTATTAAACTTAAGCCTTATTAAGTGAGGACTTATGTAATACCTATTTATAATAGTGAGTTTTTGCAGTCTGCCTGAACATAGCATATTGTTTTGCCTATAAACTATCTGTCACACTTATTCCAATGTTTAATTGGCTTTGTATAAATTCCCAAGCAACTGGATTCATACCAGGTTTGTACAAAAGAGCTGCTTTGATAAAACATTCTTAATAGTATTACTTAGGACACTAATTAGGTGTTTTTATGATCTATACAATAAAAATTGTCTTTCAAATGAAACAAAAATACTGTATAATAAGATTTGTAATCATTGTTTTGTAAAGAACTATCACTTTGTCTGACATAAAAACTTCAATCCCACTGACATCCTACCTGTTCTGTACACCAAAATGTTTTGATGCTTTATAAACATGTGCTTTGCCAGAGAAAAATGCTAAGGGTTTCTTTGGTTACATAAGAATCCAACTTGTAGGTTCAAGTAATAAAGGAGGTTATCGTGGCCCAGATCATTCTGCTGATCCTTAAAGGAAAACTATACCCACCGAACAATGTAGGTCTACATGAAAAGATAAACAGCTCATGTGTAAAACCCTGCTTTATGTAAATAAACTATTTTCATAATAATATACTTTTTTAGTAGTATGTGCCATTGGGTAATACTAAATAGAAAATTGCCATTTTAAATAAGGTCTGCCCCCTGGGATCGTAGGATTCACAGTGCACATAAACAAACCAAACATGTTAGGCTTCCACACTTCTTCCTGTTACAGTTAGAGCTGCAGTATTTCTGGTCAGGTGATCTCTGAGGCAGCACACAGACCATCACAAAAAGGTGGGTCAAGGCAAAAAATGTAAAACGGCAATATTTACTTAAATTTATATAGCAGTTTGGAAAGATTTATTAACATGCCACTTAATTTGATGTAAACTATCTGTTGCTTAAGTATTCGTTTTGGGGGGTAAAGTTTTCTTTTAAGGCTTGTTTCAATGTAATGTTCTGGTTCTGTCACTGACATTGGATGGGATTTATTGTCACTGACAAACTCAGTTACCCTATGAACAGAAGAGTGGACTACAAATCCAACTGAATAAACATATGAAATGCAGATATAACATCTCATGTCAATACACATCACAGAATAGATTTAGCAAAGGTAAATATAAATACAGCATCCTTGAACTTTCAAACTAAAGGGTCAAAAAGTGGAGAGGTAGATATGAAGAGAAGAAGGGTAGGGAACATCAAGGGTATATAGTAGGAGCAAGGGTCTATTGAATTAGAAAGGGAAAAAAAGAGACAGAAGGAGAAAATAAACAGGGAGGGCAAGGGAAAACATTAAACATCAGCTTTTACTAAAATGCCCTTAAACTCCTTCATATCCATTTAGCAGTAAATTTAGTACATTGTATGGAGATAGTAGAAGATAATTCTTCTACCTAAAGTTCATTTACTTTTGCCATCCAGTTTTGTATTGTAGGGGGTGGTGGCGATTTCAGGAAGAACGGGATTATAGCCAGGATCATTAGGTACTGAAGTTTTAGGAACCTTTTCAGTTAATATAAAGTACATTATTTGTACATTACTGCTTGATGATTTTTCTGTGAAGCGTATAGTCTTAAAAGAGAGTAAGTGGTGATTAAAGGCCATAGATCCCCAAGACTGTAATACTGTATTAACAAAATGGAAAGCATTTCATTATTTAAAGGAGTGGTTCACCTTTAAGTTAACTTTTAGTATGTGATAAAATGGCTAATTCTATGCAACATTTCCAGTGGCCTTCATTTGTACTTTTTTTAGTTTTCTTCTTCGGGTAAAATGAATGAAAAAAAAAACTAAAGGCAGAATATATGTCTTAGAACATCCCTCTCTACATCATACTAAATTTTTTTTTTAAAGTGAATAACCCCTTTAAACTTTTAAAGCATCATTAAGAAATAAAATGCCTCACACATGAGTATTACATTTATGCACAAAAAAATTAAATTCCAAGCTTAGAAACAAATCTGCAAAGCAGAAAATTGGACATCATTTTTGTAATCAGAGGCATGGAAGAAAGAAAGTGAGGTGTCAGTGCAAAAATATCCTATTCTATGCAGTGTTTGAAAGAAACTTAGCCCTAATAGCAGATACATTGCCTGATGAGTATTCTAGCTGATATAATACTGATCGATGCAGCCAGACAAAAGTTTTAATAAGGGCAGCATTTGGATTGCTACAGGGTTAATAACTCTAGTAGCTACATCATTACAACAAAAGAAGCATTGTATGCTATGTTCATCAGCAGTTATTTTGAAGAATTCTATTTGGAATTTCTTCATAGATGGGCATTTGATTACAAGGCTGGAACTGTGCAAAATAAAAAATATTTCTAATATGGTTAGCCAATAATGTAATCTATAAATGCTGGAGTGACTGGATATCTAACATAATAGCCAAAACACTACTTCCTGCTTTGCAGCTCTCTTAGTTCACACTAATTGGTTACCAGGCAGTAACCAATCAGTGACTTGAGGGGAGGCCACATGGGTCATAACTGTTGCTTTTGAATCTGAGCTGCATGCTGAGGATCAATTTCAAACTCACTGAACAGTTATGTCCCATGTGTCCCCCTTCTAGTCACTGACTAACTTAAAGGGATGCTGTAATGATTTTTATGATGTATTTTTTAATTGTAAATTACACTGTTTACACTAGAAATAATTCACTCTACAATATAAGATGTAATTCCTGAACCAGCAAGTGTATTTTTTAAGTTGTAATATTGGTGTGTAGGCAGCCATCTCATGTCATTTTGCCTGGTCATGTGCTTTCAGAAAGACCCAGCACTTTAGGATGGAACTGCTTTCTGGCAGGCTGTTGTTTCTCCTACTCAATGTAACTGAATGTGTCTCAGTGGGACTTGGCTTTTTCTATTGAATGCTGTTCTTTTATCTACCAGCTGTTATCTTGGGTTAGGGAGCTGGTATCTCATTACCTTCCCATAGTTATGTTGTTAGGCTGCTGGAGGGAAAGAGAGGGGGACGATACTTGCAGTACAGCAATAAAGAATGACTGAAGTTACTCAGAGCACAAGTCACATGACTTGGGGCAGCTGGGAAACTGACAATATGTCTATCCTCATGTCAGAATTCTACTGAAGCAGCAGTATTAACTGATGCATTTTGAAAAAAAAAAAAAAACATTTTTTCCATGACACATCCCTTTAAGAGTGAAAGAGCCCTCTAAGGGCTCATTGCAAAACAGGCCCTTCAGATTAGGAGTCAAGTAACCTGAAAGATCCAAATGCAGGCAATATAATACTGGACTATCATGGTATTATGTAAATTGCTGGACTTTTGCACTGAAATAAGCTTATGCATGGAGGCAATGTATTCATGTGCCAAGGTGTGAAAAAGGTCATGAAAATTGTTTCTGCCTCAGTAAAATATCCCTGCAGTGAGCGAGCCAAATCCTTAAAATAATTGACTTTTTGTCACACAAAAAAAGGAAATTGACGTTATTTTTCTTCTTCATTAGTAATGGGCGAATCTAAGGCGTTTTGCTTCGCCAAATTTTTTCCTGAGAAATTCACAAACGGCAAAAAATTAATGAAACGCCACTGGTGTCTCATTTTGGACGCAGCCATCCGTTTTTGAATGCCGGCACACATTGCTGGCAAAGAAAAAACAGATGCTGCTGTCAAAAACGGATGCCGGCGGCCAAAACAAGACGCGAATTTTCATCAGGCAAATTTTTACTGCTGTTTTGTGAATTTATTCGCTGGCGGTGAACCATGGGAATTCGCCGCAAATTCGCCCCAGGCAAATAAATTCATCCATCACTATTCTTAACCCTTCCTTGCCTTGATTTGCATATACAAATTAAGTTACAGATTGAGTTTGGGATTCGTCAGAATCCTTCACGAATGGCAACTCAGCTAGCTATCTCATCCCTCCCACTAATGTGCACGATGGAGTATGTATGCGCTGTAAGGATGTAAGGGGTGGAGTGTACACACACACTATGTGCGGCAGTGACAGTGGGGGGGACGACAAGGTGCCCTAAGCACGTGCCCTTTTCTGACATTCAGGGTGAAAAACATTCAGGGTGCTCAGCTTAGGCATGCATCCTGACCTCTCCTCCCCTCCAGCTCCCATCAAAAAGCCTTGGCTCTGCCCCAACCACTAAGGACAGACTGGGCCGGCGAGACCCTGGGGAAAAAACCTGGTGGTTGGGGCCCCGCATAACCAGACCCGCTCCCTTCAAAAATAACCTGCAGGATGCAACAAATAAAAGTACACATCGCAATCGCAGCGCACCATGGCAGGGCAAGGGGCCAGGAGGGGGACCAGAGACATCAGCCCCGGTGGGCCTCATGCCCCCCCAGTTCGACCCTGTAACCACATGATTATATATGCAAGGCAATGGTCTTGGCAGTGGCAAACAGTGTGCAGGGGTATTTCACTTCAGCAGACCCCACAGGGTTACTCCACTGCAACTTCACTTTCAGTTGTAAATGGCTCCTCTTATGTTCTGAGATTCTTTAGTAGTCCCATGCGACCATAGCTCTTTAGCAGTGAAGAAAATGTCCCTAGTAGCTCCCCATCTTCTTTACTGCTGATTCACAACACATGCTTTGGGCTGCGTTAAGTGCCTGTGGTTAGAAACTCCCAATATGCAGTATATTTGTCATAATACTAATTATAATTATGCCAACATAACAAATGAGCCTCATTTTCATCTTGAGGATTTTGACCCCTACGCTTAGCTTATCGGTAGCCACCCAGAGCATACCATGCATGTGCAGTGTCACTGAGATGTAAAAGCTTAAAAAGTTGGAAGAAGTTTCAGTACGAAACTTTAAAGGCGTGGGTAAATATTGTAAATAACAGGGCTGCTGAAATTCTTTGATGGTCAGGGTCGCTCCTGCCGTGAGGCAGCCGTGAGTGGCCAGTTACAAGGGGCAACAAAAAGGCGCCTCTTGTAATTTTAAGAATTTCAAGGTTGTAACTCGAAAATTTGGCTCTTCTTGTGCAGTGACGATGTTGCCCCATTTGACCTGCTCCGACTCTGGTTTTTAATCCTGTATTGGGAGGGGGGCCACATTATGGAAGCTGCCTTAGGCAGCAGCAGCCTCAGGATAATCCCTTCTGATGGTACAGTAATATCAGTACATCCAGAATCAATAAAACATGCAAGTGGTTAAAATGGATGAAACAAGTGTGGTTTTGAGTTACTTGTGTTAGTATACCAAGAAATAGATTGTGAGTCTCTTGCAGCTGACCAGCAGTGGGCAAAATAGAATACCAGCTAAATTTTTATTTGCAACTGCCCTGTCACTGTGCCAGTATCTTACTGACTTTCCAAAGACAATCAATAAGCAATGTAACCAGCTCCTTTCTAGCTCCTCTGATACAATTTAGATAAGCATCACTTCTAGATAAATTACATTACAAATAGAAAAACTCAAGATAACATACATCAATTCATGGGCCCACAGATTGCACTTAAATATGGCCTCACAGAGACATGGCTGAGAAGCAAGGTAAAATGTTTTGATATAAGATGATTGCTTGGGACCTGGGGTTTCCCAAATTAGGGATCTTTCTGTAATTTGGATCATCATACTTTAATTCTGTTAAAATGATTTAAACATTAAACCCAACTGCATATTATTGCACTCACTAGAGTCACCCATAGACGCATGGGGAGAACAGATACACTCCTTGCAGAAGTTAGATTAAAACCAGGACCCCCAGTGCTGCAAGGCTCAAAGGCTGTTCTATACATTTAAAAATGTGTATAAATTTAAGCAGACATTGAGAATATGTCATGCCAGTGGTAGGTTGGTCCAGACTCCAGAACTGATTGCACCACATTGGGTTACATAGGACTTGCACTTCTGGATGAGGGCCTTCACTAAGTGGAAGCTTTCCCAAAAAGATGTTGTTAACTACAACTCACAGGCTATGTTGCAAATAAAAATAGGAATATATGGACGCCAGGAGATTCTTATGTTGAACCAAAAGATAACAATTTATTTGTTCTAGACAAATAACCCCACATTTACTAACAGATGATAAGAGGTACATGCAGATGTAACATCACATAGTTAGATGTGGATGTGGATGACACAGCTGAGAAATATAACTCCATTAGGCATTGTAGTCAAGCAGCAATTGGCATCCCTGGCAGATATACATTTAAGTGGTCTGGATTCCACTCAGCAGAGTGGTCAGGGAGAAGGAGTCTACCCGGACACCCTATCCACTGTAGTCCCTTCACTAAAGGCAATCAGGAAGTCTTGAGAAGCTACTCCCTGCTACAGATCCTCATTGGAGCACAAAGCTGCTCTTTCTATATAAGCTCTCTACCTCTCTCTCCTATTACAGACTATTACAGAGATAACCTGTTCTAACTATACCTCTTTTAGTGGGTTCCCTGGTCCCACGACTTTGCTTTACTGGGCCAATGGGCACATCCAGCTGAAAAGAACACATATAGCCAAAGAGGAAGATCCACCCATTTTTACACACTATATTGAAGTCTGGCAGGAAGTGGTCATTGCACCTTTTGGCCAGTAACACTGATGTTACATTAGATACATGGCTTCTGCCTAGTAACTAAGGAAAAGGAGGAAGGTATGGAATTAAAGCCATAGGGACATATAAAACCTATTGGTCCCTACACTTCCAAAAGTTATGAACCTGATATCTTACAGTCTGGATGCTCAAGATAAAATAAGTAGTACTGTAGTACAAAACCAGTGCTTAATTATAAATCCATCGGCCGTGGTGAGTCACGCCTTATATACAAGAGGTTATTCGGTGACGTAACTATAGAGGAAGCAGACCCCACAGTCACAGTCCTGCTTCTTTTATAGCTAATAAGAAAACCCCCTCCTCCCAAGCTTCTCTCTTACCGATGAGGAAGGGGAGTCAAGTCAGGGCGGGACATGGGTTGTAGCTGGAAGTGGGTGGGAGTAGTGCACTGGGCCCCTCTGAAGGTTTTTTTTTGCAAAACCACTTAGACCAAACTCCCATGCATGTTTTTACTTCATTTATCAATAAATTAACTTGAAAAAAATCAGGTGCAGGAAAAGACATGATTTTTTTAGATTCTCATACGATACCCAGTGCAGATCATGAGCTCTTCCAATTGTAAAAGGGACATCTGACATTGACTTCTACATAAGCTGGCCTATGATTAAGTGCCCAAAAGGCATGAAACGTGTAAGGCATTTGGGATGTTGCTGTTCTAAATAAATACATTTTTTAACTACATCGTGGGGAGTGATCCAGTTTGTGCCAACCTTTTTCAATTGATATTTTGTCACAATACCTTCTTGAGCTGAAGGTTTGTGGTGTGAGCACCTGGATCCCCCAATTTTTTGGGTAAGTTAAAACCTCAAAAATTTACAATTTGGAGCTTTTTTTTTATGCATACATTCTACATAACCTGGTTAGGTTTGAGAGTAATATTTTATTTGGACTTTAAGCGAGCCTCTCGATTTAATAATTCTTGAAAGATTCATGTTTTTTTTCCACAAAAAATGGTGGTGTCCCCTTTAAAACTCTGACCAGAAAAAATCAGACTTTCGTTTATAACCCCCACAGTGTTTTAACAAAGATCCATAATACAAGATATAAACGTGCCTTTCATTCATGTTCCTTTAATAGAACCTCACAGTACAGTTATAGGATCTGTTATCCAGAAACCCATTATACAGAAAGCTCCAAATTAAAGGCCATAGCTCAGTTAATAATTCTAAGTTTTTCAAATTGATTTCCTTTTATTCTATAATAATAAAACAGTACTTTGGAGGCAACCCATCCTATTGGGTTTACTTCATGTTTACATGATTTTTAGGAGTCTTAAGGAATGGAGATCCAAATTATGGAAAGATCTATTATCCAGAAAATCTCAGGCCCCGTGCGTTGTAATCATTAATATTTTACCTTGAATAAAGCAATCACAATGGTGGCCACTCCAGCGCTGACTAGGGGTCCTGGTTTTAACAATTACAATGATGTCATTAACAAATCTGGGAACTAAGTAAAACATTCAGTAATATGTTCAGATATGTTGTTTCAGACAAAGCCCTGCCTGTTGAAAATCCTTGCACATGCAATGTTCCAATGGCCCTTTGTTCATGTTATTAAAAATAACGTTGGTTGCCAGTTGCAATACAATTTCACTTTTTTTTTAAACAAAGATGCACCAGTAGCTCCCCATCTTCTTTTCTGCTGATTTGCTGCACATGCTGCTGTCACTTACTAAAGTTAGAAAAAATGAACAATATACTGGATATATATATACAGGTATGGCACCTATTATCCAGAATGCTCGGGGCATAGAACTTTCCAGATAAGGGATCTTTCTGTAATTTGGATCTTCTTACCTTAAGTCTACTTAAGTCTACTGTTCCACAACAGCTGCATTTCCCCTTGCAACTCCCTCCACCCGATCTTAAATTATTCCAGAACACCTGCATTTATTTCCTTGCAACTTTCTGCACCTGATCATAAATTGTTCCAGAACAGATGAATTTATTCTGTTGCAACTCCCTGCACGTGATCATACATTGTTCCAGCACAGCTGAATTTTACCTTGCAACTCCCTGCACCTGGTTATAAACTGCTCCACAACAGTTGCATTTTCCTTGCAACTCCCTGCAACTGATCATAAACCTGATTTGGGTGCCGGCATCCAAAAAGAGACGCTGCGGCGTTAATTTAGGTGAATATTGAATTCAAATTCGAAGGATTTTACCGCAATTCGATTGGTCGAACGATGGAATGGTAAAAAAAAAAATTCGAACAATTCCAACGATTTTAACCATTCAATCACATTTTTCTATTCGATCAAAAATAATGAAACCCAATTCCGTAGCTTTGATCTGTGAACTAGGCAGTCGAATAAAAATTTAAAGGGGAAGTACTTCAACTGTCAAATGTTCGAATATTCAAATAGATTTTTATTCAAATGATTCGATCGAATTTTCAAAATTCACTGGTCGAAGTGGTCTTCAAAAACATTCGAAAATTCTAATCTTTTTGAAAATTCGATCGAACTTCAAATCCTTCATGTGAATTTAGTAAATGTGCCCCCAAATGTATCTTTCTTTAATCCACAGAAAAGATGCTTTAGCTAATCCTGAAAACAATCGCAGTGTAAGGTCAGTCCTTTTCCTTTTTTTAAATGACTAGAACGTAATTTCTCCTATTAAGTAACTTATAATTAATTTTTAGCCTGTTAAGTATTTTTTGGGAAGATCATAGTTTTTATGGATACTTCCCTTTTTAGCCAAATAACAATGTCCTTTTGGGTTAGGCTCGTTTGCAAAAAAAATGTGGCTTTATTGAGAAATTTCCCAAAAAAATTATTTTAATATATACCTGAATATCCATTTTAGGTTCAAACTAATTGGATTGTTTGATTACACCAATGGACACTGAGAGGTGGGACTTTGGGTTGATAGTTTCTGTGATTTAAGTTCAAGGGGCTGTATACTTGACAAAGGGCATGTGTGCCTGAAACATGTAGTATGTTATACTCCCAATAAAGGAAGATTTGCAGCAGAGTTCTGTTACCTCAAAGTCCTCCATTTCGACTTTTACCTTGACTACACAATTTTGTACTGCTTGTCTGTGTTTGACCACATTGGTATCTTTGTTAATCCACATACCCTGCATACTATAAGCTTTTGTTATAAAGCCAGCTATATTGATATTTTAACATCAGAATCAGCTATTAGACATGGGACACAGAAGTTACAAATATATTTGATTTTTCACAGAATCCCAATTAAGCTGATTGCATTTTCTTTTCATTAGAAGAACAAAAGAAGTGAGAAGGAACTTAATGCACTGAGGTTATATTTTAATATATATGTTTATATGTTGAATTTTGACTGTTTGTTTTTCATCTGAATCCTCTAGGCTTGAATAATTTATTGAAATTCGAAATGCCTATAAAACCGTCATTTTATGCAGAATGTATTGCATATTAGGACATCTTACTTATACACCCCCAGTGGCTTGTGTGATTTCTAATTCTCTTTATATATTGGTTATATAGGAAAGGCAGAGAAGATATGTGTAAGCAGTGGGTTCAGCATTTCCCCAATTACTTTATCTGTCCAGCATCTGATTGCATCCCCATATCTCCTTCCTCTGATTAGATGTTAGATTAGGTTTGTTCTATTTCTCCTGCATGTTTCAATTAGAACATATTTTAAGGCTGAACTCAATTAAAGCTTTACAGTCTTAGTTGTGGCTTAATAATGCATCTTAATGACCATCCATAAAAAATAAATCACGGAGAAATAAAGGGAGAACATATCGCAAAGTGGCTGGTTTGAACAACATCATGAAAAAAGAAAATGGCATAAAAAATGTTTTATATTTAATGATTTTATTTAGTTTAGAAAACACAAACATTTTTAATGGGGATCTCCGACAAATAACCGTTTTTACATAATGAAATAAAAAATAATTCTAAGCAACTTTCCCATATTCCTTTCCGCTTTCTGTGTCTGACTATGCGGCAGAAGTCCTTGCTTCTCCAGCTGCTTCTTAGACATTGTTTCAGCAGTCGGAGCCAATAGTGCAGAGAATTTAAACAGTCAGATGACTTAACAATTGCAATTATAAAGGATGAAAGGAGTTGTAGTTTTTAATTCAGTCGAGAGCAACAACTCACTTAACCATTGGAAGTCTCCCGTGGGTTAAGAACAAGGTGTGATAATGTGTTCATGCAGAAAACACATATGATTGTTTAATTGTGACCTATATAGCTGTAATGTGTGGGTGTAAATGGATGGCAGGCTAGTCACAATGAAAGAAGATGGAAAAAAGCATTTATTATTCACAGAAAGCTTTCCCAAGGACATCACTTATGGTTACAATTGATGCTATGCCCATAGTAACTACTGAAATATAATACATTGGGTGGATCTTAGTCTGGGTTCTCTTATCCCTTTGTAAAGTTGTATCCATAGTTCCTTATAAATAGCATGAAATATTCTTTGAAGCCTCCTTTACTCAAATGTTCTTTTAGTTAGAATTCTGTTGTCAATAAAAATGAATCTACCAATGTTACAATAAATGTCATTCTAGTTACTTTCCTATATTAAGATGCAGTTAGACCTGGCTTTAGTAGTCCTAGCGTTATTAGGGCTAGCTTTATAACTAGTGCAACAGTTATGCCCCATCAGATTGTATAGGAGACCAAGTGAACTGATAAACAACATATATGTTGGGTTAACATGTGTGCCTATTTATATATCAGTTAATAATCTGTAAAGTATATCATTAAAAAAAAGTTCATCAAAATAATCCGTTTTTCGTTGGTTTAGCTGAGATTTAGTAAGAATGCCCATTTGCGCTGCTTCATACAAGTGAAAGCCCAATTAGAAGGTCGGGTAACATGAGATTGGGGGTGAACACTTACACTGTATTTGCGTATTTTCTTGGGACTGTGATTGAATAATTAATATGCAAATGTTTTCTCATATCTGTAATCTTGTTATTAGACAAAAAATGATACCCCAAAGGCAGGCCACTGGCTTACAGCCTTATTACGGTCATATGACTTGTTTCTGGGATTTTTGATATCACATCATGATATTATTTCCTAGATAGAAAGCTTAAAACCAGCAATAACTGTCTTAAAAGGCAAGTTGTGCAGAAACTTCTTTGCCATCAGAAGACACTTGTACCACCTTAAACCACCAGACTCTGGCTTAAAATCTTTGACAGGGTCATAACCTCAATTCTCCACGATGGTAGCAAGGTGTCAGGTCCTACCACTTACCCAATCCTTATGAGAATTAAGTCCACCAGAAATATACCATGTGGAATTCGGTAAGTACCTTCTCCAGGTGGCCAGGAGCACATCAAATTCTGCCTGTAGGACCAAGCTGGGCAGATTTTCCCTACTTTTTGCCATACAGAAGAGGGTGCTCTCATACTGGGCACACTTACAGTACAGCAGCCCCATGACCCACCTTCATAAAGCCTGGCTAAGCAAGGAGACCCATGTACTCGGTAACAACTCATCAGCACCCTGCTGACCCAAGACTCCCATCAACTGACAAAAGGCCAAGTAACACAAACAATAGATAAATATAAAGAGGAATAAGGAGAAACAAGAACTTTCTACCTACCAATCACTAGGGGGGAAATACAGTTTGACCCCTTACCTAGAAACTCTACAAAACCCCAAAGACAGACAGATCCTGAGTAGGTAAAGACTCAGTGCCAACAGCTTGGAGACTGAACATGGACAGGCACAGACAGACCTACCTACTCAGGCAAGAGTAGATGGGTTGGGTGATATATAAGGGGATAGATAGACGATAGACAAAGTACCTCTATCCTAGTGGATATATTGTACCTTCAGCCTAAATGTCAATTCAATAAGGTGAAGTTTGTGGAATTCCCCCTCTCCCCATTCTCAATCCCCTTACATTTTCCTTTATAACAGCTAATACAGTATTCTGGAATATATACACCAGGAAAACCTGTTTTCCCACTGAAAAAGGGAGGGTTTTTTGTTTTGTAATGCGCCTCTTCTATTACTGCCATCCTCAGTAGCTGCCATTGCATGGTACACTGCTACAGTATATGTCAAGACTCCATATTCCAAGATAGTAACATGCAGAAAGCCTACAATTTTCATGAGGCTCTGAGGTATAAAGAGGAGGGCAGCGTATAATGTAATAAGAGACAGTTGGCTCTCGCTGGGGCCACAGAGTCATGCAAAATGATGTGTTCCCATGTTACAAATTGGTTGTGATTGAAAAGACTACAAATCTCATAAAGCATTCCAAGGTCCCTGGTTATACGAGTGCAGAAGAGCAGGCAGACAGCTTTTATTGATGCAGCAATCATTTCCTTCAAAAAATCCCTGTAATCTGTTATTACTGTGTATAAAGACTACAAACCCACAATGCACAATAAGATGCTGCAATTACTGGAGGGCTAGAATAGGTAACTATGGGAAAAGGTACAGACTTATACAGGGGGATGTAATAAACATCAGTCATCAATAAACTTGCAAAATTTAATGCGTTTTTTTACTCAATTATTAACATGTATTTATATAGCACCAATTGGAATTGTTCCTTTGTTAATAAAGTTATGGGATCCATTACCCAGAAAGCTCTGAATTAAGGGAAAACTATCTCCCATAGACTCAATTTTATGCAAATAATTAAAATGTTTAAAAATGATTAAAATGTATTTCTGTAATAATAAAACAGTACAGTTGTAGCTTTTACTTGAGCCAAACTAATATAATTATTCCTTTTTGGAGTCAAAACAATCCTATTGGGTTTATTTCATGTTTAAATTATTTTTCAGTAGATTTAAGGTATAAAGATCTAGATCCCTTATCAGGAAAATCCCAGGTCCCAAGCATTCTGGATAACAGGTCGCCTACCTGTATATGTTTTGCAAACAATAATGACTCAAACATCAATTAATATTGTTTGTGCCAGTGCACAGTGTATGTTACATAAAGTGAAAAAGGAATTATTATGACACCACCTTCCAAAAGGTGCGCAATGCAGAATTGAAAAATCACATAATAATGTAATAAAGTATCTAATGAACATTATCCCATTGCACAATGCCGTAGCTTTCCTTGTAAGAAGGAGACATTGGTTTCAAATCATTAGACATAAATAGGTAGCCTTAGGGTGGTGACATATGCTAAGATTCTGGGAGATTTAGTCGCCCGGCAACAAATCGCCTTTTCTTGGCCGACTAATCTCTATGAAAACCCTTCTGGCCGGCT
>CM044440.1:39343172-39353986 GCA_024363595.1 Xenopus borealis
TGCCGCCAAACAATTGGATCTCTCCCCAATATGCCTATATTGAGGTGGGCAATATCTGGCTGATCCCATCATGGGCCCTAGCGCCAAAAAATTGGATTAGAATGGAGGCAATACGATCGGTCGGATCGTGATTTTTTTACCCTTCCTGATCTGGCTGACATTCGGACAGATATCAATCTGGGAAGCCCGTCAGATGGCGCCACACACAGGCTAATAACCTGCCGACTTGGTCTGTGGCAGCTTTTATTGTCCCATGTATGGGGAACTTTATTAACCTACTTTGTAATCTTTGTAGAACGGTACTATCCATTAGTTGTTGCTTTTATTGTTTGAGAAAGTGCAGAGACGTGACATTGAGAGCCCATCTGCTACTGTACAGCCCTTGGAGTGCAAACCTTGCCTTCCCCCAGCAATTCAGATGTGTCTGTGAAGCTCTGTTGCTCATCAGCCGGCGTACGTTACCTGTCTGTCTGGAGCAAGGCATTATTAATCTGTCTGTCTAGGAGCAAGCCATCGTTAGCTCATCTGGTGCCATACAGTTTAAGTACAGCATCGTTAGTAACAAAGAAAAGGGTTTGGATGCATTCACTGTGTTATTTGCTATTTATATAGGTTACTTGTCTGCTTCTTTCATGCCCAATGAGTCTCAGGCAGATATATTAAGTTCTGAATGGTAAATTTGAATTCAGATTTTTTTTGGGGGGTCAAAACGCACACATTCAAATGTAAAACTACCAACTCGAATTTGAATGTGAGATTTATCACACCTCGACCCTGGAAACAGTTCTTATAAGTACACGAAGAAGTCAATGGCAGAGGTCCCTTGAACTATTTGAAGATGTTAATGGTAGCAATGAGCCAAATTTTTGCCAAGTTTGCTTCAAAAATGACACCCCATACACCCAATGCTATAAAAAATTTGATGCACAAAAGTGTCGTTTGCCTGCATTCTTCCATATTGGGCTACAACATCCTGATTGCATTTCCGTATATTTTTCTTATACAATCAAGCAGGAACAAGTGTTTTTTATACTCCATTGAGTCATTAGAGAAAGTCCTCAAGTGACATTGTGTCCACAGCAGTATATGCATAGAATAGCTTTATAGTATATTTATTCATGTAAATAAATAGGAGTATTCAGTGGGATTGTGTGTACACATTAAGCTATGGGAAAGTAAACAAAAGAATCTTCTTGCACAAGACGGTACCAAGGCAAGCCAAGTGGTAACCCTTCCTCCATATACACATACAGAGAAGCAATGCTTGGTGGACACAGTACGTTATGGGAAAGTAACTGAAAGAACATTCTTATGCTTTTAGAGGGTATATTTGCTTTTATACCACACCCAGTAGCAGTGTGACTTACTACATAAAGACTATTGGAACATATTTTTGTTTATATAAAGGTGCAACATGCTGCAACTACTTGTTTGAAGATACACTAACAAAATATTATTGCAAATTATAATTTTTTTAGCTGCAACCTTTAAAATTTGGGTTTGTTTTCACTTGCTAACGTAACAGTAATGCATACCTCCCGATGGTTCTGATTTGGTAGGGCCGATAAATAGTGATGGGAGAATTCCCGCAGTTTGGCGCAGGCAAATAAATTAGTAAAATGCCAGAAAAATTTCGCCGGCATCGAAAAAACGGACACCTGCAATGGGTGCCGGAGTCCAAAAACGGACATCTGTGTCCAAAATGAGACGCGGTGGCGTTTCAGAATTTTTTTTGCCGTTTCCCAAATTTCTACTACAAATTCGCGAAATTTCAGTGAAGCGAAACGTCCCTGATTCACCCATCACTACTGATACAGGTAGAGCATGAATACTAATGCTGTCTTTTATATATTAAAAAGGTAATGCACCATATATTTTAAACCCCACTTTGAAATTTCCACCTGCTCAGCAATCTCTGAATGCTGTTTGGAAAGTACACTGAACCTGTTTTGTGCAGGGAGCTATCACTGTTCTTGCATTTGTATTAGTTCTTGAGCAACCTGATCTAACAGGTACGTCTCTTCACAGCCTCTGGATTAGCTCATGATTTATTTCCAAATCTTAAGGCCCGTGTTATTAAACTGGATAGTATTCAACTGAACACATGGATTGAAAGTGCAGATGTGTAACTTCATTTTATATTGTTGGTATAATGTGCAGTTATCTGAATGGGCACAGGCACTAAACTATATTATTCCAACTCAATCCATTTTACATGTAATTCCTTATTGTTGATATGATCTGTTGGAGAGGTACTGCCTTTGTTTCGTCAGCTGCTGGCTTTGTCCATACCCTAATGGTTAGGGCACATGGTAAAATACAGGCAGATTTAGTTGTCTCTTCTTATGGGTGCCAATCTCCCTGAACTGACTTTCTCTGCCTTCCCGCTGGCTAAAAATCGCTTTTCCGATTTCCCTCGAAACTTCCTCTCCTTTTCTCTATAACCCTCTCTTCTCTATTTCTCTCCCGGCAATCCTTTCTCTCCATTTATCTTCTATTTACTGTATTTAACTATATTGTGTTTTACCTCTGCATTTTATTTGCATGCATAAGTGGAGAGGAGCAAAAGAAAGTTCTGGGATTCAAAACTCTTGCATCCCCACCGAGGGGAAGCTATTTCACAAAAATAACATCACATGCCATAAACCTTCTATGATGTTATATATACACTTTTTAAATATGCCTTTAAGACACTATCCCTTTAAGATAATATCCCTTTAACACAATATCCCTTTAAAGGAGTTTTGCTTTTCAAATCATGCAATTTGCAACTTGGATCATTCTATTTAATGTTTGAATCATGTGTCTTTAATTCAGTCCTGTGGAAGTGCCACGAGCTAGGGCACGAAACGCGTAGACTGTATGCACTTTTTATTGCCACCCAAGCTATGTTTGCTTAATAAAGCCAGATTTTAGAAAGAGATGTTGCAGCTTCCTAAATCCTTCGGTTTAGCACCGTTGCGCTGGTTTACACACACCTTCTGATCATGATGACTGGGAGCCGCGAACCAGTCTGACCTCGCAGGCAGCTACTGGAGGGGAAGCTACTCGCAACCACACACAAGAGAGGTTGCTATTTTCCTCCCTATCTTAGGGAATGTTATTCAACCCACAGGCCTCAGCTATAAAAGATGTTTACGCCTGGGACTGAGCAATCATATTAAAATATTTTTGTTAGCATCCAATTTTTGTTTGTTGTTGCCTTTAGAATTTGTTAGGCTTGTGACACAGGGGCAGATTCGGGGAGATTTAGTCGCCTGGCGTCTAATCGCCTCTTCTTCTGGGTGATAATTTCCCCGAACTGCCTTCCCATGTTTTTCTGACAGCTGAAAAGTCACCAGCACTAAAACTCATGCAACATTTCGTTTTCTGAAGTCGCCTGAATTATCCTCATGAGGCAACTTCGGTAAACAAAGCGTTGCATGTGCTTTAACGCTGGCGACTTTTCATTGTAGCAGACGGGAAGGCAGTTCCGGGAGATTATCACCCAGAAGAAGAGGTGATTAGTTGGCAGGCAACTAAAATCTCCCCGAGTCTGCCTGTGTTACCTTACCCGTAGGCCTCATTTATGCAAACAATTACATGATCATGCATGCATCTTACTTGCAATCACAGAACATTATAAAGCCTTAGTATAATCTGAACTCACGCCGGTTTAAATGGAAGCTGCTCAAATCCAAAATCCACAATACATGATCCACCAATCTCCAGTGGAAGGGCACCATAAATATAAAGTAGGAAACCACTAAATCCATCCATGTTGGATCCAGTCGACAATAGTCAGCCTGAGTCGTAAAAAATTAATCCAATTTAATCTGTTCATAAATTAATTTGCATGTTAAAATCTGAGGAAAAATCAGTTGAGAAGAAACAAAAACTTTGACGTCACATTTAAGAGTTCAGCTATGGTTCAGCTGACCACCTGGACATATTCTAGGCCATGATTAATGTCATTTAGTTGTTTAGCTTCAGTATGTGTAATTCTGTGATTAAAGGGGATCTATGGTCAAAAATCGAAAATATCCTTTGGCTTTTGGGAGTGAATATAAGCATTTTTCCAATAGCAAATAATTATTTTTTATTAGCAGTTTTTTAAGTGATCGCAGAGCCCCCACATACCTGCTCCAGCTTCAGCATCACGCAAAACCTTCATGGCCCGTGGCCTTCTCTTCTTCTGGGCATGCCTGCATCTGTTAGTCCCGCCTGCCTACCAATGAAAACCGGATATGTCACTTCCTACTCGTTTTTCATTGGTAGATGGGCCGGACTAACAGAAGCAGGCGGGCCAAGAAGAGAACAGCATGATGCTGAGTTGGAGCAGGTATGTGGGGGATATGATTGCGCTGCGATTACCTAAAAAACTGCAAATAAAAAATTATTATTTGCTATTGGAAAAATGCTTTATATTCACTCCCCAAAGCCAAAGGGGGTTTACATTTTTATTGTAGTACATACATGTAGATTAATGGTAACGTTTAGCTGGCAATCTGCTGCTGACTAGGGAAGGCCATAACTGGAAACTAACCGCAGAGTAGAGCAGGTTGTGCTTGCAATGCCTCACTGAAGATGCTCCATGTTGGTTGTATAGAGGCTGAGTACATCCACCGCTAAAGCAGAATATTATTATCCATTTCATCTGTTAGACTGCACAATAGAGGCTTAATCTGGTTGCTTTGATGGAAAGTTTGTGCGTATAAAAGAAGCCTGATTGCACCTCATGCTCGAGAATTTGCTCACAGACAGCTTTTCCTTTCTTCGTAGTTCATATGACTGTAACAAATCTAATGCCATTGCCCTTTATTGCTTCTTTCGCAGAGAGATTGATTGTTAGAGACCAGATGAATACACAAGAAAAACATATTGTTTTTCTTGAATTGAAAGGTTGGTGACAGTGTGCTATCCCCGCAGATGTGCAAGGGAGTCAGTAATCAAATATTTGTAATATAAATGGTGCTGTGGTGTCCTGAGAGTAAAGAGAAAAAAAAATATCTCTGGTGTGTTTGTACCGTGTTGGTTATGACAACAATCCACAAGCAGAGGGAAGAATTCCTGAGAGAAAAATATTTATATGAAGCAATCTGTCAGTTCCTACATAAGACTTAGTAATATATTTATCTCTTATTGGATCTTTCATTCTGCAATTTATAAACGATCATCTATCTTTATTGTGATTCATCATAGTTGACGCAAAAGACTTGGATTTGGCCTGTGATTCTCTTTAAGGTCAGGGAATGTGGAATTTCATGACCTCAGTTGTTCTTGAGAAAAGTCAAAACACAGAGGTATCACCAGAAACCGCATTTCATTATTCTTTATAAGGATCCTGGGGGTTATACTGTAAACCCAGCAAATCTCCAAGAGAACACTGACTAGGTAATTTTCAAAATTACCTAAATTAATTTAGTGAGCAAAAACAGGGCACACTAAATGGTCACGTATATTAGAAACTTTGCACAACTTGCTCAGAAAAACAAGGGGGCAACGGTATGGGGTGCAGTTGAGGAACTTCAGCATGAATATCATCAGTGATGCACCTAACACAATCTATCTAGCCCTGGTCATGAGCCATCTAGCTATATTGGGGTTGGCCACACTAAGTAACTTAGTGACCTGTAGAGCAGTGCTGCTAATCTGAAATCTAAGGGACTCCTATATTATGGTAAACAAACATCTCTGACAGTAATTTTCCCCTAAGTTGAGATCATAATCCATTGTCCCATTTCATGCATATCTTTGACATCTCTAGCTCTCTACACCCATCTCTGATGTCACTAGAGGGGCTAGAGAGGAAGATATTTAAAGGGAGACCAGGTTTGGGCACAGGCAAGGATATCACTTCTATAGGCCAATCTTAAGATACACATTGTTTAGAAAGTATTTCTTGCGCCACCGATGGATCAGATGTATTAGAATTTATGAAAAGACATTTGCTTTGTTGATTCTAATAAAAGAAGTTCAGCAGGGGCACTTAGGGGAGCCTCTGGCCACCAAGTAGTTAGCCATACCTTCCAATATTTTGAAAACAGAAAGAGGGACCACGCACATTTTTTGTGGTCACACCCCCTAATTACCATGTCCATTTTACAGGCAGGTTTGGAAAGTTTGAAAGCATTTCTGTGGTTTTTATGCATTATTACAATTTTACCAATGAAGGTGAATTGTCCTTTAGGATAAGGGAACACGGGCAGATTCTGGTAGATTTAGTCGCAACAATCTCCTCGAACTGCCTTTCTCTGCCTTCCCGCTGGCTACAATGAAGAATTGCCAGCGGGATAGCACATGCTTCCTCGTTAAGCTGCAAATCACCGTTTCCCCAAGAGACCTGCTTATCTTAAATTGTTACAATTGCTTCTTTGCTTATCTTAAATTGTTACCAAAGTATCTAAGAAATCTATTCTTAGCTCTCTGCCAAAAGCCAATTAAGTTATACACTTTGTATCTTTTTCTGGCTGTTCAGTGCAGTACATCAAAGAGAAAGTCGGGACATTTCAGTAACAAACCCGGGACTATGGGTTGAGCTGTCAAAATCGGGACTGTGCCACAAAAAACGGGAAAGTTGAGGCATGGGTTTGCTCATGATGTCCTCTAGTTAGACAGCCATGGTTTAGAATATAGAATTATAATGTTAATAATTCTCCTTAAACAGTGCCAGGCCAGGCACCCTAGGCAACCTGGCTGGTCAAAGTGCCCTATAGGGCACGCATATCTAAAAAGATGTACGGTCATGCCAATAAGCACACGTTCATGCTTCTGAAAAGACACTTGTCGTGTCTAAAAGTACATGCAGGCTCATCAAAAAGGACACACAGTTGCATCAGAAAGGACGTGCACCCATGCACAAAAAAGAACACACTCGCCAGCCAGAGCAACATGAGCCTCCCCCAGCTTTGTTCTCTAGACACGTGCCTACTCTGCCTACCCCTAGTTCCGGCCCTGCCCTTAAACAGCAAGTGGTTTTATCCAAATCCTCTTTCTTCAGGCTGCTGTCTAATAGCTTGTAAGGAGAAAGAACTTGAGTCATGTAGCACCTTCTTTGTTATTTCCCAACTATGCAATTAATTGCGTTACTTAAAACAAGCACATAGCTACAATTTCCAGCTGTAGCCAAATATCACAATACAAACAATGAAATCAGTAACTGTGTTATTCATGGTGTGATCACGGTAAATATATATTTGGTTGTTACTTGTGTGCTGTGCAAATATTTACGAGGTGTAAACTATTGCAGATAAAGCTTGGTTTAAAGGTTTTAGCTAGTGATGGGCGAAAATTCGCCTGCTGAAAATTCGCTGGCGTGAAATAAAACGAAAATCTGCAGCGACTCGTGCAGCGACTCGTTTCACGAATTTTTCGCCAATTTGTGAATTTAGCTGGAAATTCGCAAATTTTTTGGCGAAGCAAAACGGGATAGATTCACCCATCACTAGTTTTAGCCTATCCTTTGGCTGGACTATAATGTTTTGTTTTTTTATATAGCTTTTTTTTAAATACAACTTGTTTTGCATGTATATGTGATTTATTTCTTGGCTTTCAGTTAATAACAGTATGCGTATGTTGATTATGTATACAGAGCATATGGGAAAACTGGCAACCATAGAAATCTATGCTCTGGGCTTCCAGTTGAAAGTCCTAATCTATGGTAGTTTGCGTTAGTATTAATAGATTGTGCATGGGTAAGCAAAATGCAACAATCCAATAGCTGTTCATTGTGGCTGGAAAGTACACTCCATGGCCAAAACTGTATGGACCCCTGCATATCCAACATCACATTCCAAACCCAAATGTATTCATCTAAATCTGGTATTCTCTTTGCTGCCCAAACAGCCTTTCCCTCTGTGCTTCTGAGAAGGTTTTCTACTAGATGTTGGAATTAGTGATGGGGAAATTTATTCGCCAGGCTCGAATTTGGGTCGAATTCCCGCGATTTGCTGCAGGTGAATAAATTTCACGAAACACCAGCGAAAATTCTCTGGCGTAAAAAAAAAATGAGACGCACCGGAAACGACGCGACGCACGACACAACACGCCGAAAATTAGGCGACACGCGGCAAAAACGTTGCAATGCGTGTCAAAAACGATACTTACTGTATGAGAACAAAATTGCAAAATAGATGGAAAGGTAGATTATAGTAAAGTAAGAAAAAAGACTAGAAGAATAAATAGGTTGAGTGAGGAGAAGAAGAAAAATAGTTTGGAGAGTGAGCCTATGGTCTACTGCAGTGATCCCCAACCAGTAGCTCGTGAGCAACATGTTGCTCTCCAACCCATTGGATGTTGCTCCTAGTGGCCTCAAAGTAGGTGCTTATTTTTGAATTCCTGGCTTGGAGGCAAGTTTTGGTTGTAGAAAAACCATGTGCACTGCCAAACAGAGCCTCAATGTAGGTTGACAATCCACATAGGTGCTACCTAATGGCCAATCACAGCACTTTTTTGGCACCCCAAGAATATTTTTCATGCTAGTGTTGCTCCTCAGCTCCTTTTCCTTCTGAATGTTGCTCATAGGTTCAAAAGGTTGGGGATCCCTGGTTTCCTGATGGGCCTCTGTGATCCTAGTCTGATTTGCTTCCATTTATATGCTAGAGGTTGGACTGGTATGCTGTTAGGTCTGGCACTTATATTCATTCCATTTCAATCCATAGATGCTCAATTGGGTTGTGATCAGGGTTAGTGATGGGCGAAACGGGCGCGTTTCGCCGAAAAATTAGCGAATTTCCAAAGAAATTTGCGAAACGAGTTGCGCGTCGTTTTTGACGCGCGTCACGTCAAACGCGACGCGTCGTTTTTGACGCGCGTTGCGTCGTTTTTGGCGGCGAATTTTTCCTGCCGTTTCGCGAATCGCGGGAATTCGCCCCTGGCAAATAAATTCGCCCATCACTAATCAGGGTAGGTTTGTTAGGCTCTTCCATCTCTGCACATGAGTTCTATATTGACTTTTGTGCACAAAGTTATTATCTTACTGGACCTTCCCCAAATTGTTTCAACAAAGTAGTTAAGCATGGAATTGTGAAGAATGTTTGTAGTATGTCATGGTATGATTTAGTACCAGTAATACATAATCACAGAGTCAAGCCAGAATGTTGATGCCCCAGGAGATTTAGTGGAATGTGAAGCACTGAAGCACTGAAAATTTGGGGGCATGGCTTATGGGGGGGGGGGGGGGGGGGGGGGGGTGCCATGTGCATGCAGAGTGAACAACCAGCAGGGAGATGTAAAAAACTAGATAAAAATCAAATCAGGTAACAATTGACAGCTCTGCTGTAGTCAATTCCAATAATTAGAAGGTGTGTAGATATACCATTGACCATACAGTGTATGCTTTGTAATGTTCCAGTAAAACTGAATGGTTGGTGTTTGTTTGTGCCGGCATATACAGTAAAGCATGTCTGCAAGTACAGTTAGTATCTGTTTTTAAAGGGAAACTGTCATGGGAAAACATGTTTTTGCTCTGGTAGACTTCTGCACTGAAGTCCATTTCTCAAAAGAGCAAACAGATTTTTTTATATTTCATTTTTGAAATCTGACATGGGGCTAGACATATCAATTTCCCAGCTGCCCCTGGTCATGTATATTAAATGCTTCTAATTTTCCATTTTCCTAGCATCACCACATCCAGTGACATACTTGGTGGCTGGAGGTTGTTAATGCTCTTCATTTTCAGAGCTTTCATTTTGTGCAGTTCAATAAAGTGCTTTCTTGGAATTTCTGACAAATAGATTTCGTGGGATTTGAGGTCCTGTTATTAAGGTGTGATTTACAGAACAATGCATCCTAGGCCTCTGTAATGCAACCAGACCTCAGTGACATTGTAGAAGACAGGGGCTCAGAGAAGTTTATTTTTTGACTATTGTGATGATCAGAAGAGACAGATCGAAGGGTAATTCATTTCAACAGTAGCCTCTCTTAAGTGTGAACTAGAATTTTTTTTTAATCTTTTTCAGACTGACAGCCTCATAAAAAGAATTCTTTTCATTGTTCCTTTATTCATTGCTGTGCAAGCAATTCTTTGGTGGCAGATGCATTTGAACAAAAGTGGGAACTCAATTCAGTCCATTAGTTGATAAAATAACAATTATGATAGCATGGTAACTAAAATGTGAAGTTCTCTTTTCATTTCTTCAGCCGGGCGTCTTCTTCTTCTATGGAATAAACCCCACTAATTAGTTTTTTATCTATTCAGGTTCAACTGCAGATTTGTGAAATGGAACAAAAACAGAGCTATAGCGGAAAGTGTGTCTGTTATAAACTGTACATTGTAATGATCAAAGATGAATGTATTCTTGTTATCTGTAACTCATGAAAGTTCTATTTAATGCTTGCAAGGTTGTTTATATAAGTGACTTCAAAAGAACAGACAGTCACTTTCCATATACACAGGTGCGGTCTAATATTGAAACGCAGTTCAGCATGTGAATGGCTTGTTTGTATTGAGGAAGGGTATATGGTGAGTTTATCGTGTAGAAACGTATAAGAATACAGGGATGTGATCCCTTATCCTAAAACGCATTATCCAGAGAGAGATCTGAATTACTGGAACGCCAGCTATCTCTCTCTTTTTTATTTTAAGTAATGACCATGTATATTAGAAAGGTTTAGTTTTTTTTTCAGTTTTTAACTCTTTTACTATGATTGTTAAATCTACACAGGCGAGCAGTAAATGCAATGAGCAACTTAGATAAAGATTTATTGATCCCTCTTTTTTTTTTTTTTTTGTCTGGGACAGTGGCTCTTATCCTAAATGTACTTGAAGAACTCTAAAATACGAGAAGCATCAAGTGGAATCCTCCATTCAAGCATAAAATGCTCCAGTCAAAATG
>CM044440.1:39378823-39392128 GCA_024363595.1 Xenopus borealis
GGGGCTGGTAACAAGTACAGCAGAATGGGAGGCTGTTCCAATTGCTGAGAACAAATTATATTTTGTTCTCTGCATTTGAATGCAAATGACATGCATACAAACAAATATTTTTAAAGCAAATAATTCACATTAATACTGTTTGGGATTGACCGGTAAATATGTACATAAACGCAGTGGTTAATAACATGTCTGTATTTCATTTTATTAATATGAATGCTGCATTTTATTGTTCAAAGGAAGACTGCAATTATAAATCACGCTTTATAAATCACACTTTATAAATCACGCTTTATAAATCACGCTCTGCCCTCTTCTCTTAGCTGTGTGCCTAATCATAGCATCATAATTGCATTCCATAAAGAACAGTGGAATAGTGTATAGGGATCTTTTCACCACTTCAGTTCTTTTTCCCCACAAGTGAATAATATTAAAGTGACATTAATTCTTAAATAAGTCTGAAAGCATCCAAATCTAAGAGGCCCATCTATCCAAGGTCGATTTTTCAAATCCATGTGAGTTTTTTTTTAACTCTAATAAATTCGATTTTACTCAAAATTTGATTGGGAGGTTATTTATGAATAAAAAATCATATCTAAAATGCAAATTAATTTAAAGGGGTTGTTCACCTTTGAGTTAACTTTTACTATAATGTAGAGAGTGACATTCTGAGACAATTTGCAATTGGTTTTCATTTTTTATTATTTGTGGTTTTTGAGTTATTTAGCTTTTTATTCAGCAGCTCTCTAGTTTGCAGTGTCAGCAATTTGGTTTCTAGGGTAAAAATTACCCTAGCAAAGCTGCATTGGTTTGAATAAGAGAATGGTATATGAATAGGAGATGGACTGAATAGAATGACAAGTAATAAAAAGTGGCAATAACAATACTGTAGCCTTACAGAGCATTTGTTTTTTGATGGCGTCAGTGACCCCCTTTTGAAAGCTGCAAAGAAACAGAAGAAAATTGCACATCATTAAAAAACTATGAAAAATAAATAATGAAGACCAATTGAAAAGTTTCTTAGAATTGGCCCTATTACAATATACTAAAAGTTAACTTGAAGGTGAACCACCCCTTTAACTTACTCGAAAACTAGAATCAAATTCGATTGAAATTTTACTAAACTCAGATAGATTTTTTTTTCTCCGAAAAACTCAAATGTCAGGAAGGCTATTAACATCTTCAAATGGGTCAGTGGACCTTTCCCATTGACTTATACATGAACTTGGCAGGTTTTAAGTTGCAATTGGTGGAATTCAAATTATTCTCAGGGTAAAAGTTTGACATTCTATTTTGAATCGAGTTTTAATTATTCCCAATTAGAATTAGTGAGTTATGACAAAAATGCTAAAATTCTAATTTGAATTTCCAGTTCAACCAATTCAAAGTGTTAAGGTTTTCTTATATAGCTTCAAAGTAGAATATATTAAACCAGTGAATTTTTTAATTTGCCTTGCACATCTTCATAAAAAGTTTATTACTTGCACCCATTCCAAACACAATCTCTGCACTTCTGCGTAGTTGCATTGAGCACCATTATGTCTTTCTTGACTCTTTTTTTATTATTATTATTATTATTATTATCCTTTGTTTATATTTGTGAAAGCATAGCCCCCAATTCTCTAAATAGATCATACATCATTCTCATCAATTTCTGCCCAGTTTTACAGTCGAAGGCCCCAACACATTCACATATACATGTATGGGATTAGTGACCCAGAAACCCATTATCCAGAAAGTTCCCAAATACGGAAAGGCAGTCTTCCATAGACTCCATTAAAATCAAATAATCCAATTTTTTTTAAATGATTTCCTTTTTCTCTATTATAATGAAACAGTAGCTTGTGCTTGATCCAAACTAAGATATAATTAATCCTTATTGGGAGCCAAACCATCCTATTTGGTTTATTTAATGTTTACATGATTTTCTAGTAGGCTTAAGGTATGAAGATCTAAATTACGGAAAGACCCATTATCCGGAAAAGCTCCAGGTCCCGAGTATTCTGGATAATAGGTCCCATACCTGTACTAGGACCAGGTAACCTTCCTGTATGTATGAGTGTGGGATGAAACCAGAATATAGGAACCCTACACAAGCATGTCTTCCCCACCGGCCCAGATCCTCTCCCCTGATCTGCCACCCCTCCAAAAAAAGCATTGTGCTTGGGCATTGGGGGCCCCAAAGGTTTGCAACCAGGTGGGCCCCCAATGTGACCATACACTGTCCCACAAATTAATATGCTCTCCCTGAAAACGGTATTTAGCAATTTACAGAAGGAAAAACATTTTTTACTTTGCACCAATTTTATACTGAAAATTTATTTTAACACTGAAATAAAATATACGGTTTGGACTATTACAATTGCACATTTTTTGGGATGCCTCCATCAAAATAATTTTATGAATTTTATACAATTACTTTATTTAAAAAGAAAAAAAAAATGCTTTCTGAATCTATATGTACATTTCCCTGGCTTTGAAATTCTGAAACAAACGGATACATTATCTAAGCTCATATGGTCTGGATTCACTTCTACATGTATTGGAACTGTGGTGTGCCTTACACACTGTAAGAGGGATATAAAAGTGATTAATATGATTGCATTACAGTTTTTTTTATATGCCTCGTAGTAACCTTTAGTTATGAAATATGAGGTACTTAAATGTTTGTTGAGCTGGTAAAAAGGAGGCCTTTTGTTTTTGATGCTTTATTGTTAGGCCAGACCCCTTCCTGTAAATCTATGAAGCTTTCCAAATATGCACGTTTGAAGGCCTTTTGTTGCTCAATGATATATGATAGGTCGATCTTTTTTGAAAATATGAGGGAAAGCAGAGGTTTCACACACACCCACACACAGACTGAAGCACGCTACATTAAATGTGATCCTTATACCAGGGAGATTAGGTGGAATGCTTAGAATGAGAACAGTAGGCTTTTATATGCCCTGAATATTTCACTTGAAGGAGTAGTCCCATTAGTGACACATACTTGCAAGTGTTAAAGCTTGCGATGATGTATTTTTTCCTCGGTGGAAAAGGATATTAAAAATATACTGCAATAAACAGAAACAATCTGCAGTTAATATATAGATATTAAAAAACATACAAAATTTAAATATAATATTTGCAAATATGTTTGTTTTTTCTTCTTTGCTATGGTCTGCAATATGCATTATACATTTTATTGTTTGTTCAAACTGTTTTATTGCATTTTATTTTTAACGTGTACTTGCCAAATGACACAAACCTAAGCTTTCAGAGAGCAGTTACATTTGAGGGGCATAGTCATTACGATAGGTTCATTGCCTGGTAAATAAAAAGAGTTTTTTCTTGCTGTGGTCTTAGAGTTGAAGTTTATTTGCTAACATGTACTTCCTAAATGCCACAAATTGGTGTTTGGTAAGCACATAGGCACTATGCATTGCATTTTCTGGTTTATCGCTTAGTCTGCTGCCATAGGAAATGTGAATTCCAATGACAGTTGACCTTCAAGGCTATAGGTTATCCTAAAAACCTGTCCATTTTTTTTCAGAATGATCTTTTATTTGCAAGTATTTAGAGCTTACAATCTAAAAAAAAATGCACGTCTAGTCACTTATCTGCCTGAACACAATGAAAAGTAAATAATATCTGTAAGTGTTTTACGGTGTCGGACTGGCCCACCAGGATACCAGGAAAACTCCCGGTGGGCCCAGGTGTCAGTGGGCCCTCAAGCTGTTAAATATTTAGCCTATTTCATTGCCATTCCCTATTTCTATGAGAACAAATAGTCTAAATAGATGGAATAATAGATTATAGCATGTCAAGAAAAGAGACTAGGAAAATAGAGGTTGAGTGAGGAGAGGAAGGATAATAGTACTGAGAGTTGGCCCCTGGTCTATGGTTTTTGGGTGGGCCCCTGTTGTCCCAGTCCGACACTGGTGTTTTATATCAATTTCAATAGTTACATATTATAGCCAGGCATGAATAGCTGTAATTCCAAGCCTGTTTCCCGCTTCTTATAGGTTGCTGCTGATAACTTCTGCACTAGGTGATAAACCCCATCGTATTTAATTGAAATTTAACAGTCTAATGAATTCCAAACCATATTCCATGTAGCCAAAGATGAAATGGATTGCACTGCAATGGAACCTTCAACCTTGCTGCATAGCCACTGAACAGTGTAACCTTTTGCAAACACCAAAACATAAAGAAGTTCCTGGGATCACAAATTAGAATGGTGGATGACTTTTGGATGCTGTATAAATAATTGCTGTCAGCAAAGACTGTTGGCCGAGCAGCACTTACTATATCCATACCTGCAAAAATAAGATATGAGCCACAGGAGAATGTTAAAGAGCAGGTTACAGGCATATATTGCAAATAGCCCTGGCACTTGCTATGCCGTTGCTTAATAGTGATATTTAGGGGCACATTTACCAAGGGTCGAAGTGACTATTCGAATAGAATTCAAATTTTAAAAATTCGAATTTCGAAGTAATTTTGGACTACTTCGACTATCAAATAGGCCAAAATTCGGTTTGAATAGAAAAAATTCGACAAGTCCTTCGACTTTGAAACTTTGCCACCTTAAAGCTGCCAAATTGCCATTTTAGCCTATGGGGGACCTCCTAGAACCTGTCCTGAAATTTTTTCTAAATCATTCGAATTGATGTGTTGGAACGATTCAAAGATTTCCTTTAAAAAAAACTTTCATGGTCAAATTTCACAGTTTTTTTTACTTTCGAAAATTCCACCCTTAGTAAATCTGCCCCTAATAACATACAGTGCTTGCCTGTATCTGATTAGAGACTTTCTTTTGCAGGCTGAGAAGAAAGAAACAAAGAAAGACCCTGAAACATGGGAATGTACAAAGCAGAAAGTCTAGGGCAGGGGATCCCAACCCTTTTTACTTGTGAGCCACTTTCAAATGTGAAAAAAGTTGGAGAGCAACATAAACATGCAAAAAGTTCCTGGGGGTGCCAAATATGGGCTGTGATTTGTTATTGGTAGTCCCTATGTGGACTGACAGACTACAAGAGGCTCATTTTGGCATTACATATGGTTTTTATGCAACTAAAGTTTTCCTTCAAGTTGCTTACGGGCTACTGGTTGGGGATCATTGGTCTAGGGGCATGGCACTATCTGGTTTATAAGCATACAGGGACCAAAACAAAAACTGAAGGAGAGCAGTAAGACAAATAGTGAGAGCTAGTAAGGGTAAAGAAGTGTTATAGACCATGAGATAGATGTTTTATTAAATTAAATAAAAACCATGGGCACATGACCTGCAGTAGTCAGATCTTATAAATAAAGAAGCCATATTTAAGCATTATGGTAACCTGTAAAATATTTCCTTATATTAAGTGTCTAATGATGTCAGTCAGTTGTATTTGTTGCTCAGCTTTGTCACTTATGTGACATAACTGAATTGTCTGTGTGTATTAAATATCAAAAATATTCTTTATGTTAGAATTCCATTCTGAATTGTGCCATTCATGTATTCAGCCTGTAGCTTTTGTTTTAGACATTTTTACCCACTAAAAGTGTCTGTGTTTATTCTTAAATATGATTTCTTGCATATGCTATTTTTACAGCACATGTTGATAGTCATCATGGTCGGGGGTTGTTGAGGCAGAGGGTGATGAAAGGCAGATGAATACTTGTTTAAGCAGGTCAAGAATGAGGTTGGTGGTCAGGCTTGTTATTGTAGGCTTGTTTTGAACTGCCAGTTACACATTGCTACAAAGAATTAAACCTTCTGGGAGCGAGTTAAACTGCTGTCAACACATTCAGGAGGTATTCTGCAGAATGCATAAAAGGTTCCAGAGCGCAAAGCAGCAAAGATAGGAGGAAAGGCAACAGGTGGTTACTCTGCAGATCAGCATTCTCTCATGAGATGCTCCTCTGTTCTCATTGTCTACGTTGGTGACGAGATTGGTGTCTAGAACTTAGAGTTTAATAAACACCTATTCAAGCTAGATGAGTCATTTAGGCTTTGTACCACTTAAATGCAAGGTCTAGCTAACTTAATGTGACTTGGCAAGAGATTATTCGCAATGAACCTGCTGGAGCATCACTTGTAACATCCAGCTCACCCATAGTCATGTGTCACACTGAGGTTATCACTCTTAACTAAAGTAAGAGAATGCTGCATTCAAGACAAAGTTAATAATTAATCCTTCAGCTAGAACATTGACAAATGAGATAATAGTTGAAAGTTACGTAATAATGGGATAGCTTTAATTGATCTGAGTTTTAACTTACCTCCCAGTATAGCTGAATATATGTATGGCTGGATAAGCTGAATATATTCATTGTATTGTACATCCAAAGCAAGGCATGTGTGTCCTCATATAGTTCACCTCTCTATAATATGATATTTCCTGTAATATTTCTAGGAAACATTAAATGGTTTTGCTGTCATTAAAGGAAAGCCTTTCTTAAAGTATTGTTTTCAAAGCTGGCCTGAGGCACCAGTACTATGTGCCAAGTAAGAATACTGTTGGGTATCTACTACAACTCCACAATGCCCAAGAATTCTTTAATGAAAGAAAGGATTACATTTCCCTTTTGTTTGTGCTTGAGGGATAAACACACCATCCCCTCCAAACCCCAGCAGATTCATTCTTAGCTTTGTGTGAGTATAGGTAGGAATGCTATACTGGCTAGATGTTCCTTGGGCAGTAAATTTTGTTTTTTTCCAGCTATAAGAGTTAGGATTTCTGTGAAACTGCTATTGTATCACATTGTAAATTAAATGTGTTCTAAGAAGCATTTGTATGTGTATATTGTATACAGTATTAAATAAATATATATATAAATATAAATATATATATATATATATAAATAAATAATATATACTGTATATATAGTAATAATATATATATATATATATATATTATTGCCATATATACTTTCGTAAGAGAGCTGTTTTCTTTTTGGGAAGGCTAAGCCTCCCTATACACTATTGTCTATTAGGCAGATTTCTGAGGCAACTTGCATGACACTAACATGACTGGCCAGGTATGTCTAATTATACATAATTGTTACAGACATTGCTGTAGGGGTCTGTAAGGGTTTATTTTTAAGGTGAAATAGGTGGTTCTTAATATATTGTCCAAAAGAATATTCCAACCCGCACACCCTGGCCTTCAGTAATTGTAAGCCCGGTGCTCAGTGGTGGAGGGGTCGGCATCCTCCCAATGTAACAGGCAAAATATTCAACAGCAAACAAGGCAAATATAAGTAGGTTCAAGGCCCTTGCAACTTTGTGAGCACAGCGTTTCGGGGCAAAACACCCTTTGTCAGGCATGCTTAACAAAAGGGTTTTTGCCCCGAAACGTTGCGCTCACAAATAAAGTTGCAAAAGCCTTGACCCTGCTATTATTTGCCTTGTTTGCTGTTGGATTTTTGCCTCTTATTATATTGTATCATGCATCGAGATTGCAGCATGTGATATTCCATCATCAGCTATGATTTTGTTCCATGGACTGTTGAAATGTTGATTGCGATAAAAAAAGTTTCTGCAGATTGAAACTTAGTAGGTTTATTAATTCCCAGTTTAGAACCTGCATGGTTATAGCATTCCTTCATTTTAGTATATAAGGCATACCATATCTCTAAGCTTCATGGGGAACTAAACAACTCGGCAACTTTTTTCGTTTTATGGAGGCTTATTTATCAACATTCTCATGAACCACGTCTAAGCTCACTTTCTCCAAAACCACAAATGTCATGATATTTATCCGATAAGATCCAAATTTAAAAAGCAAGAACGAAGAAAAAGCACTGACATCTGAAAAAAATATGAATACATCTAAAGCCTCTAAAAATTCACGTTTTTCAGATTCCTAGTGAAAGAGAAATTCGATAATCCAAAATCCAAATGGATTAAAAATGGTCTAATAAGATCTGTACAGCTCCCATTAATTTCATTAGGACCTTGGCAACTTTTTTGGCAAATTTTTGTATTACAGATTTTCATGGATTTCACTTACAAAAATAAATTTTTTTAGAGATTTAAAAAAAATATAGAAAAACCATACATCTTGAGAAGTTTGTGGAAAAATTAGAAGATTAAATTGTTATTAAATCAGCCCCATAGTTTGATAATATAAGATAGTTTAGAATGTTCACTATAAACAAACCAAATTGATTAAAATGCTCCAAATAATGCTCCCAATAAGATCAGTGCAGCTCCAGTTGACTTCTATAGGACCTCTGCAAATTTTTGTATTATAGATTTTCATGGTTTACACTTAACACACCTCAAATTTTTAGAGCTTTTAAAAAATATAGAAAAGCCATATATTTTTAGAGGTTTGTGGAAAAATTGATAGATTAAGTTGTTATTAAATCAGCCTGATAGTTTGCTAAAATTAGATAGTTTAGTCTGTTGACTACAAACAACCTTAGATTTTGATCAAAATGTTTTTAGATTAGTAGTTTCAAAAAGGAGTGTATTACATGAACAGGTATGGGACCAGTTATCCAGTATGTTCGGGACCTGGGGTTTTCCAATGGACCTTTCTGTAATTTGGATTATATTTCCTTAAGTGTACTAGACAATTATGAAAATATTAAATAAACTCAATAGGCTGGCTTTGTTTCCAAAAAGTATTAATTATATCTTAGTTTGGATCAAGTACAAGGTATTGTTTTGTTATTAAAGAAAAAAGGAAGTCATTTGAAAACATTTTGATTATTTGGATAACATAGAGTCTATCGGAGATGACCTTTCCGCAATTTGTAACTTTCTGGATAACAGGTTTCCAGATAACAGATCCCATACCTGTACGATAAAGTAGAAATCAGAAAAACTACTATAAAACTACAGTATTATTATATTTTTAGATGTTCTTGTTTGTACAAACCCTGGAATTTATCATACTATCTTTTTTTGCATCCAACAGTATAGGATATGTGTTCAAAATGTCCTAGAAAGCTATTTAGTAATCTTGAAAACATTACATTCGTGTGTGCTTCTTTAGAATACCTTAGAGATGCTTGTGTACATCTGAGGAAATCAAAGATTCAGATGGTAAAATACCAGCAGTCTGCAGTTTAGGAACCATTAAGGATTGCTGATAAATAATTCATCGTTGACTCGTCATCAACTCTTACTGAAACGTCTTTGTTATGTAAAATCCTTTATGCTTTAAGATCCTGCGATGCGTTTTCTCCCTGGTATGTAAATGACATTGGAATGAAATAGCAACTTATTTTCCAAGTTCACTTTTTTACATTGCATTGCCTTTGATTCTATGCATAAAAATAAGCCGGTGCACTAGAGTATGTCAAAGCTTTAAATAAACAGGCCACAATATGTAGATTTTTATTCTTGTTAAGGTGTTGCTTTTTAGTTGGCAGACATTTGTGGACCATGCGGGGCCACTTAATTGAGTTAAGAGTCCCATTTGAAGCATGTATCTCAGCTCTTACAGTATAGAGAAGAATTCATGGCACGAGTAAAGGATGATGTAGTAGTTGCTGACTGCCTTTATTTAAATTTGTACAGTGTTTATCCGATAGTAATAAAAAAAGAGACTTTTCTAATGGTCACCACTGGAGGTGGTATAAAGATGTTTTGTTCTGAGAGCCAGCGTTAAAGGGTATCTATTAATTTTCCTAGGCTTTGGGGAATGATTTAAAAAAAAAAGCAAAAGTAAAATTGTGAGCAGCCAAAACAAGCTACCAGGCATGCAGAGACAGATCTGAAATAGAAAAGAATACACCTAGATATTACAACTCACTATAGTTGACTGTATCATAGCTGAAATAGCCTTTTTCTGTCTGAAGGGACAATATAGTCAACATATGTACTTTTTTTTTTAAATGGTTTATATTTATGCATTTATAACATAAGGTACAACATTAAACAATACAACATTGGTTCAACAACTTGTTGCCTCTTTATTCCCTGTGTATCTTACATGTGTTGGATTGATTGAGAGTTGGTATCCAACTTATGTTATCATCTCGGATCTGAGGTTCAAGGGGGTGTATTTGTGCTTCTACTTCACCTCAGTTGGTGGATCAATAAGATGACATCACTTTATGGCGTCTACCCAGTTGCCCCAAATCTTATCATATTTTTGTGGGCATCCTCTTGCCATATAGGTAAGTTGTATTAGTGGGAGGTGTGTTCTTACTAAATTAAGCCAACTAGTGAGCGTTGGAGAAGAATGGGACATCCAGTGTAGAAGAATGGACTTCCTAGCAAAGAATAACAGAGTTCTGAACAAGGTGCGTGTTGCTGAGTCTAAACCAATATCCTCTATAATACCAAAAAGACATGTCTTAGGTGCAAGTATTTTTGGTAGGAGTGTTGTGTTCTGGATAAAGTTTAGAGTTTGTTCCCAGAAATGATATATCTTTGGGCATAACCAAACTTGGTGGAGGTAATCAGCATCTGGGGCATTACATTTGGGGCAACGGGAGGACTCCCGAATTCCCATACGATATCATCGTAGAGGGGTCAGGTGGAGTCTGTGAATGATTTTGAATTGGATTAGTTTGTCTCTAGTAGAGATCAAGTAATCATAGGCTCTACTCGTTGAACATATGTACTTTTAGTTTCTGTGTAATGGCAGCATGTTATCTATGTACTCTGATAATCCCCACATTGGTAATCTTTAGTCTCAACCACCACATCATGCCCTGGTCTCTGTCCCCAATAGCAAACAAACCACTCTGAGCAAGTGTTTTCCATTACCAAATGCAGCATTTACATTGAAAATACTATTAAACCTTTAACTTGGTATGTTATAGAATGTTTTTTTAATTATTTGCCTTCTCCTTCTGACAAGTTCCTGCTTTGAAATGAAGATCACTGACCACATCTAAAAAGAAATACTTTGTAATACTCTCCTAGTCATATTCTAGAGGGCAATTCGATTTTAGCAACCAGATTTCATAACTTGCAAATTGTAGAGCTGTCTCAAAAAACAATGGCAAATTGTCTCAGAATATCACAACCTATATCATACTAGGGGGCAGATTTACTATTGGTCAAATTTCAAATGCAAAAAAAAAAATTGAAATTCGACCAAGGGAATAGTGGGGAATAGTTGGGAAGTAAAATCCTTCAAATTCGACTATCAAATTCGAAGGATTTTACCGCAATTCGATCAATCGAACGAACGAACGATCGAATATAGAAAATTCGATAGATGGAATATTCAAAACGAATTCGAATCAAATATTCAAACGATTTTAATCGATCGATCTAATTTTTTATATTCGATCTCCGGGAAGGATCCCCAATTCAGTAGCTTTAATCTGGCGAAGTTAAAAATTTAAAGGGGAAGTATTCGACAATCGAATTTTCGAATATTCAAATAAAATATTGCCTAATTTGCATATTCGAAGATTCAAATTCAAATTTCATACAAATTCGATTGAACTTCGAATTCTTCATGTGAATTTAGTAAATCTGCCCCTATGAGTTAACCTAAAGGTGAAGAACCCTTTGAAGGGCTCGACCTAATTTACTGTTCACTGTCTTAGATCCTTAGCTCGTTTGCTTGTTTGAATTTAAGAAGGGTCATTCTAGTGGCACAGAAATAACAAGCCCATTGGGTTCTCTAGAGCACAATATTAATAATACTTGAGTCTGAATCTCAGTTTCTATGTAGCCATGGCCAGCATCACCAGGGCCGGATTTAAATAGCGGGTGCCCCTAGGCCCGCTGTTGTTTGTCGCCTCGTCCCCTCCCTTTTATTTGCTCAAATTTTCATCATCTGGATGGAACAATGAGAATTGGCACATGGAAATTTAAATTTCTAAACCAATGTGAGTGTGGTTGGGCAGCATGCCGCCTCCTAAAATCCTGCCGCCCTAGGCCCGGGCCTAGGTGGCCTCTCCACTAATCCGGGCCTTCATGTCACCAAATTAACATTACCATCATGCATTTCTCTCTGTTATAGAGCTTTCAAATACTTTGCAATGGCACACATAGTGCTTATATTATTATTTTTTTTCACCTAGTAGATTAATAGCTAAGCGGGTGGACAACAGAGCACTTGAAATTGCTCCCCATTGATTTGAAAGGCAATCACCTGGAATTAGCTCTCTTGTCTGGTAATTGTGTCAATGAGAAGCGACCATGATAGTTTTGTTGTCTTTATTCTCTGCAATGAATTGGCCATGCAACAAAAAGCCTAAATCGCTACTTGTACCAGGGTTAGAATAATAAAAGGTGCAAAGTATGCACTGGTCAACTGAACTAATATATATAGTCCAAAGTCCTAGGTGCAGTGCCAACTACTACAAAAAGGTCTGGACTCTAGTCTCTGCACTCTTTGAGAAAGGCTAGGAACCTAGCCGAAACATTAGTCATTTATAATAAATATTATGATTTTTATAAGTCCTGAGAGTGTGGACCTTTTTGTAGTATATGTATATATCTAGGTATACTGTCATGGGAACACATGTTTATTTTCAAACGCATTGTTTAATAGTGATCTTTCAGGTCACTTGACTCCTAATCTGAAGGGCCTGTTTTGCAATGAGCCCTTAAAGGAACAGTTCATTGTAAAAATAAAAACTGGGTAAATAAAAATGTTTCTAATATACTTAGTTAATCAAAAATGTTATCAATGAAGGCTGGTGTGACTGGATGACTAACAGAACAAAACACAGCATCTGCTTTTCAGCTGTTTCAGTCTTAAAGGGATACTGTCATGGGAAAAACATTTTTTTTTCAAAACACATCAGTTAATAGTGCTGTTTCAGCAGATTTCTGCACTGAAATCCATTTCCCAAAAGAGCAAACAGATTTTTTTATATTTAATTTTGAAATCTGACATGGGGTTACACATATTGTCAGTTTCCCAGCTTCCCCCAGTCATGTGATTGTGCTCTGATAAACTTCAGTCACTCAATTGGAGGGATATCACCCCCTCACTTTCCCACCCAGCAGCCTACGAAAAGAACAATGGGAAGGTAATGATATAGCAGCTCCCTAACGCAAGATAACATCTCCCTGGTTGGTCTAAAGGTGGCCATACACAGAGAGATCGCCAAATGAACTGATCTCTCCCCGATAGTGGACAATATTGGGCTGATCCGATTGTGGGTCCTAGGGCCCAACGATCGGAACATAACGAAGTGTAAATGGGAGGTGGGATCGCTGGACCACATCAACGAACAGATGCTCCTGCATTCCAACTGGATTTTTAGTCCCGTCCGATCGACTTTCAGCCAGACATCGATTAGGGATATACATGGGCAGCATTTCTCGGCCCATGTATGGCCACCTTAAGAACAGCACACAATAGTAAAAATCCATGTCCCGCTGTGACACATTCAGTTACATTGAGTATG
>CM044440.1:39395000-39406655 GCA_024363595.1 Xenopus borealis
TATTTCAATACCAACATCTGCTCCATGTGTCTGCATCCCAGTCTACACACACAACTGAGCAAAGGCCAAAAGATTCTGAGTACCTGTGTGACCTTACAGTTCTCCCTCAAGTCAACTGCCTTCTTGAAACTAAGAGAAAACTGCTGTTATAAAGAAGGCGATGATGCTGTTGATATAAAGAAGTGCCACTTCTCAGCAACACCTATAGTTAATGCATGTTGCTGGGAATTCTAGTTTGAGGTTGATGATATGCTTGATGTTGACCTCCCAGCTGCAGACAAAGCTCAATTAAGAGGGTCTTATTCCTTTCAATACTGGATTGGGGGGCTGGGGGGGGGGGGTAAAATGCCTTGAGCTTTATATGCAGTTCCTTAGGGAAATTGTAGAAAGTTCTATTTATATAGCAGTAAGTGCTGCAACGAAGAAACAGGTGTGTATTCTACCTCTCCTGTGAAAATTGCCAAGCTTGAAATGTTTTATTTCCATGGTAATAACTCTAGATTACAAAAGAAGGATGATCACAAAAGGCGTGACAATTTGATTACTCACAGCACATTGGCAGACTTTAATAGTCATTCATTTGCAAGAGATGCAATTGTCATGGTAGTTGAGATAATGCAAAGGAGTTCTCCCTTTTTCTCCCTAAGGGGAATTACCCCTGTTTCTGTGCATATAGTGGGTTTTAGTAGTAAAGATCCTTAAAATGTAATTTGTGTTTATGCGGCAGACTAAGATTTAAACTCAGTCATGGAAAAGATAAGCACGCTTCCTGTTTGTATTGTATATAGAACAGTTATGAAGTGGTAATATAGACTATGCTGCAAAATAAACCTTTCAATATACAGGTATGGGAACTGTTATCCAGAATGTTCAGGACCTGGGATTTTCCAAATAACTAGTGATGGGTGAATTTATTTGCCTGCGGCTAATTAGTGGCGAATTTCCGCGATTCGGTGCAGGTGATTAGATTAGATTCACGAAAATTCACAGGCATCTCGTTTTGGACTTTGGGCATCCAAAACGAGACATGGCAGTGTTTCGTAAATTTTTCACCATTTCACGAATTTCTCCAGACATTTACAAATAATGGATCTTTCCTTAATATGGATATTTACACCTTAAAGGAAACTATACCCCCCGAACAATGTAAGTCTCTATAAACAGATATTGCATAAAACAACTCATATGTAAAACCCTGCTTCATGTAAATAAACCATTTTCATAATAATACACTTTTTTGTAGTATGTGCCATTGGGTAACCATAAATAGAAAATGGCCATTTTAAAAAATAAGGACAGCCTCCTGGGATCCTAGGATCCAACGGTGCACACAAACATACCAAACAAACTATAAGTTAGGTCACATGAGCCAATTAACAGACCGAGTTGTGTCTTTTGCTTCAACACTTCTTCCCTTTACAGTTAGATTTGAAATATGAAGGTTAGTGGGTAGGGAGGGGTAATATCACTCCAACTTGCAGTACAGCAGTAAAGCGTGATTGAAGTTTATCAGAGCACAAGTCACAGGACCAGCGGCAGCTGGGAAATTGACAATATGTCTAGCCCATATGAGATTTCAAAATGAAATATAAAAAAAAAATCTGTTTGCACTTTCGAGAAATTGATTTCTTATTTTCCCATGACAGTATCCTTTTAAATAAAACCAATAGAATTGTTTTGCCTCCATTAAGGCTTAATTATAGTACAAGGTACTGTGTTATTATTACAGAGAAAAAGGAAATACGTTTTGAAGATTTGGATTATTTGAATAAAACAAGGTCTATGGGAGATGGCCTTTCTGTAATTTACAGCTTTCTGGAAAATGGGTTTCTGGATAATGGATCCCATACCTCTTTGTTTTACTGTGTTGCCCCCTTGACTGAGATTCCAGTGGATAGATTGATCCATCCTTTTTAAGTCTCCATTACAATTAAAATTTCCCTTGGACATGAATAGGCAAAATTGGGGGATGGGTGGAGATAATATATGATATATATAATGATATATCATTCACCAACTTTCTATAACTGTCAGGCACATGCCAATAAAGAATTCTTCTTCATTGTCATCATTATTACTAAACGTCTTTTACCTTCAGTGTTGAACTTTTGAAATAACTGACAACAGAAGCCTATGGAGGGACCCTGGAACAGGTGGAGCGGAGTAAGGCATGACTTAGGAGACAATAGGAAATTAAAGGTGAGGTGTGTCCGGTGCATTATGGGGTTTGTAGGAAAAAGGAAGGGCAGGACAGAGCCTCTAAAGGGGAGGGGAAAGAGCGGGAGAGCAGTCTTACCAGTAAAGAAGCAGAGGAAGGAGCGTTTCCCGCCCGCCCATCCGTAAGGGAGGGTAAGGGGTTACAATGTCACAGTTGTTGGCGGTGTGGATCTGCCCTAATGGGGAGCCAAAAAGGGGGGGCTGGAGTGTATAGGTGAGATTGGCATGGAGATAGGCTTAGGGGCAAGGAAGCACATTAAGTGAGGAAACAGGATGGAAGCTTGCTTAGGATGGTGAATGGGTTGATTATGAGGAGTAATGTGAATTCATTATAAGATACTGTTAAATGTTATGCAACCTTAAGCAGTTTAAATGTTATGCAGCCTTAAGCGGCTATTGTGTTATATATGTCACAGCTCATTCATTTGTTATGCATATGTTACAGTAAGATTTAATAATATGGAGATGCTGGTGGATGGGTTTTCCCCTAAGCTTGGTGTATGTTTAATAAATAAGCTGCGGCCTTTTTTCACCCATGAAATGGTGTGTTATGTTTTATTGGGGGAGGGGGTTTAAAAGGTTAATTGGCGTTATTGCATCATACGTAAGTCATGTGCTAACATGTAATATAAAGCAGCCTAGCCTGCAATTTACGTGGCGTGCTGGATGAATTGAACACGGCATGACAAATTTGACGTCGTTCCAGTTGCCCTTACACCTCTACCTGGGCCAAAACAGGTTGGGGAGAGCTGATGTATAGAGTATTCACATATCCTAAAGTTCTCTATAGAGACGGCGGCATAATTACCAGGGGTGTAGGGGGTGCAATTGCACCAGGGTCCCCATCCTCTTGGGGCCCATTGGAACCACGAAAATAGTTATGGCAGGCAGTTATCTAGGGGGAGATTATACATCACACATGCCATCAACACTCCACATGAGATTTATAGAGGTAAGGGCCCCACAGGGGGACCCAGGTGCCCATCCTGTGCCGGGGCCCACCGGGGAGTAGTTACACCACTGTATAGAGATTAATATTCATTGGCCCAGTGGAGCTCACATTCTAATTTCCTATACACAGTTACACTCACATGCCAGGGTTTCCCAGATAATATAATAATTGCCAAACTGTATGGACTCAAAACTAAGCAGCAAAAAAGTAAAAACTATAGTTTTGAAGGAAGCCATACAATATGTGCTGTAAGCTTTTCACTTTGATCCTAATAAATGAAGTGTTCTGTAGCTCTCTAAAGCTTTGGGGCAAAGTCGTGGTGGAATGAGTAGTTCTACATGAGTGTTTGTGGGACTCATTTTGTCAGAGACTTTGACAGATGTTATTGTTCTCTGGCATTGGTTGCCTCACTCTCAAAGCAAACATTTGTATTGTTATGCCGTATTTGAATGCGCAATTGCTTTTCTATTGCCTGTTGGGCTATTGGTTCCTCTAGTTCATCTTTTCATTACATCTGCCTCTTATTGTTACTTTAGGGAGTTTAAATTTTATGATATGAATTCATACTAATTCCTATAAATGTCTGAGAAGTTCTGCTTTTTAGTGAACAGGCATACTGTAATATTATCTGGCTGTGGGAAGCAGTTTCTCTTTGCATTGAATGGCAAGGAGGACCTGTTTTACTGTGAAATATATGTCAGGCATATAGTTTCCTTGCCTGATAGAGAACAGTATGTGCAATATCATATACAGGTATGGGATCTGTTATCCAGAAACCTGTTATTCAGAAAGCTCTGAATTCTGGAAAGGGAGTCTCCCACAGATGCCATTTTATCCTAATATTGATTTCCCTTTTCTCTGTACAGTTAGAGGATCCGTTATCCAGAATTACATAAAGGCTATCTCCCATAAATCCAAATTTTGAATAATTATTTCCCTTTTTTCTGTAATACTAAAACAGTAGAATATAACTGAACCAAACTAAAATATAATTAATCCTTATTGGATGCAAAACCAGCCTATTGGTTAATGTTTGCAATATTGTCTAGTATACTTAAGGTATAAAGATCTAAATTGTGGAAAGATCCATTAACCGGATTTACCGAGGTCCTAAGCATTCTGGATAACAGGTCCAATAACTGTAATAATAAAACAGGACCTTGTACTTGATCCAAACTAAGATATAATCAATCCTTATTGGAAGCAAAACTAGCTTAGTGGGTTTATTTAAAGGGAGTTTGTCATGATTTTTATTGTGTAGTTTTTTCTAAATTACATTGTTTAAACCTCAAATAATTCACTCCACCATGTAAAATTTAGGTTTTTTTTTTATTATTTTTAAGTTGTAATATTTGTGTTAGGCACCCATCTCAGGTAATTTTGCCTGGTCATGTGCTTTCAGAAAAAGCCAGCACTTCAGGATGGAACTGCTCTCTGACAGGCTATTGTTTCTCCTACTCAATGTAGCTGAACGAGTTGCAGTGGGACATGGATTTTTACTATTGAGTACTCTTCATGTATCAACCGGGGATCTGTTTCTGGTTACTGTGGTGTTTATACAAATGGCCTGCAGGTGGCACTGTGCATACACAGGACTTTCTGTACCAAACACAACAGTTACCTTCCCATTGTTTTGCTGATGTGTGTGTGTGTGTTTGTGTGTGTGTGGTGGGGGGGGGGGTGAAAGGGAGAGAGGTGATATCACTCCAACCTGCAGTGCAGCAGTAAAGAGTGACTGAAGTTTATCAGAGTACAAGTCACATGACTGGGCGCAGCTGGGACACTGACAATATTTCTAGCCCCATGTCAGATTTCAAAATAAAAAAATAAATATAAAATAATAATTAAAAATCCTTTTTCTCTTTTTTGAAAAATGGCAGAAATCTGCTGGAGCAGTACTATTAACTTATACATTTTGAAAAAAGAAAAACAAAAACGTTTTCCCATGACAGTATAGGTGCAGTCTCAGATACAAAAATGAAACAGCGCTTAGGGGAACGGAGGGAACAAGAAACAATATATGGTGTAGTAAGTCGCACAAAACTTAACGAACACCCCATGTCTAGTTATAGTTCTACTTGTGCTGGTTTTCAATAGATGGATCTATTCCTTTAAGGTTAACATCAAACCCGTGCTCCAAAACACCTTTTGCAGATGTGGTAAAAATGCCTACTCACAAGACCAATCAACCTTGGTGTTAACCTTAAAGGAATAGATCCAACTATTGTATGGTGGAAATTTTCCAAACAGATCTATATTATCTGGGAATCCAGCATTCTGGATAACAACAGGTCCCATACCTGTACACTGCAGTTTTTCAATGTGTGCAGTAATAATACTTATAGAATCATATTTACCCTCAAATGTTCTTTGGGGACACACTAACCAAAATATTTATTTTTAAATGAGTCAATGTAATTGTGATTTTTACAACACTCTTGTATCAAAGTATAATCAGAAGTCTCTTGGGTAGCTGTCTATGAGGTGGGCATATATAAATGAATCTATCTGGCAGATGAGTCATCTGGCCAACAGTGGGATGTTTCTTACATTTATTTGGGCCAACATGTTGAAGTATCAGAACTGCAGAGAATTGGTGACTTCTCATCAATACATTCCAGTACACTTTGCCCCACCATCAATGTACATTGCCAGATACAATTTTGTGTATTATAATAATAATACTTTAAAATATATCAGCAGATCAGACATTAGAACACACAGCTGGCTGCATGGAACAAGTTTGGAATCCCTTTCCTAAGCCTTTTATTGCATATATAATTATTGCAGTGAATACTTAGTTATAGTGTTTAAAAGGTGAAAGGCCCTTTGCATTTTCCCCTTTTCAATGTAATTATTATGTACATCTACACTCCAGAAACTGTCAATCATAAAATAGTGCTGTGTGTCCAACAACTAATTACACTGCCAATCAGGAAGTAAATCATGGGAAGCACAAACTTTGTTTAACGTGCATCATCCATACATCTATCCATTCAGCTTTAATATGAGGTTAAGTCAAGGTTTCAGTAATAACAATGTGACTGAGTCAGCAGGAGTGTGTAGGTGCCTGTGCAAATTACTTCTTTGTTTTTCTGAATTTTGCGCAACAAAAATGTGTTAAACAGAAAAAAATGTATGTGTGTGTCACGTGTGATAGGATTATATTTGCTTCTTATCTGTGAAAATTCTGTACTAGCAAACACGTGTATTTACAGTACCTGGCTTTACTGTACAAACATGATGTCACCAATGTTTACATTTTACATGTTCAGTATGAGATTACAGTTGAAGAATAACAAGATACTGGTTTTCCATTGATTAGATTCCATTGGAAGAATAGCAAACTATTGCACCCCCATTGATCAGATTGCACTGGAAGGTCTTGTCCCCCCTTTGAACAGATTATACCGAAGGAATAAAAAGGTATTAGTCCCTCATTGGTTAGATTGGATTGTATGGATGACAAAGTATGGGACCCCCATTCATCAGATTACAGTGGAATTAGAGCAAGGTATTAGATCCCAATTGATTATTCCCCTGTTGATCATATTACACTGGAATGATAGCAAGGTATTGGACCTCCTCTGATGAAGTGCCCATTGGCACAAAAAGTGTCAGGAGGGTGTGGCTGACATGAGGTATGCAGACAGAAGGAGGATGCTGCCTTGTGGTGTCTTTATAATGTCAGTGTTGGACTGGGACACCAGGGGCCCAAAAAATCCTTAGACCAGGGGCCAACCCAAAAACCTTAGACCAGGGGCCAACTCTCAGTACTATTATCCTTCCTCTCCTCACTCATCCCCTATTTTCCTAGTCTTTTTTCTTGACATGCTATAATCTATTATTGCATCTATTTAGCCTCTATGTTCTCATAGAAATAGGTAATGGCCATTAAATAGGCTAAATGTTTAACAGCATGAGGGACACCTGGGCCCGCCGTGAGTTTTCCTGGTATTCTGGTTGGCCAGTCCGACACTGTATAATTTTAACTTTTATGCTTTGATTCTATTTGCTGTGATCATTTTGCACTAATAAATGTTGGAAGGGAGTCACTCTGCATAATATGTATTGATTCAAGGGACTGGTCCTCATTGATTACATAACACTACATTACATAGAAATGTAGTGGTCACCCACGAATCAAATTAGCAGGCATTCCTTTTGCCTAAAGGTAGGGTTGCCACCAGTTGACAGACGAGGTGGGGGCAGGTCCGGTGACGTCTGGGGTGGGCCCAAGTGTTGGCGGAAAGTGTGGTGACATAGCGATAGCTTTAGAGCCCTGCCCAGATTTCCTAATTTGGAAAGCTGGACAGGTATTTTTCACTTGGACAGCCCTCCTGAAAACCAGGCTGTCCAGGTTGATACCAGACAGGTGGCAACCCTACCCAAAGGTCTGTTTACATTAAAGTGGAATATGTTTGTACAAATTTTGCAGCACCCAACTATGCTTCTAATGAAATTGCAAACTAAACACAACTGCAAATAGTTTCTGTTACTTTTTTTATGACTTGAATGACAAAGGCGATTTTTGCTCCTGTTGGCAGCCCTCCTAGACATGACTCTGTCTGCAACTCCATATAAATCATTAGGGTGGCCATTTATGATCTGGTAAACAGCTTTTTGGTGGTATGATATGCACAAACAATACATTCAGCTGTAGCTACTGGATCTATTATCTGAATGGGGTTTTTTGGGATGAGAGGTTTTTAGTCATTTGGATAACCGTAAATTAATTCTTACAAAGAAAAACAGAAAAAGAAATCAAAATGGATTTATGCTGCTTGCTTGCCATAACGTGCAAGGTATTGTTTTATTATTAAATGATAAGAATAGCATTTTTGTATTTTGGAGTTTTCTTTACAATAGGTTAAATCTCATATCTGTGTATGAGAAGTTTTGAAGGTATTGCTAGTTTTTAGAAGCTAATTGGTATGCATGGAAGTTTCAGTGCAACTTCTCCAGACAATTGGTTTTCTTAGTGTGACCTATAAAAGGAAATACAGTGGTAGTGATGGGATCCATCAAGTCAGAAAAACTGAATAAAATCTTAGTTTGCTGTGGGAGGGGGGCTGGTTTTGCAGAGGAAACTCAATACAGAAGGTCTAAAAGAAGTTTTAAATGTATATCTACCAATTCAGTAAATTGTACAGTAAAGTGCTCCTTTCTCCTGTCATCTATCAAATCTGTAGCTTTCCATACAGAGCTTAGGTCTGAGATATAACTCATACCAGTAGCTGGTATTTGGCAACTAAAATAGTATTTGTTGTATTTTGTTTTGAAACCCAAAGAGCTGTATATAAAACATGCAGGATGCAAGCAGACTGCAAAGTACCAAATTCCAAAAGTAAAGGGCCTTCCAGCATTTTTTGTTCTGCAGCTCAGTTCTGGGAGTGATATGAAAGAAGAGTCAATAGGATAGTCTAGAGAAAGCGAGTACAGTTAATCGAGGGAAAAGAATCTCTCCTGCCTCTCTTTCCCTCTTTTCATACTAAGGAAAGAAGTTTGGATGGCGGCCAGTACTGGTTAGGTAGGATTTTTTTTTTACATTCCAATCATGTGGAAACACAGGAATTTGACACGGAGATCTTGGTTTGGAATGTGTGCTCTGGGTAACTGTGGTTATCTAGGTGTTAGGCATTCATACACTTGTGTCACGCAATTGAGCAACTCTTACTGTATACTGTAATGCAGCTGTTATGTTTCTTTTATAATGTGAGACTCATTCAGATGTTGATTTCAATGAATAGTTTGTTGGGTGGGTCAGAACAATGGTGATGTAAAAATTGGTGGATATGTGAAGTAGCCACTTAGCAGAAGTGGTGGATATGAATAAAATAAAGAGAGAAAGATGAGATAAGTTGGAAAGACAAAAAAGGGAAGGTTGTGTTTCTTTGAACTTATATGGATAACTGGCTAGTAAAGGGGGTATGAAAACACGTAAAATAGCAAAAGTCAACATGAGATGTGTTGTTCTTTTGTCTGAAAGGCTTAATGCATTAATTTATACCAAAATCACAAATTCTTGTTACTAATAAAATTGTCTTTGGATTGTATATTACTATCTCTTGTAAAGGTGGTTTAGGTGGTTGAGGTCCCCACCTATTAGTACTAAGATTGTTTGAGTAGATGGCTGTACCATTTTTATGAAAGGCTTAAATCGGTGCTCGCTGGAGACTGAAGGTAAGATTAGAAAACGTAATGGTGATAGAGCAAATGAGATGGCTAAACATTTAAAGTATTTGTTCCTATTAATAAAATATCATAGTGGTATATAAAGGGCATCTGAAGCACTAGCAGACCCAGATTTGTGGGTAGGCCACAGAGGCCAGGGCCTAATGCATCAAATAGATAAAGATAAAGTTGGTCCTCTCTTTGCTGATATAATATGATCTGCTTTCATTTAGTTATAAGAGAATCAGGGCTCTTTTTCCTGCATTTTTCAAATGCATGCTGAGCACAAAAAATCCATATATTGCATTTAAAGGAATTGTTCAGTATAAAAGTAAAAACTGGGTAAATAGATAGGCTGTGCAAAATAAGAAATGTTTTCAATATTTTTAGTTAGGCAAAAATTTAATTTATAAAGGCTGGAATGACTGTAAGTCTAACATAATAGAACAGAACACTACTTCTTGCTTTTCAGCTCTCTGACTTGTTACCCTGGTTACCAGGCTGTAACCAATCAGTGAATTGAGGGAGTGCCACATTGGTCATAACTGTTGCTTTTGAATCTGAGCTGAATGCTGAGGATCAATTGCAAACTCAATGAACAGTTATGTCCCATGTGGCCCCCCTTCAAGTCGCTGACTAACTCAGATTTAGAGAGCTGAAAAGCAGGATGTTGTGTTGTATTCTGTTATGTTAGACATTCGGTCACTCCAGCCTTTATACATTACATTTTTGGCTAACTAACTATATTAGAAACATTTTTTATTTTGCACAGCCTATCTATTTACCCAATTTTTATTTTTACCCTGAACTGTTCCTTTAAACATGTTTCTTAATGCAACTAAGAACCTTTCCGTCCATTCCTAATGGAACCCTCTATTCTACTGATAGCTGAAGGATAGTCAAGTGCAAGAAAATACAGCATGCTGCATCTAAACAAACGCACATAGAGTAAAACACAACTCGAACGATCACAGGTCATACAACCAGGCAGAATATAATGGAATCCATTAGTGATTAATGTGTGTAATTGTACTCTAACCTGCGTTAAATGCAGAAAAAAGGCTTGTGTGTAAGAGCCCTTAGTGAGATTGGGCACTGATATTGGGAAATGGACCTGGTTTGCAGTCAATTCAGCTCCTATAGAGTCAGTTGGGTTGAGGTCCGGGCTCTGTGCAGGTCAGTTATGTCTTCCACCCCCCCAATCTCAATAAACACATTCTGTATTTTTTATCACCAAGAAAAATGAATTAACAAATGTATGCTTAAACAGGACTCTATGCAAGATGTAATTCCATTATTTCAAAACGTTTTAGTTGGGTTGCTGGTGTATATGTTTAAGTGTTAATCCCATTGTATAACTTGAAGGGGCAAATTTACAAAATTCACGTGAAGGATTCGAAGTTCGATCGAATTTCGATCGAATACTGATCGTACGTTTTTTTTCCCGGATATTCGAACCCCCCACCATAGGCTTCTTTTGCTAAGACTTGCTTACGAATACCATTCGTACGATCGAACGCCTCGATCGTGCAAATTTTTCAGAGACTCGAAGGCAAAAGTACAATTTTTTCGTGAAATCGAACGATCGGTATACGATCGAGAAATCGTATATCAACCAAAAAGATAGCCTAAAACTATTCGATAAGCATATCGAATTTCGAATGGATTCGTAGGATTTTTGCGTGAATTATAGTACATTTGCCCCTTGATATTTTTAGATGATGTTGTGTCTTAAATGAACATTTAACTCCAGTATAATTCAGACTTTAAGTCAAATTTTTTTTTTGTAAATTCTTTATTTATGCATTTTGTAGGGGGGGTACAGAAAGCAAAAGAGGGAAGGGTAGGTAAGGGGGTACCAATAAAATACTTTTGTACATATATAATTTCCAATACAGCAAGCATGTTAACAATAAGTCATAACTCTTTAGATGTAATGATTGATGTGGTGTCACTTATCAAGATTGTATAGTATGGAATGGTATTACTGTATAATCAGATTAAGTAATAAATGTTCTTTACCTGGGAAGCTTAACATATGTCTGCCCTGTTGCTGAAAACCCTTTGTAACACTTTTAATTTTCCACTTAAAGAGACTTAATGTAGTTTAACCATGGGTGCCATGTATTCCAATAATTCTTGCTCTGATTATGGATAATATGAGTGATTTCTTCCATCTGCCTTGCTTCTTCTACTTTCCTTGACCATTCGTTCAGTGTGGGGGGTTTAGGGTTTTTCCAATTTATTGGAATTAACAGGGGTGTCGAACTCAATCAGAGAAGGGGCCGAAATCTAAAACCCAGCCTAAATCG
>CM044440.1:39408709-39421104 GCA_024363595.1 Xenopus borealis
CCCCCCCATCCTCACCGTTAATGTGCGATGCTGTTTTGATTAGCCAATGTTATAAACAAGAAAAGTAATCATGTGCAGCTTGACTATTCAGGCATTGGAATAAATCTATTGTTGTGCTGTTAGTACAGGTGGTGAGTGAGTCATAAATGAAAAATGTGATATAAGTTTAAATTTTTCCCTGGATTAGTTATTATGTATCTTGGTTCTTTCTCACCTAGCTAGCAATATGTTTTGCCTTAAGAAATGGGAAGTCGTTTATGGATGCAGACAATTATATATTTTTTTGCATTTTGATTTAAAGCATCATTTTATAAAGATGAAACATATATATTACAGAAATAATAAACTCACCATAACTACCTCAATATCTGTTTCCCTCGAGTATGTGGTCTGTTATCCGGAAAGCTGCTTTTGCAGCAACTTCAGATTTACGGGAAGGTCATCTCCCATGGATTCTGGATGACAGGTCCCAGGCCTGTACTTAAAATCAAAGAATCCTTTTAGCATATAAGAGATTCACAGCTGGATTAGCATTCTAGGCTCCAGGCTATAAGGGCATGCTGGGAGTTTTAAAGCTATATCTGGACAGCTATGATTAAAGGTAACGACTGTTGTTGCATGCATTTATGTGTGTCCATAGATACAAAGGTTTATACATATAATACACAAATATAGCAGTGTTTATTATGGTTATAAAGCTCTTATTATCTGCAGGTCTTATGTCAGTGTATAGTGTACGATATATTTTTGCAAAACGCAATCACCAGAAATGGTAATACATATCAGAAGCATATCTTTCCTATCTCCAAAACAACAGTAAAAAGTATGTCTTTGTTCTGAGTGCTCTTTTTTTTTAGACATAACAATTATTGGGCATTGTGAATGATTTTATGCATGCATATTGTCTAGCCACAACTCTTGCTTTTTTGTGGAGTTGTCCTTTCTGTTTTGTATGGAGGCTATTATTCTGTTGCTTTTAGCTTTCTGTTTTCGTACTGATTATGGTGTTCAGCTTTGCTACTGTACATGCAGTAACATTAGATCAACAAGAAGTAGGGTATAAATTCAGCACATTATGTTTTAGGGGTTTTGGGGTATTAGCCCAAAGCAGTGAAGGTGTATTCCACTGAAGATGTAGCTCCCCATATTCTTTTCTTCTGATATAACTTAGAGACCAATTCACAATATACAACAAAACAAAAATGTAAGATGAAGAAAAACTTAAAATCAGGAAGCTGTATAGACTACAAAAATCATAATACTAGACTGAATGAATTGAGATTCTCATTACATGGGAGCAGACCCGGACTGGCAATCTGTGGATTCGGGCAAATGCTCGATGGGCTGCTTGCTTTAAAATGTAAATGAGCTGCTCACCTAAAAATGCAAATTAGGTATGCCTTTAATATGTAAATGAGTCATTCACTTTAGCAATGTAAATGAGTTGTCCACAGCCAGCCACAGCTAAGCCAATGCCTCCATTTGTTAGTGCGCTGGCATATGGGAGGAACCAGGAATTCTGACCACCTTCAGTTAGTAATATTAGAGCTGCTTGCTATATATCAAATCTCTTATGCTTATGATAAGTATTTTGGCAATAGGAGGATCCATGCTCAGAACTTAAGCCTGTATTTGGAACACTGTGATATGTAGCATTAATTGCAGGAGACAGTCTAGTCTCTTCAAGTATGCCACACGTGATACACATGGTAATTAAAGTATGTGATACACATGGTAATTAAAGTCTCTTATCTGACAAGGTGCATGGTCTAGCTGGGGGAACACAAAGGAAAATTTAGAATATACTGTAAGTATATGGCCACTAATCCATCAGATTATGGTGAGATATTTGTTGCAAGGGCCATTTCCAGCACATAGGATGTATAATATTGCTGGGGATTATATGGTAATGGACTCTTAAAATATCTATTCATAAACACTAGTTCTAGTTAACCTTGGGGTTGGAAATATATATCATGCTTTGCATGCGCGTGAATAAATGGGCTGATTCAATACTTTTGCCAGGGCTGCTTTCTCCTCCCAGTACGGCCCTGCATGGGAGCTCTGATACTAGCTCAGTTAGCATCAGAATTTGAAAATCAGCTCTGCTGCGTCAACTTCTATGAAACAAATCCAAAATAATGTGCTCCTGTGACAAATTTGAAGACCTGGATCATTACTGTTATAGAGATGCTGAACCGTTAGGCTTGTATTTTAAGCTCAGTAAGTAAATTAGAGAATTTGTAGCCATATTAGTTTTTAGGGTTTAGTTCTCCTTTAAAACTTAAAAAACAGTCATCAAAGTATGTTGTACAAATTGGCAGTAATCGTTGTCACTGTTCCATGATAATGTAAAGCTGGTGCACAGCATTGGACTGATGTTCTGTAGTCTGCTGGGGAAGTGGACTATACAATCCACCTCTACCACCACTACTGTTGCTCATGCCAAGACCACCCTTCAGCAGCAGTACAGGGTTGGGGGGTTAGGCTTCTGCTTGTGTTAGCACAGGTATGGGACCTATTATCCAGAATGGTCGTGACATGGGGTTTGCCATATAACGGATCTTTCCGTAATTTGGTTCTTCATACTTTAAATATACTTGAAAATCTTGTAAACATTAAATAAACCCAATAGGCTGGTTTTGCCTCCAATAAGGATTAATTATATCTTAGTTTGGATCAAGTACAAGGTACTGTTTTATTATTACAGAGAAAAAGGAAATAATTTTTTAAAATTTGGATTATTTCATTATAATGGAGTCTATTGGGCAGATTCACTAAAGCGCAAAGTGTCTAACGCTAGCGCTAATTCGCCAGCGTGACGTCATTTCGCAACTTCGCAAATTCACTAACACAGACTCTGGCGAATTTTCGCTAGCGAAGTAGATAGACTTGTGCAACTTCGCACCCTTACACCAGGCAAAGTTGTGCACTGACGAAGGATAGTAACTTAGCAAATTCACTAAGACGAACATTTTCCTCAACGTTACCACTTACTGTACGTTAGACTTTACTTTGCCTGGTCAGAGCAGGTGAAGTTCAATACAATAGATAGGAGGTTGAAAAAAATTTTTTTTTTCCAAGTCCCAAAAAAACGCTGGCGTATTTTAGCATAGGAGGGTGATAGTCTGAAAAAGATTGATCATTTTTTTGCGGGGTTACACTCCTTCCCCCCTACATCTCCTAACTAGTGATGGGCGAATCTCCCGCGTTTCGCTTCACCGAAAAACTCGCGAATTTCCAGAGAAATTCGCAAATTGGCGAAAAAATTCGTGAAACAAGTCGTGCGTCGTTTTTGACGCGCGTCGGGTCGTATTTAATTTATTAAAGGTTTCCTGGACTTGTGTAGTGGAATGTAGTGGCTGTAACATATACTTCTATTTTACACTTAAGTTCCCGCCGTATGCAAATTAGGCATCGCTAGTGTAACTGAGCTCTGCCTGGTGAACGAACGGTAGCGATACTCCGCTAACGTTTGCCGCCCTGAGCGCAAATTCGCATCTTAGTGAATTTGCGTAGTGCTGGCGAAAATTCGCCTGGTGAAGTGCGGCGAACGCTAGCGAAGCCTACTCTGGCGAATTTTCGGATCTTAGTGAATTTGCCCCGTGGGAGACGGCCATTCCGCAATTAGGAGCTTTCTGGATAGCATGTTTCCGGATTAGGTATCCAATACCTGTAATGTCATATTTAGAAATTTACTTGAATTGCCAGAAACATTGCTACTACAGCAAGTAGCAAGTTTTCCATGGTGTAAAACCTGAAAAAAAGAAAACCTGAAACTGTTAGAGTTAGGCAATTTCCCATTGGTTTTCTGGAGTAAATAAATCATTTACTCCATGTGAATTCCAGTTTCACTCTAATGCCACTTATGTGAATACTCTTCAGCCATTACAGTGCAGTGAACTGATGGTAATCTGCCACTGCCTGGGGGGGGGGGGGTGTATAGCACTATACGATGAAAATATGTGCATTTTATAGCTTTTCATTTATGTTTTGGCAGGTTGTTTCTGCTACATGCCTAAATGATGTTTGGTTTTTGTTTATTCATTGAAAGCTTTTATACATTCCTACATTCAATAGCAATGTTGGACTGGAGTGTGTGGAGCCCACCCCTTGCAACCTCAATACCCCCCTCTTGACTGCCACCTCTCCACCCACCCTGTGCCACATACCCTGTACTTCATGCCAATTGCTTGACTTGTAACTGCGGGAGAATGGCTGCAACATCTACAGGGAGTTGATATGGGTTGGCAGGCGCCCTCTGGGTTTTTTCCTGGGGTCAGGCTGGTCTAGTCTGACACATGTCTGTGTCAATTATAAAGAATGAGCACAATCTTTATTATTTAGAAAGCAGTAGCTAAGGCACCCCAGCCCAGTGGTGTCTTTAGTTATAATGGTCTGGAGAAAGTTACAGGGTTCTTCAGTTATGGTGAGTTTGGGGTGGCATGATATTTTCATGAATGAAGCCAGTACTGCTGTCTAATGAAGGATTGTGTTTCATCCAGCCCAGTATACATGAGAAATGAAGGATTGTGTTTCCTCCAGCCCAGTATAATTGACAAAAACCAGCTCTTTTTTGTCAGGAACCCAAAGGCATGCCAGAGTGCTGGTTGTGTTAAGTACTGGCAGTGGCATAACTAGATCTTACTGGGCCCCACAGCAAATTATTTTTCAGGCCCCCAAAATGTCCAGTTGTTTACCTGTTCTACCAATATTTATTGTAATTGTATATGAATTATTGCCTCATGGGGCTCCCGCAGGGTCTGCTTCCTCTGGGAGCAATTTACTTCAGAAAGAATATTGTGCCTATATTTTTTTTTTTTTAGTCATACAGGTATAGGATCCATTATCTGGAAACCCAGTATTCGGATAGCTCTGAAGGCCATCTCCCATAGAATGCATTTTAACCAAATAATCAAATTTTTTTTAAAAGATTTTCTTTTTCTCGGTAATAATAAAACAGTACCTTGAACTTAATCCAAACTAAGATATACTTAATCATTTTCGGAAACAAAAACAGCTGATTTAAGGTCCACATGATTTTCTAGTAAACTTAAGGTATAAATATCCAAATTATAGAAAGATCCATTATCCATAAAGCCTCAGGTCCCGTGCATTCTGGATAATGGGTTCTATACCTGTACTGACACACACCTATCAGTTTTGATGAAAATTTATTCATGAATAAAGTAATCGTAAATTTGTTGAAATAAAAAAGTATTTTGTGGGTTTGATACCCGTGAAGGTCCTTTCACGTTCTGAATTAGAAAATTAGAACTAATTAGGCACTGACATTTAAAATGCATAAAACCTTTTGTTCACGCTGAAAATAACATATTGTTAGGAAAGATACAGACTGTACAGGATTAAGCACAGCCATAACAGAGACAAATTTGCCACTCATATCAGTTTCTTTGATTTAACATTAAAGCTTTTCATGTCGTGATTTTGTAAATATAAAGCATGTGAGAGACAATATATGTTTCCCTTTCTTCTAAACTTAAGCTCTTACCCTCATATTTGCGTTGAAGACTAATTGGATCCGTATGTTTATGTTTTAGATGAGAACTGGGATGATGACCAATTGCATGGCTTCGTCCCTTGCAATGAAAACTTTGTAACGGGTTGCAACATTATCAATGGGAAATGTGAATGCGATACCATACGGACCTGTAACACTCCCTTTGAGTTTCCCAGCCAGCACGCTTGCCTGACTGCGCTGAGACGGATTGAAGGTAAGCAGACATGTTTCACTTGTATAGTGAATACGGCAGCCATAGTAAAGGTGTTGCCTTGCACTAAGGGTTTAAAAATATGAAATTTAATGGTATCTGAAATTGAGGGGGGGGGGGATCCACAAAAGCTGCATTAGCCCAGAATTGGTTAAGTTTAATTAAAATGCTATATGCCATAAAATCACCTCATGACAACAAACAGGCCTTTGTGAATGTGATATTTGTTTATAACAGATCATTAATAACTTTGTTTAATAACTTTTCACTGTTCATTTCCTCACTGCACTTTTGTGAAACCCCTCTTGCTATTCTTGCTGATTTGTACTGGTTCTTCAACATATTTGGCTTTGATTACTGAATTTGAGTTGTAATGAATGTCTTGTATGAGGCACAGTGCTCACACACACACCAAGGTCACACATACATGCTAAGTTACAGCCAATGTGCGGTGTCTTTTACTTTTATTTCCTGTCAGGTGATCAGTGAGTGACACACAAATATCACAAAATGGTGGTCAAAGGTTAAAGATGTAAATAGATGTGTGTGCCCGGTTGTTTAACTGGTCACTTAGTAAGATTATTGTCTGTTGTTTGTTTTCATTCTGAAGTTTTCATTTAATATAAGGTCTAATTAAATTATTGAGTGCTTGTCTGTTTCTTTGCTGAAAAGATATGATAGTTTCTTTTTGATCAGTAAGATAGTGTATACAGTATGGCATGATGGTGTCTGTAAGGGCAGAGACACACTCTGCGATTTGGAGAGATTAGTCGCCCAGCGACAAATCTCCTCTGCTTTGGGGCAACACCATCATGCCTTACTGTATAGATCTTACTGTTCAAAAAGAAACTATTTTCTAATCTCCCCGAATAGCAGCGTCTGTCTCTGCCATTAAGCTCTCTTTTGGGGCTGGATGTCGGTGGATGCTGGTATGAGCACTGCAGATTGGATAATATTTCTTAATATAATGCACCCCATGCACAAGTTTTTTTGCTACTTGGATTCATTCATTACTAAAGGTGGCCATACATGGAGAGATCTGCTCATTTGGCGATGTTGGCAAATGAGCGGATCTCTCCCCGATATCGAGGTGGGTGATATTGGGCTGATCGTGGGCCCTAGGGCCCAATTATTGGATCACAGTGGAGGAGATACGGGTGGTAGGATTGCAGGACCGCATCAACGAACAGATGCGGTCGCGATCCGACAGGCTTTTTTTAGTCCTCTCCGATCAACATCTGACCAACTTACGGCCAGATATCGACCGGGAAAGCCCGTCTGAGGGCCCCATACAATGGCCAATAAGCTGCCGACTTGGTCTGTCTGCAGCTTTGATTGGCCTGTGTATGGCCACCTTTAGGAAAGAGCTTTGTGTCCGTACTGCTTATTTTACTGTCATGAAATGGGCTGCTTATGCAGCTGGTATATTCTGGACTCTGAAATCACTGTGTTATTGGCACAAATTAAATGTATGGCTAATGTTTCTGCTATCAAAACAAATTAGGCATGTTCAGTCTGGAGAACTGTACATCCTTAAATATCATAATGAATCTGAATTTTTTTGAAGTGTAAATGCCATTGTCATATTGCTTTCCTTATATGACCAACTTGCTTCAAAAAGTTGAAGTAATGTAGCTAACCTCAGCAATGATCCAATAAAGTGGATTGCTACTGGTTGTGATATTGTCTGAATTGTTTCGCTATTTACGAAAAAACAAAATCTTGCATTATATACAGTACGTGGGAGGGTGATAGGTTTGGTAACTTATCTTTAAGTAGTCCCTTGATGGGTTGATGCAGCCAAGGGCTATAGCTATCTAAAAAATAAGGGAAAATCTTATTTGGTTGCACAGCACAAACCCTGATGTAACAGACTTTTTCTCAATTATGCATCAGCACAGTTTAACCAGTTTCCAGCAAGTTTGTTACAGCCAATCCCCCTAAGAAAGCAAAGTAAACAAGGATTTGTGTCAGTCTGTGCTCTGAGCTTGTGTAAATCAGATAATTAGCAGCTGCCAATATGTACAGTATACATGAGAGCCAAATGAAAGTCTGACCTGAAAGCAATAATGTTGCCTTATAACAGTTGGAAGATGTCAAATGCACCACGGTTCCTCCATTATTGATTTCTGCAGCAGAACCTCGGCGGCATATTTATAAAGGTGTGGATAATTTATACCAAAAACAGTGGAAAAATTAGCTTACAATAAATAAAAATCCTTGATCAGTCCTTATGCAGAATTATGCATACATAATGCATTGCAATTGTGGAAATAATCCATAATATATAGAGTATTTGTAAAGAGATGTGTATTTCTTGTATGTCATTATTATACACCACCTTGACAGTACCAATTAATGTCAATGGGACAAATTTAGATAGCAGAGTATTTCTGAATTAAGAACCAGTTTAAAACCCCTGTATAAAAAGCACCAAAAAATGCTGTTTTACACATTTTTTCCATCTACAACCTGTTATTACACTAAAATTGTGTTGCCCCCTTCTTTACACACCTTGATAAATATACCCCTTAGCCAGATCAAGTTTTACACAAATCATGAAATTGGACGGCACTCTGGTAGAAAGAGGGTTTATTGCAGAAACCTGCTGATATAATATTCCTAGGCGTATTATATTAGCAGGTTTCTGTAATAAACCCGCTTTCTACTGGAGTGCCGTCCAATTTCATGATTTGTGTGCATTATACAGTGGGGACTGAACACCTGGTTACGTAACACCGGAGCTACTTTGGGTTAGCTTGAAGTGTTTTTTTTCCCCTTTTATTTGCAGTGATATCAAAAGTTTTAGCTGTGTTGTAAGTTCTGTGATGCTGTGGGCTATGGTTGTAATAATTTAATTCATAAAGGGAATAGCAATTTTCTATCTGAGTGAAATTAATTGGGTTTTACTAGATTAATCTTTCCATGTAATACAATAGGCTGTTCTCATTAACTAACCCCTAGCCTAATTCAATTTATAAAGACAGAGTCTGATCTGTTTTGTGATAAGATAAATATTATATATTGTTAGATTACTCCATGGTTACTCCTCTGCTCTCTCTCTTTCTCTTTATTTCTCCCTATCTACTGTCCATCCCTGTCCACTTGTTCCAATCCAGACCCATCCCCTCCTCTTCCTATCTACAGTCTGTGTTGTAAGAGCTATTTGGGGTACATAACCGGCTCATAGCTGCTATAGCGGGCGTATTGTATCCTTGAGCCTTCAACATATTGTATTCTAAAGCACAGCACCAGAATCAGTAATCATGGGACCCCATTCTACTACGCGAGCAGGGCCTTCCCCCGGGAGTCACAATTATTAGCCCATTAGTTATCTGGGCTACAGAAGGTCAGGTTGGGCAACGGCAATAATAAAAGGCAATGCAGGAGGGAAGGTAGGGTTTCTTTTAGTTGTCAATAGTCCCTCTAATGTCAGAATGTGGCTTTTATAAGGATATCATATTTAATGGATCATATAGATTATATAATTAAGACATGGGAAAACTGTGCAAGATGAAAAATAAAATGTTTAGACTAGTGATGAGCAAAATATTTCACAGGCATGGATTTTACTGCAAAACCACCTATAGACTCCAATGTATTATGTGCTGAATAAGTCACCACAAAAAAAAAAAAATGCAGTTGAAAGGAAATATTTGCCACAAAGAAACACCGGTTGACTTCAAAGTGTATTGCAAATTTTTAGGTGAAAAGAAACTGGACAGATTTTGTAATCATTATAGAAAAGACAGTTGGTGCTTACGTTTTGTCAGAGTCTACATTTTCATAGTTTAGGCTTATAATCAAAAGCCATAGTAAAATACTAATCTTCAAATTTAACTAAAAAAAAAAATTAATGTCAAGGATTTCTGCTCTATATCATGTTTCTTCTTTTATTGCTTTTCATTTTCAGCTGGTTACATATTGTATGAATTATTAACACACGTTACAGAAGAAAAAGAATGACTCGGCAGGGCCTTTTGTGCTTATTACCAAGTACATTCCAGTGAAAAGGAAAAGGCCTCAAAGGGAGATAGAAAAGCTGACTTATTAGTGAATTCACAGGATAAATATAACATGCTGTATGGGCTGCCATTAACAAATAAGGGTGTGCTTACCGCAAAAAGAGAGAAAGAAAACTTCTTTTGCTACTTTCAAGGAATATAGCCATTACTAAATAGTGACTTCTACATTACCTATGGCATCATGCTTGCTAGTAGATATGTGTGATAATCTGTTGGCTAGCAGATGTACAAATATAGAATATGGTTGTACATTATTAAAAAAGATATTTAGGGGATAATTATCAAACTGTGGAATCCAGGAGGTAATAACAGCAGTGCTATCTTTTCTTACTGTGTTCCTGACAGACAGGAAAACAGTTAAGGAATTGACAAACAGATCTAATTATCGGTTCTTAGAGACTTATGTTGTTTTATGTGGTGTGTGTTAAGGTCAATATCAGTATACCTGGGAAAGTCCGGGACTGGGTGTACATATCTTCCAGATTAGTTCCAGAACTGCTAGTTCATTCACTGTGTTTAATGTCTGAAGCCCCTCAGGTGGATAATCAAAATGCATCTCAAGACTTGAAGAGAGCTTCAGTCTGGGGGAAAAACACAGGAGAGTTGCCTGTGCTTCTATATCAACAGTCAAGGCATTAATAAGGCCAAATTTACCAGGCAGTAAGCTGTGGACTTGGTCTTGAGGAAAACAGGTCAGAAGCTTTTATCAGCCAATTAATGGCCAGCAGGATTGGTATTGGGGCTCACACCCCTGCTGCAAAGCAACTTCTGAACCCCCCTTCAGCCCTCTAGCATGTACCTGCTGCAGCCGGAGGCTGGACAGGGAGGTCAGTGCAGAAAGGGCATGGAACAGGTCTGGGCCGGTGGGCCCACGAGAGCCGGAGCCCACTGGGTTTCTTCCTGGTGTCCTGAAGGCCCAGTTCAACTCTGATGGCCAGATTGTAGGGATCATTTAAAATTGTCCTAGGTAGAAGTGCAAGTCTGTGCAAGCAAAGAGATCGCAACAATTCTCCCATAGCAGAATTAAGTTTTCAGAGTTTGCACACAGTCCAGGAGGTTGTCAAATGACCCCTTATTTCTTTGTCACCCATATTTAAGTTATCCGCATTTCTTTGACAAATTAATGACATCACAGCAGGGCAGTGATATGGTATACAGAGGCAGTGGAAAGATGGAGGTGGAGCGATAGGTTCTAGGTTGTTGGAAGGAAACCAAAGACAATGAACCAAGACGTCATAATTTTGTTTTATTGTTAAATATGCAGACATCTGTTATATTAACTTTGCTCTTTATCTGCTCATGTTTTGCCCAGTCTGCCTTATTAACCATGATCACTTTTTCAGCAGTGTTCAGTTATGCCACGAGGCTTTCTCATGCAAAAGAGGTGTATTGGGGATTATGCCAGTGGAAAACTGCCCAGAGGTATTGTTATAAATATAATTCTTTTACAGAATTTTGACAGAAAGAGGGTAGATGCATGTAAAGTCATTTGAAAGATGTAAGATTACAAGCAGATTGTCTCCATGTTAAATGATTAGGGTGCAAGGGTTGCCACCACTATTTTACTGTCCTATTTGTCAATTGATAGAGAAGAAAGATGACAGATAGAAGAAGACCAGTTTTTTTAAAAGAGCAAATAATGACACTAAATATAACTTAACAGCGGGTTATTTTCTTTTTCACGATTGTCTTTGATAACTTTTACTACCGACCTCAATCCATACACCACAAGAAAACTAATTCATACCACATTTCAAGGGTTTAGTGCTATAAGCATTTCATTTGGGGGCAGATTTAAGGTTGGGTGATAGTTTTTCACATCCAATGAACTCGAATTACATTGAATGACCTCAAAACTCGAACGGTATCTTATTTAAGAATAAACTCGAGCATCTAGAATTCTAACAATATTACTGACCTGAAAATTCGAGTCAAGGAAGTCTATTAACATCTTCAAATGGGTCAATGGACCTCTCCCATTGACTTCTACATGAACTTGGCAGGTTTTAGGCAGCACTTATCGAACTTGAGTTACTTCCTGGATCTAGGTATGATAAATCTCGAATTCAAGTTTGGAATTGTCCCAACTCGAATTTGTGAGTTTTGGACAAAAATTCAACTTGAAAATTCTAATTCGAATTAACCATTCAAACTTTAATAAATCTGCCCCTATGTGTTTATAAACAATATAGATGCTATTGTTTTGCATTTCCTTTTGAATTGACATTTCCACCACTCTATATATATATTAGAACACACAACTTCAGATTTTGGCAGCTTTCACTTCTGACTACCACAGTCTTTCTTTCTACTCATCTCCCCGGGCTCCAGATTTTGTGGAAGTAGGCTTAATCCGTAGAAAATCATGCATAAGTCATATTGTGTGGTGATGCTGCCTGTCGCCTGCTATCAGCAATAAACATGTGTTGGTATCTGAGCTGAAGACTCCTGGGGAAAGAAATCGCATTACACTGTATAGTAAAAAAACATGCAAAACAGGATAGCTTTGCTCCAGGACAGAGTATGCAAATTACAACAATTGGCTCATTTCTTCAGTTTTCACATAAACCCTTTAGAAAAATATAGCAAGATGGGGCATGACAGATTATTTAATGTATGGCATGGGTCCAGTGGCATA
>CM044440.1:39432828-39460147 GCA_024363595.1 Xenopus borealis
AAATATCCTCTTATTTTTATTATGTTCATTTGACCTTCCGCAGAGGACATAGTCACATAGAAAAGGAAATGCTTTGGATTCCTGCATCTGGGTTTGTGCCTTTATATTTTGTTGGCAAGGTTACAACTAAAGGCCTATTCTTTTGCTTTTTCCTCATGCTCACTGTATTGCTCTCTCTGCTCTGAAAACTGAATGGAGGACAGCAGCTGTGCCAAAAGCAACATGTTTCTGCTCCCTGTGCTTGGGCCGGGGACAGAACTATGGTTTATTATTTCAGAGGGCGTCAAATAGGGGAAAGAGTACACAAAGTGAAAGATTATGAATAGACACCTCTTTTTTAAAATGATGCGTGTGAATAAGTTTCAGTAACAGTACTGAGAGGAAAGTTTTTATATGGATATAAAGTTACTTTATGATTTCAGTGGTTCCACACACCATGGATGTATCCAGATTCCCTCATTCATTTATTGTTACACCAAAAGTCACAAAACTCTGCGGGTGGTTCAGCCTTACACTAAATATAAAGTGTCTCTCCTTTCCCAAACGTTACTAAGCAATTCTGCTAAGATAACATGTAGCAGCTCAATTTCCAAGAACAAAGCTGGCCACAAATGTGTGTCTGTCTCTACCTGCATATTCCTTCACATCTCCCTGAATCAGAGCAACAGTTTTGTGCTGGAAAGAAGGTGTTGGTTCTGTTATCCTGGAAAACCCATTATTTAGAAAGCTCCCATTATTGAAAGACTGTCTACAAAATTTTTAAAAATGATTACTTTTTTCTCTGTAATAATAAAACAGTACCTTGTACTTGATCCCAAGTAAGATATAAGTAATCTTTATTAGAAGCAAAACCAGACAAATGGGCTTATTTAATATTTAAATTATTTTGTAAACTTAAGGTATGAAGATCCAAATTACAGGAAGATCAATTTTCCAGAATACCCCAGGTCCTGAGCAATCTGGATAACAGGTCCCATATCTGTACAAGCAGATCAACAATACATAGCTGTTTAGCTTCAGCATCACAGAAGCTAATGCAGATTGACTTGGGAGAGTATGAATTGGAAAGAGTATTTTGCATCAGTAGCACATTACAGTGTCAGACTGGGCCATCTGGACATCAGCCAAAAAAAAACACTCCCTGCGCGATGCCACACAGCTTCCGACCCCCCTCCCTGGCCCTCCGGGAGTTCCGTAGGTAGTTGTGGCTCAGGCAGGGGGGCTGGGCATTTGTGGTTGGGAGTCCCCAAGTTTTTATTGGCCCATGTATCTCTAGATTTACAGTAGATCTAAAACGTAGACCGGTATTGCATTATTGGGGTTCATAAATGCAATGGAGGGTTTTGCATTTGCAAAGCAAGGGCAGGATTCCTGAAACTGAGGAGACCATATCTTTATTTCTATATTCAGAACAACAGCAGACCTGGAAAATTCCAAATTTAGTTTTTAAGTAGCTAAGCCAGGTATTTTAAAGGAACACTATGAAAAAGCTAGGGATATCATATATTTTTTCACACCCCATATCAGTGTAGTAACTATAGAGGAAACATACCCTTGCAGGGGGTCAGGGGCCCCTGGACTATGGGGTCATCTTCCTCTATAGTTGTTAGAAACCCTGCTCCCCAGCCACTCTTTTACCTTACATAATGAACTCTTTTACCTTCCCCCGGAACACAGGTGGGAGTTGAGGATGGCGCTATTTGGGTAGGTTGGGGGAGGACGGGGTTGGGACCTTTGTTCACACTATCCCCCACAAGAATTATTTTTAAGGGAGGCCTGGAGAAAATTGGAGATAAAAACATTTCTATCATGAAAGCAGATATTTCTAAAGAAATCTTTAGACTGAAATAAGATAATTTGTGTTCTTTTGTGCTTATTCCACATTACAAACATGCATATCTGAAGCTAGACATACAAATGCACCAAATACATGCCCTGTGGAGTCAATCAATCAACTTAGCTCTATCTTTTTTTGGCAAATGTGGTACAATCACTTGATGAAACATTTTTTAGGGGACCCAAACTGGTCGCAATGGTTATTAAATATGGTTGGAACTGGTTGATGAATGTTTGCACACTTGAGTTGATACAGTAAAGGTACTCATTCTATACCATTTGCTCATCGTAAGCATGATATCATCTAATTTTTAGCATTAAGCTATTCTTAGTGTAACTGCCTAATTCAGTGTTATCCTGTTTAGTGCTTTTTATAGCTACAGTCAAGTATTTGCTGTTAAACTCCTTATTCAGAAAGATTTATTTGATCAAGAGGCAGACCTCATACTGTTATTGTTCTTATTATATGAATTGTTTGGCTTAATGAGTTTCTGCCATGTAGAGCAGAACATTTAATTTTGGTACCCTGGGCACAAGGCAGGGTGATTTATGACTTACCCAAAGCCACAAGCGATTGACACCAGAGTCATCATCAAAGATCGAACTCATGCTACCAAGTTGGAGTCTACTCACTTAACCAATGAACCATTTCTACTAGCTTAAATTCTGTATGTTATTTCAAAATCTATAGAATAATTTGTTCTTTGATTGAATATTACTTCCCATTACCGTTTTAACCCTGATTGTTGGCTTGAGGCAGAATTTGGCTTGACAAGGTTAAAGCATTTCAGTATGAAAAGATCAATGTCAGTATCACATTGGAGCTACAGCCTTTCAGTGAGTCGTTTTATCTATTTATTTTGTATTGTGAAAATAGGAAAATGTAAGAAGATCTGTCTTTCCAAGCTAAATCTACTTGGGATTTTACCAATTTTTTTTATTTCAGAATGATGCTTATGATGCTTTGAAATACTGTTGTTTTAATTCCATGAACATTACAATTGTCTCATTGTAATATTTAGTGACTGTGGAGAAAATGCGTCCCTCTGTAAAAACCATTACGTAATTGGGTAGATGCTCTTTGGTAAAACACTGCTGTTATGTCACCAAAGGGCAGGTAGAGGGGAAAAAATTAACGAAAAGGCAACAAAATACGTCTCCGAAATAACTTTGCTCTTTAAAAGGCATACAGTATTTTTTTCTATATCACATTGGTAGTTAGCAGCAAGGTGGGGTTTTGTGTGTGAGTGATGCTAATGTACTACACTGATACTATAGTTCCATAATGTTCTTCAATGATGCTGTCCTACTGGGAGTGATTTACTCTTCTGCTGTTTGGACTTTACTTCTCTTCTCTCTTTCAATTGCCTTGTGCCTTTTTCGGGTTGGAGAAAGCATGTTTCCTTTATTGTTCATTTTCATTTTTTGTTTTCTATGCCTTGGTACATTATGTTAGACCAAACCCAAAGTTTATGAACGAAAAGGTGGCCATACACAGAGAGATCCTCTCGTTTGGCCCCGTAGGGCCCAACGATCGGATCATAACAATGGGTAAACTGACGGTCGAATTGCGGGACCGCATCAATGAACAGCCAGATATCGATCGGGGAAGACCGTCTGAGGGCCGTTGGGCCAATGAGCTGCGACTCATTCTGTCGGCAGCTTTTATTGGTTCGTGTATGGCCACCTTATTTCCGATATCTTCTACTGTATCCCTCATTATTCACTCACTTATGATTACACTGCCGGCTTGAATGTAAAATCGCTAGAGTTATGGCACGGCATTTCGTTTGCTGAAGTCGCTCGAAGTTGCCTCACGAGGAAACTTTTGGGCGCACCCTTATAGTGGAGGGTTGGTTTAAATGCAAAAGTAAATAAAGGAACAGATAGCAGTTGTGTGATGTTGCAGCCAACATGCCAAACCCCAAATATGACCCAATCCAGTGCAATTGCTTTATCCATATCTTCATCCTCATGCCTGCAGTTAAGCTGGAATTATAGGTAAAAAAATAGCAACTTATTTCCAAACTTGCACTTTGCCCACTGTATTTGTAATTAAGCCCTACATAATTTTACTCTTGTAATAATTCACATCCAAGTTTTTTTTTGACATTTCAAAAAATAAAAAAAAATGGTTTAGTTTTGGACAGAAACTTTTCAGATGACTTATTCACTTATTGGCAACTTAATCATAAAACTGTCTGAAAGCCCGTTATTGATTTCCAGCAGTGAAAGTGACAGTACCCAAATCATCACCTTTCTCTGTCATAGGATAGATGATTATTTTCATCAGTGAGATACTGACTAGGATGATTAATAGCAATACATTTTCAACTGGGCCCCATGGGTTATGTAAAGATAGTCTACTTTCCTATATCAATTTACTTTTCTGCACTTGTTAAATGAATTACTGATATAGAGCTTAAACCCTATTTGTATTAAAAGTTACCTGCAAATGCTATCTGTAGATTTATTGCTATAGGTCAGAAGAACTATAGCAAAAATTGCTTGTAATTTTACTTAACTCATTTGAAAAGTGATCATCATTTACAGAACAACCTTCAATTAATTGGTTTGGCTAATATTTAATGTATTCTTATGTTTGAAAACCTGAGGTTAAATGACCGTGACTGACCATGATCTTGATTCTCCTTCTACTTGCCTATTGGTGAAGCACTGAATTCATGCACTAAATACTTTCTTTATAAAACTTTTGAATCTTAGAATTAGTTTAGCAGTATATTATTGTAATGTATAAGATTATACCTTCATTCTACTTTCAAATTCTATTGCTTGTGCAGTGTGGCAGGGCCCTTTTTATTCATATTGGTGCAATAACATAACAATGAACTTTAGGGCAAATGTGATGCATTTTTCCGATTCTCATCGGCACAAGTGTCCAGAGCGGGTGCAGCCCTATAACGTTAGTAGTTCTGCCCCTTTACTGGTTCATCTTGGTCCCCACTCTTTTAATGTAAACCAGAGAAGGGTTTTTTCTTTCGGTTTTTCTCTAAGGGTAAGGTAAGTAGTTCGGGGAGATTAGTCGCCCCAACAAAGATGCAATTAGTCGCCTGGTGACTCATCTCAAAGATCTCGCCAGGTGTGACCTTACCCTAAAAGTCATAGTTGGATGGCGTGGTGGCACAGTGGCTAGCGTTACTGTGTTCCATCAGCGGACTCTTTTAGGGTTATATGCATGAATTCTTCCTAGTGTAGTTCATCTAAAAGTACAGCGATATCAAGATAAAACCTTTATTGGCTAATTAAAACAATGCCATTGTGAGCTATTCCATTCTAAAAAATGAACAGTAAAGTTCTGTGTACATACAGTGTTTATAATGTTAGCTTGTAAGAGAATACTAAGCCCAAAATATACTATTAGGTTAAATGGCTCCTGATAAAACTTAGTCTAGTGATTTTGTTAGATCGTAAGCTCTATAACAACAATTGATATCAGTGGAATATTAGTATGTTGGTGCTATATAAAAATAATAATTAAAGCTTTCTTATACCCCCTTGCCACATTTTAATGTGTAACAATTAAATGATGCCAACATACTGTACATCTAGAACAGAAAATTACATCTATTTAAAAGTTTGCAGAGCTCGCACGGAAGCATCTAATATGATCACAATGAATACATAGAGAATTAGACTTCAATATAAGATGGTATGAAATATTCATGGCCATAAAAAGCATGATTTATGTAGAGACCCAACGTGCAACAATGAAATGAAGCTTTGTAATGAATAACTTAGGATCTTTGGGGAAAGTATTTGAAAGGTCTGCTTGTTTAAAAAGTAAAATGTTGCACAAATGGAGAAGTGAAGATACTGCTCTGCGTATGGGTTCTAGGTCACAGGAGTAGCTGTTGGAAACTGCTTTTAGGACATCAAAGTCTGCCATGTTCTAATCGAATGCTTTGAACATAATTTAAGTAAAATAGCAAAAAGACTCAATAACACTGTGAATGCCAATACATACCTTCCTTGATAGGTACTATGGGCAACTTTGTTGTATCCTGTGTACACACGTTCTAATTAAAACCAACTTTTACTCATTTTGTACATTTTTGTGACTACTAGTATTGAAAGACTTCTATTACTTAATTGTATAAAAGAGCACATTCCTCAAAAAGCTTCAGTTATGTATTAAATCTGTTTTTTTTTCTTGTTTTTACTTTTTTAAATTCATGTTGTGTTTTTTTCACACCCTATCCCTTTTGCCAAGAAAACATTGGTATATTACCGAGAGTGTAGTAGGAATATTCATTCATAATTGTTAATGATTCCATAAAGATAACTTTGAGAATATATAGTCATTTGTTTTCGTCTATATATTATGTTTTTTTCTATATAAAGGCAGATCACCATGAAATAAACTTTATTTTGGTTCAGGCACAATTCAAATTCTTTAAAAATATTTACATTTTATGGTCTACATTTTTTTGTTCTGCAACTCACAGGCTTAAACTTTAAACTTCTCATTGAAAGCTAGGGCATAATGATGTATCAACCATATAACAGTCTGGAAGTCAAAGCAGAATATGAATTGGGCAGGGCCTGAGGAAAAAAATTTAATTGTGTCTTTTAACAATGGAAAGAAATTTTTTGTGTCCTCTCAGTGCTTTTACAAAATTGGTAATTCCATCTTTAAGTAGCAGCTTCAATTTTAACATCACTGTTTACAGTTAAACCCTTTAGGAGCATAGTGTCAGGGCCCGAAGGCTCCGAGTAGGATTTGCGGACCAAGGAAGAAGCAAAGTCCAGCACAGTTCAAGGTATCCGAAGGGTTAAACAAGAGAGTGGTCAATGTCCAGGCAAAAGGGTCAATCCAGGCATAAAAGGTTCACAAGTCGAGAAGGCAGGCAAGAAGTCAAAACCGGAATCAATAAGTAATAATCACACTCAGGAACTCACAGAGTAAGACCTATAATCGGGCAATGTTTGGAGTACTCTGGCACCTTAAATAGTCCCCAGTTTGACGACAAAACATTCATGGTGATGTCATCACCATGACGCCACACGCCGTCTTCCTTACACATAGATTGTGTCTTTTGAAATGGTCAGAAATGAGATCTTTAACTAAAAAATATATGTATGGTTTAAAAATACTCTGCCATTTAGAAACCACCACACCAGAAAAATAATGATCAAGTTTTAGGAAGACTTGTACAGTCACATATCTATTTACTATCACTATTTTAATAATTTGAGAAATACCTGGACATGGACAACAATGCACAAGACTTCTTGGATTTTGTTTAAAATACATGTTTAAAATACATGTTTAAAATACATAGGTGGATTATAATCCTCTATATTCCCTAAATGTTTAGGCTAACTTTATGAATATGTTGTGCTTCTACCCAAAGACAAATACCCCATAGAATACAGTCATAATTCAGCAGGAATGTTTTCAAGCATTTTGGTTCCACCTGCCATTAGACACTAGCTTCACAGGCAGCAAGACTCTCTGTCTGCAATCACCCCTAAAAAACGTTTGCTTCAATAGAAAGCTAATGTAGGCCCAACAATACAACAAACAACTGGTGCTTTACCAAAGACTTATTTTTTATTTATTCTTAAATTACATTCGGTCCATAAATACATCTCTGTATATGTTTTTCTTACTTTTCGCACCTTTTTTTTTTAGCTCTTTGTCCTTAAGTAAAGTAAGTGTAAAGTATAGACCTGATTAGTATCCACTAAAGTATTATTTCTGTCTCACATCCTTGACATAGAAAATGCAGTATATTTTAACAGAAACACTGTTAAAGTTGTTTTTTTTTTGTACTTGACCTTGATGTCTTGGAATTCTGTTCATGTATGTATTCTCCACAATAAGCTGCATGCCTTTAAACCTCAAGGGCTGAAACAAGCAATGCAATAAGTGGCTCAGACATTCTGATTGATATATCAATGCTAAAGAAATTATATAAAAATGTGCCTTTTGGTAGTCCTTGTGGACAATAACTTGCAGCTCATATACCCCCTGGTAGTTTGACAAGTTCAGTTTCTAAAGGTATTTCAAAACATAAGATTTATAGTTTTAATCTGTTATATGGGTCAGATGACATTCCATGCTGAATGTTCATGTTATATATTGTTATGTTGTTGGGCCATAAATAAATCCATAGGCTTAAGTCTAGGTAAGAAACAGAGGGGGCAGCATAATATCCATTGCCAACTGATTACTGTAATCATAATTAAAATAAAGTGGGTCTAGAGAGATGCTTTAGTCTTAGTTTTATTGTTGTAAGATGTAGATTACTGTCTGAAGGAATTTACTATAATGATAATATAGCAATTTGTTTGTTTTGTCATTTCGAAGGTTGAGTCATTGCTATGGTTCCGCAATGAGCTGTAGGAAAAACACTTATAAGCGATGTTTTTATGGCTTACTTTAACTACAACTGTCTCTGTGTTGTTTCCTTCTTTTTCATTTGGGCATTACTCATCTGGAGATTGTGTGTTTCTAATGTGAATGAAAGCTGAGAAGACTTCAGATGAGGATGACAAAAAGAAATATGTGGTAGAGTGTTTGATCTTTAGCTCTCGTATGTGTCATATTGTTGCAGGCCAATTTTTGTGGGTAAAGGGAAATGTGATATACTCATGCTCCAATAATACTCTGAAAATGCAGTTTTTAGATAAATCAAGATTCTATAAAGATTTTCTCCCTAACAAACACAGACAACTTGGTTGAAATTCATCCTGTGATTTTGTAGCTGCGTGGCAACGGTTTTGTTTGTATATAGTGGATCCCTTGAACTAGGGGTATAACTACAGGGAAAGCAGACCCTGAAGTTGCGGTAAGGGTGGGGGGCAGGATTGTAGAGGGCCTAGTGAGCAATTAAAATTTATCTTGATAGAACAGGTCAACTTATCAATGTTTTGGGGCCCTAAATTGAATTTGCTGTGGGGCCCAGTAACATCTAGTTACACTATTGCCTGCTTGTACAATGTCTTCCATGGTATCCTGCACATCATATAGTTGACTTCAAGGGGCAAATTCACTAAAGCGCGGAAAAGCGCTAGCGACAGGTTCGCTGGTGTTCACCACACTTCGCCAGGTGAATTTTCTCCAGCGATATGCAAATTCACTAAGAAGACGAATTTGCATACGGCGCGAACTTAAATGTATAATAGAGGTGTATGTTACAGCCAATACATTACACTACACAAGCCCAGGAAACCTTTAATAAATAAAATAAAGTTGTTCTATTGCCCTAAACATGTGCCCACTGTATAGCTAAGATGCCATATGTAAGGAAATGCAGGGGGGGGAAGGAGGGTAACCCTAAAAAAAATTTCCCTGTTTTTCAGACTATCACCCTACAAAAGGTAAAAGACGCCAGCGTTTTTTGGGACTTAGAAAATAATTTCAAGTTTTTTTTTTTCAAACTCCTATCTATTGTTTAAGAAGATTTGAAACAGACTTCTTTAAGCCTGCTGCTTCAACACACACTCCTATCTATTGTATTGAACTTCACCAGGTCTGACCTGGCGAAGTAACATCTAGCGTAAGAGGTAACTACACTAGCGAATTTTCACCAGGGACACTGTCATGACCTCAGCTCGTCCATTTTGGCGCCAATGGAGCCTACGGACTATAAGCCTTGCCCAATTATAGGTTTTGCTTTCCTGGGTGTGATTCTACTGTTATGGATTCCTGTGTACCGACTTCTGCCTGTTATTCCGTTTTGACCCTATTGTGCCTGGATTGACCCTTTGCCTGGACTTTTGACCTCTCTTTTGCCTAACCCTCTGTACTTTGACCTCTTGTACTTTGAACTTTGAACACTAACACTGAGCCTTCAGGCCCTTACAATCAGAAAGAGAACGGGCTGTGAGGTATGCTAGAATATTGATTTAACCAGTCTATTCTTTAGTGGTGATCCTCCATTTAATAAACTGCACCTTCCTGCATCTCCCCATGGCAGCAGAGGAATATTGACGAATGGTGGAAGTTGTAGTACAACAGCTTGAGGCTTTCATTGTTGGATCTCTCCAACATTGAGTAGAAACACTGGAGGCCAAGAGGTGATACAGAATGTTGGAAAAGAATGAGGATTTGAAAAATCGATAGGACAAACTTTTGCAACACAAAACACAGCAAAACAAAACCAACTGAACATGTAAGAGGAAATTGTTTAGTAGCAGTAAAGTTTGTAATTTTGTTTTTCCTGTACTAACTTGTTGTGCAGTATTGTATACTTGTGACCGCATTTTTTCTACACTTCAACAATTAAAGAAATTAAAACATTTTTTTTGAGGGGGTTTGGGTAACATTGCCAATTTTTAGATTTATTTGTTGGGGTGGGAAACAGTATAATTCCCTTTCTCTAACATTAACTTTTAATAATTACCTTTTTACCTCTCTTTTTTTCAACACGTTTTCATATTGCTGTCTTCCTTGAATGCATTTTTCCCTTGCCAATTTGATATACGATAAGATTTCAAGAAATTCGTCTTGTTATAGATGTCTTGTCATCTTTTTTTTGCTGTCACCAAGAATAAGAAAAGAAGAAAAGAAATAGAAAAGGAGTTGCAGTGATTTAGACAATAGCCTGAGGCACTGGTTCCTTTTCAGAATGTAACTGGAGTTCTCACATGCAGTCTTCTGAAATGCAGCTGGACCTTCTCTCAGATTTGTTTTCTATTAAAAATGTATGTGTTGGAACATCGATACAGCCTTAAAGAAAAGAACTATGCCCCTTGAAGTTAGCATGATTCAGACTAAGAAGATATTTTCCTTTATCAGAATGGTCACTTTCTAGTGAAGTCACTTTATTGTGGTAGGGTGGCCTGCATGGCTATGGGAAGATTAGAAAATGAAGCTCTGATTACTGCAGGATAGTTACATGTCTAAGTGCAGTTTTACTTATATTGAACGACATCTATTGTAGGCAGTTTTTCTCCTGGGCCACTGGAGTGTCATAATTTGAGTTCTTGCAGTGTTTTCAAAAGTAAGAACACTTTATATAGGTCACTGGAGGGTCAGTCACATGCTCTTTCTATATTGACTTACAGAAATGTAATATTTTTCTCACCTGCAGGAATGAAACTAACTGAAATTCAATCAGTTCAGAGCATTATTGACCAGATGATTCAGAAAATATAATCTTTCACAACGTAGATATAATCTTTTAATAGCATTTTTAAGTAGCTTGGTTTAGCCCTGAATCATCTCAGGTAAGCGAAGGCCACAATGGATATATTTTCATTTATTGTATATACAGGTATGGGATTCATTATTCAGAAAGCTCAGAATTATGGGATGGTCATTTCCCATAGTCTGCATTTTAATCAAATAATTGAAGTTTTTACAAGTGCCTTGTGGATCTCAACTAATTTATATTGAATACTAATTGGAAGCAAAACTATACTGCTGGGTTTCTTTAATGTGTAAATTATTTTAGTAGACTTATTATGAAGATCTAGATTATAGCAAGACACCGTATCCAGATACCCCAGGTCCTGAACATTCTGATTAACAGGTTTTATACCTGTGCTCCCATATTTAAGGTCCTCACAAGGAGACCATCACAGAAACAGTAAAGTAAAAGCATATATTTTATAGTTCACTGCCACCACCATGAGCACTATGGCTCAGTAACAAAACAATGGTATCAATTGTATTTAACATTATATAATGGAATAGATAATCTGCTGATTTTTAAAGTTTACCTTGATTGTATTATTATTCACAACCTTGAATGTTGTGAATGTTGTTAGGACATATTCTTAGGACATACTGTTTAGTTATTGCCTTGTATATGCAATGAATAAACACTAATTACTTAATCCAGCCACTTGGAATGATGATCCCCCCCCCCTTTTTTCAGATTCTATTGCACTGCCTGTTACATCTGATAACATATGACACGTCACATCTTGCTATCAACTGTACTGTAGGTGCACTGAGCATTTAAGGTTCCTATTCACAGCAGAGTGATATGGCCCTCTTCTGATAAGATTCATGATGGGTACCTGCCTAGACCCATGCTCTCTAAAATCTATGCATTTAGTTGTCGCTCCACTCTTTCTTGTGGTGATTCTTGTTTCCAGGATGTTGATCATGGTCTACCAGTAGATCCCAAGAATGTTACTGGTAGACCGTGACTTGCCAGCTGCCTGGACCAGAGAGGAGGAGACGTGGAACACCTGCCACCACTCCCGCTGCTGGTGAAGGCCTGTGTGTTCTGCTTTGGGACACACAGTCCCTTAGTAGAGATGGACGCCTCGAGGAGCCTGGAAGAGGACCACTGCTGTCGGAAACAGCAGCAGCTGATACAGCCCTGCCCCTTCCCCAGTTGTAGTGTGTCAGTGCTCCCTCCTCTCCTTCCCTCCCTCAAACCCCCTGCCTTATCTCTCCATACCCTGGCACTCAGTGAGCCTGGCTTCCATTATCTTGAAATCCCGCCTTCTGAAGCTGCTAGCAGCCTATCAGGGTGCCATTAAGGGTCAGAACTCCATTTATTGATAAGTGGGGTGCAGGGGATGGGGGTACAGCTTCTTCATTAGCACACAATGAAGGAGGTGGCACTTGTCTGTGTAGTGCTAGCTGCTGAGTGCCAGTTGGGTGAAACTTGGGGTAGACACAATAGGCTTCTGCAGGTTAAAGGGGTTGTTCACCTTTGAGTTAACTTTTAGTATAATGTAGAGAGTGATATTCTGAGACAATTTGCAATTGGTTTTAATTTTTTATTGTTTGTCGTTTTATAGATATTTAGCTTTTTATTCGGCAGCTCTCTATTTTGCAGTGTCAGCAATTTGGTTTCTAGGGTACAAATTACCCTAGCAACCCTGCATTGATTTGAATAAGAGACTGGAATATGAATTGGGGATGGACTGAATAGAATGATAAGTAATAAAAAGTGGCAACAACAATTCATTTGTAGCCTTACAGAGCATTTGTTTTTAGATGGTGTCAGTGACCCCCATTTGAAAGCTGCAAAGAAACAGAAGAAAATTGCAAATCATTAAAAAACTATGAAAAATAAATAATGAAGACCAATTGAAAAGTTTCTTAGAATTGGCCATTCTACAATATACTAAAAGTTAACTTGAAGGTGAACCACCCCTTTAACACAATCATAAAGAATTACTATGTATATCGTCTCTGTTCCCCCTCACTGCAATGGACACAAATATCTCTTGGCCTGGCACTGATTTCCATAAAACCATCAATAACTGTGTTGCACACTGTGTATGTCTTTGTTTCTTTTCTGCCATTGAAAGTTTTGTCTTGCTTTATTGCAAGCATAGTGTAGTATTATAACCGTTTTATGGGCTTGGGATACTTGTTCTTGTGCCGTAGGGTAGACGGCCCACTATCTCCTGGTGGGGGCCAGGTGTCAAGAGTACATCCCAGAGTAACAAAGTCTGGGCACCCCTGGTATAGGGCTAAATGAACTCGCCCATATTGCATTTGAACCCGCAAAGGTCATATATCTATGGGGTAAGGTTAAAAAAACTCTATAGGGCAAAGGTTGCGTCATCCTCTTCCTATAGGTGTGCATTAGCCTCTGTTATGAGCCAGTTTTGGCCCAGGGACTAAATTTTAAGATTATATGGCCAACAAAGGGGATAACAAAATTAGGCTAAACATTCACTTATTTAGCAATGTATTCACATTTTAAATGTGAATAAACACCTTGGCACATGATTACATGCTGCTCCAGTTACCACTTTCCAAATGTAAAAGGCTTCCTTACTACAATGCCATTTCAGCAATCTTGGCCCAATCCATTGAACATCTCAATCAATGCTTCTCTATAAGTTGTTCAGTGCTGCTTTGCATTCAGTAGTGAAACTGGTGTGTAAAGTAGCCATCAATCCCCCAGTAAATTGGTGTATGTTTTCAAATTCAAAAAGATACAAGATGAGAGACAGAGTTTATTTGAAGTGAAGCGCTGCCCTTAAATTAAGGAATAATTCAAAATAAGGTGATTGGCTTTGACAACCCACAGTAATAAAGAGTTGCAGTTAGACTGAAGACTACGGTTGGTTTAAAATCTATGCAGACCAGAATCTTGTGAGTTACAAATAATTAACCAGTACACATTGATTTAATCTAAGTTGCACGAGTATTCCATGTGTGAATATTCAGAAATGTACTACAGATCATTTACTCAATGTTGTTCATAACACTTTGTTTTTCCATCCAAAGTAAATGTGCAAAGACATAAACGTTAAAAAGACAGTCAAGCCTATTTTGTCAGGGATATAGAAAAGTAAAGGTATTACAATTTCCAGGCAATTGCTGCTGCAAAAAAAGAAGCTTTGCTTCTAGAATTCATTTGATAACGTGCTCAGCTGCCATCGGCTTTTTAAATGGCTCATGGACAATGAATTTAGGTACCCATCAAGTGACAGCGACTTGAATACACTTAGACAGTGACAATTTATTTGCACTTAGCTCTAATTAGGCTTTCATTTATTGCTACACATTTTTTGGACCATATACTGTATATCCTAATGCCCATGTTTATTTAATGAAACACACCTTTGCAAGCATCTTTTTCCAGAGAAAACAAATAATTAAAGTCTTCCACTCCTCTAACCAGTTTAGTTGCACTTCTCTGCACTCTCTCCAGCTCATTTATATCCTTCTAAAGGACTTGAGTCCAAAACTGTACTGCATCCAGGTGAGGCCTTACCAGAGACCTATAAAGAGGCATCATTATGTTTTCATCCCTTGAGTTAATGACTTTTTATGCAAGATACAACTATATTTGATTTAGTGGCCACAGAATGGCACTGCCCAAAATGATCCTTCTCAGTTAAGGAAACTCCCATTTAGGTGGCGATTTACTAAATTCACGTGAATAGATAGAAGTTCGATTGAATTCGATCGAATTACGATCGTAGGATTAATTTGATTGGTCGAATATGCAAATATGGCTTATTCGATCATCGAATGATCGAATAGATTTGAATGATCGAATATTCGATCATCCGATCAGCGAAGGATTTTAAATTTATTCGCCTGCCTACTTCGCCAGAGTGAACCTACCGAATTGTAATAGAAGCCTATGGGAACCCTCCCATAGGCTTCTGAGGCTAAGTCCTGATCTAATAGGATTCGTAGAATCGAAGTCTTCGATTGTTCAAATCGTACCAATCATTCCAATAATCGAATAATTCATTTGAATGATCGAACGGTCGTTATTCGATCGGTATTCAATCGTCGAATGATCGAAGATCGAATAAAAGGGTAGCCTAAAACTATTCGATTAGCATTCGAAAATCTAATATTTTTTGGGTAATAATAGTAAATTTGCCCCTTAGTGTATAACTTGCATTTATATTATGCCAAAGTACGTGACCTTGCTTTTATCAACATTGAACCTCATTTTCCAGTTTGCTGCGCAGTTTCCCAACTTAGACAAATCACTCTGCAAAGTGGCAGCATCCTGCATGGAACCTATAGTTCTGCACAGTTTAGTATCATCTGCCCACCTCCAGGTCATTAATAAACAAGTTGAAAATCAAAGGTCCAAGTACAGAGACACTAACAACACTGGTCCAATTAGAAAATGTTCCATTTACCACCACTCTTTGTAGTCTATCTTTTAGCCAGTTCTCTATCCAGGTACAAATACTATGTTCCAGGCCAACATCCCTTAATTTAACCATTAACCTTCTGTGTAGCACTGTATCAATTGCTTAAGCAAAGTCTAAGTAAATGGAAATTAAAGGAGTTGTTCACCTTCAAAGAACTAGTTGGTTTGCGTTAAATCACCAGAAATAATTACTTTTTCTAATTACTTTCTATTTGTGACCTTTTTTCCTAATATTGAAGTGTAAAGTGACATTTTTCACATTCTAAAGCAGCTCTGGGAGGGGGGTCGCCGACCCCCAAAAATGTTCTAAATTGATACATTTAATTAATAAATTTCTTATCTTTGTCCTTGCTGAGCAGAATCTCTGGGTTTTATTACAGGCAGCTGAACTGATACAATAGTTGCCAATACTCCAGAGATGTTGCTGATAAATGTATCAACTAAATGTTGCAAAATTGTATCAGTTTAGAGTCTGCGCCTGAATTACTGAGCTGCCAGAATGAAACACTATAGACACAAACATTCAACTTTAGACTTTAAATTTTGAAAAACAGTAAAAAATAAAAGATGGAAAGTAATTGAAAAAAGTCTTTATTTCTGGGGAACAATCTGAAAGCAACTGAACTGAAAAAAGTGTTTGGAAGGTGAACATCCCCTTTATTTCATCCACAGACTAATTTGTCTGACAAGATCTATTACTCATAAAACTATGCTGGCATGAACTCATAGTATTATGATTTGCAATGAAGTCCAGTATTCAGTCTCCCCTTCAAAAGGCTTTCCTACCACTGATGTCAGCCTATAGTTTTGAGGCTGAGAACAGGATCCCTTTTTGAATAGCAGCATTAGCAATTCAATTCTCCAGTTCCTGAGTGAATCCTGAAATATGAAGTAAGGAGGTTTGGCAGTCACATAGCTAAGCTGTCTAAGTACCCTGGGATGACTACCATCTGGTCCTGGACATTTGTTTATCTTAACATCATTAGTTGTATTACTAAAATTGGGACTTAAGAAGGAAACCTGCATTAACTGGTACCTTTTTTGTGTAGACAGACGAAAAATAACAGTTCAGAATCTCTGTTTTTTTTCTGTTCTCATCAACCAGCTGACCCCCCTCTAATATTAAGGGCCCCACCCCTTCCTGCCTAATATTTTTACTATTTACAAATTTAAAAAATAATTAGGATTATTTTTACTGCGTGCTGCAATACCCATTTCCATATTGATTGCAGCTTGCTTTATAACTTATTTGCATGATTTAATGGCCTCCTTGTACCTTATAAATATTTGTGTTCTCCCAGCTAACTTGAAAGCCTTAAAATAATGTATTTTCTTACCCATCTCAACACCAACACTTTTATTGCACCAAAAAGTTTTTGTTTTGCAACCACATTCCTTGCTTACGAGGGGACTATATACTGACGTATATTTAGCAGCATTTTACACTTCCCATTTTTGTTCCGTGTTTAACCCTGTGAAAAGAATTTCCCACTTAAAGAGATACTGACACCTGCAATTAAACTCTTTTTTACATCTATTATAATATTGGCTTTTAAAGCTACTTCTAACTTTGCCATAAAGTATTTTCATGATGCTTTTACATTACCTGTCTGATCCCCCATGTTCCTGTATGAGGGGGCTGCCATATTTGTGCAGCAGTCGTCTGTTAGCATTAGAAACTGTAACTAACAGGCTGAGATGGGACAGTCAGGTTGGCAAGTTCAGAGTGTCAGAGAGTCAGGCTTAGGAACTTCGACCAACAATTATATACAAAAACAAACCTCTCAGCAAAAAATTATCAACATGACCTAAAGGTAACATTTAATGTACATTCGTATGTTAAAATTAATTTTTTTGTGTCAGTATCACTTTAATATTGCCCTTATACTGTACGTATTGCATATCTAAAATTTTGTGTTTTAGTTACACCCTTAAAGAGTTGCCTCTGGATCATAATCTCAAAGGAGACCATGTTATGATCACTATCCCCTAAATGCTCTCACACACACAAATGCTGGAGATAAATTTGGTATTCTTAGACCCAAAAGAGACTGATTCCTAGTAGGTTCTTGAATGAGCTGAAATAAAAAGTTGTCATTCAGCATGTTTACAAATTTCTGAATTGGCAACCCCATTACCCCAGTCAATGTCTGGATATTTAGTCACCCATTATATTAACTTGACCTACAGTAGTTGCGAAGTCCCTTCTGTTTGTAAAAGTAGCTGGGTTTAATTGCCCTATTGAAATCTCGTTTAAGTCTATATAATGGACACAGGTCATGAAACAAACTGGCCCAGCATCTAACCCTCAAGATAATTTTGTGCAGTTATTTCACATAATGACACCACGTAGCTAGAAATCGACATTTAGTATGATTTGGTTTGGATAGGCAGTCAACAGCTTGCATAGTATGGATACAATCAAAGTCAAGAATAAATATGTCTGCCAGACAAGATGGCATCACTGTTTTGTTAAATATGGATAATTCCTGTTGACATGCAGTTTTAATGCGATTTCTTTACTGAATATGCGCTCAGTTCATAATTAGGAAAAAACGCTGTATTATCTTGTTATTGAAATTTATTAAAATCAGATGTCATTGCTACACATTATTATTATTATTATTATTATTATTATTTACTTGAAGAGGGTTAATGTCTGTTGCACTCAGGGCCATTATGTTTGTCCTGCCATAAGAGTACAGGAACAATGGCATGAAATGTCAATCAGCAGAAGATATAATGATATACAATATATTCTTGATGAGCCCTAATTCATACCTACAAGTGTTGGCACACTGAATTAGAATGTGTTATTAGGAAAACTGGCAGCACACAGCTTTGGAATTCCTGAGAGGTGCCTGCCTGTCACTGCCAGCGACTGATAAAGGCAGAGTGTTTGCCTTTGTTTTCTCACCGAGAGCCATTAAAAATACGCAGGGTAATAACTGCTAATAATATCCCACTGAATAACCTTGATTACCCTTTTCTTCAGTATTGTGGACATTCAATGTTCTGTGTTTAATGTCATCTCTTGAAGATATTTTCATTTTTGCTTACCCCGTTGGACAGATTGAATAACTGTTTATAATGTGCATGCTTCCAATTTAGGATGGTTTACAATACAGTCAAAAGGCAACTGGATATCGGAGTTTTTTTTAAGTAAGCTTCTTCATTTCAATTTAAGTGGTAGGGAATTCCATGGCATTTAAACCATTGATGGTAGTAAAGTCACAGACATCCAAACACAATGATTCCATTGAACTTCAGTAAGGTGTTGGCTGAAACTCACCGATGTGTGAAAATGTGATCTGGTCACAAATGCCCCTAAGCTGCTACTTACCCCCTCCGTGCAGGTCCCCTCCAGCCAGGTTCCCAGGCGCCGTCTTCGTCCACAACGTCTTCTTCCATCGGCGATCTGCCGCACATGCGCAGTAGGACACATTTGCCAGTTTGTACTACTGCGCATGCTCTGAAAGTTCATGAGGTTCAATCGTCGAACTTCGTGAAGTTTCGGCACATGCGCAGTAGTACAAACCAGCAAATGCGTCCTACTGTGCATGAGTCGCGGATCGCTGGTGGTCGAAGATGTCGCCCGGGAACCTGGCTGGATGGGACCTGAGCGGAGAGGGTAAGTAGCGACTTTGCCCCGGGGGATAGGTAGGCGGGGGGGTGGGTATGGGGGGTTAGGGGTTAGCGTGGGAAGGGTCGAATTCCCCTTTAAGGTGCACCATCTTCTGTCCCAGGTTGTTGCTGAGTTTGAAATACACTTACTGAAGTTCAATTGAACTATTGGGATTGGATATTGGTGACTTTACTACCCTCAAGTGTTTAAATGCCAGGGAATTCCCTACCACTTCAGTTGAACTGAAGAATGCACTTGGATGAGTGGTGAAACATTTTCAAGAAAAACTCTTAATGTCCAGTTGCCTTTGACTTAATTCTGCTAGATCTGGATAAATGAGAATCTTCATAGACAATGGTTTACAATGATTTATACTTCTTCCATAAACCTTAATAGAATAAAGTGTGGAATGATGGGGGAAAAAAAACCCTCAGAATTCCATTAAAATGACATTTTTGGCAGAGATTGCTCTGATCTTAGTCCTTGGCAGATGGCATATCTGTTCAGACACATTTGCAAGGCTATAATATAACTCATTATAAAATGCAAACTGTTGGGAAAGGTTAAGAAGGTTTTTAATGCCTTTACTTCATTGAAATGCCATTGTACGTAGTTAAATGACTTTTTAGCCCTGTCACATAGACATATACAAAAAACACTGTAACAGCTGGTATATAAAAAAAGATGCCTGAATGTGTTTAAGCTGCAGCTGAATATGTGTGTATATGCTGATGTGTCTGTGACTCTTCATGCATACATTTATACCAGGCACTTACTGAAAAGGCAGCAACTGTTCTTAAATTGGACAAATTTAGTGAATTCCAGAAAGTACAGAACCAGAGTACTCAAGGAAAAGACAACATTGCTGCACATACAGTACACCCATATAAATATGTATATATATATATTTTTCTTTTTTTTTTTACATTGTCTGAAATAATAAACTATCACCCTAGTACTCACTCACTCACTCCTGTCCCCTAAATCTATCTCTGTAATAGTTGGTGGCATTTCTACCAGAGCTTATCATTGGCTGTATATGTTGTTTATTCTGAGGACACTGATAGTAAAGTCTTGTTAAATGTGCCCATCTGACCAAAACCTGCCCCATTTCATGCATTAGTTACTGCTAAGGTTTAAGAGAGGATAAAAAGTAACAGTGACTTGGAATAAATTTGCAGTTAGCTCATAAGTGTCTGAGACAGAGAGTTTTAAAATGGCATTTGGGTGGAGACAAGGAACTATTTATGCTGCCTCTGTCATTATCTTACCTGTCTTATCGTCAACTGTATGCTTTGAATGGGTAACAATGTCTTAAACTCCTTCCCCCTAAAGCAATGAGTACTTTTATAACAGAATTTATGAACGACTGCAGAACAAAGCATGAAATTACATGAAAAAGATAGCAATTTTTACATAATTTAAAGGAAATTTCTAATAACCCATTATGGATTTATATGACATACCTGGAAGAGGCTTAGTTCAAAAAGTATTTTTGAAGTCGGTCAAGTACGGCTTCATTAGAGTCGAGGGTTGTCTGAAGTAGTAACCCTGCATTATTATTATGATTTTACAGTATAAGTTATCCCTCAGGAAAAGCTTACTGTTGACAACCAGTTTTTGATAATTTAATTATGAGGATTATGTAGTAACTAGGCAAAACTAGCCTTTGTGATTCCCATGAAGAGGCATGTGATCAATATGTTCCTCACCAAAAATTAGATGTTGCTCTCAGTGGACTCAAAACAGGTGCTTATTTTTGATTTTCTTGCTTCGAGGCAAGCTTTGAGTTAATAAAACTTAGGTGTACTACCAGATTCTCCTATAGGCTGCTAGTCTGAATAGGAACTACCAAATAGCCAATCACAGCCCTTATTTGGCTCCCCAGGAACTTTTCATGCTTGTGTTGCTCCCAAACTCTTTTTCCATTTGAATATGGCTCACATGTAGATATTAGTCTCTACCCATCATATACTTCTACTGGTTGTGGTTATTAACTGCAAATGTATCCCATGTCACAGAGTATGACACCATTAAGAAAGCCTTGTGCTATGTGTCAGGTTGAGCCACAGGTGAGTGGCTAGCAGGTAGAAGCCTAGGTGCTGTATAACATTGGTAAAGCGGATATTTGAGGTGTTGATAGGCTAGAAAATGTTATGGAGAAGAATGTTAATGAAAATTATGGCAATATAACAAATTAAAGTAATATATAAAAATACACACATTATTACATTGGCTAGTGGTCAGGTGCAGGCAGCCACCATGACAAGTCTGTATAACAGGTCGAGGTCGGTGGCAGCCTGAAGACAGAGAGTAGTCCAGTAAACGGGCCAAGATCAAATACCAAGTGATCCAGCAGAGTACTGGTAAGGGGAACTGGAGCAGAAGAAGGGTACAAAACAGAAGACCAGAAAGGAAGATAGGCAGGAACCAGGCAAGGGAATGACAGGCCTGCAGAAAGACTAGCTAGATCTGACTGTAAGGATTAATTATCAAGCAACAAGGGTTGCCAGGAGTAAGCTTATCCATTATTTGCAGATTTAAACCACATGAGATTAACGAGATAGGTGGAGAAGAGACAACAGCATGGAGACATAATGGATAGACCTCAAAATAACTGACCAGTCAATCCTGTAAACCTCTAGTGGCTCAGGACATTAGTGCAGGTACAGTCCAATACGATGTCTAGGGTTTGTTTCCCATTGCTTCCTGACACTATGTGAAATTAAAATTTATAGTGCAATAAATCATTTATTCAGACATTTGCAATTTTTATTACCTTCCCCTTTAAGGAAGTACTTCCCAAACTGTGGAGCAGTGTAGGCCAATTAGGGTAAAATTTTGTGATGCAGTTTCTGGAAAGCCCAGCTTATTCGGAACCCTTAAATACTTTCCTTTATATCCTTGATATCCTTTTCTTTATATCCTTGACTATTAAAGTGATTCCATATATAAGCATGGGATCCATGGAAACCTATTACACAGAAAGCTCTGAATTACAGGAAGGTCATCTTCTATAGATTCCATTTTAATCAAATAATATACATTTTTAGAATGATTTCATTTTTTGTCTGTAATAACAAAACAATAGCTTGTACTTAGTGGAGGTAAAACAAGTCTATTGGGTTTAATAAATATTTAAATGATTCTTTAGTAGACTTTAGGTCCAAATTATAGAAAATACCAGGGCCCAAACATTCTGGATAACAGGGACTTTGAGAGAGAAGACTTTGCAGCTGGGGGGCCTGGGGGTTGGTGCGGGTTCAAAAAGCTTACACCAAAAGGTTTAAAAGTCTCTGCTGTAAGACATGATGCTCAATATGATGGAAATACCCCTTGTATGGAAAACGTCAGGTCCCAAACAGTCTGAAAAAAGATCTCACCCATGAATATAGTCATAAATACATTTTAAAAAATAACATTTTAAAAGGTAAAAAAATTCCAGTAGCTACAGCCAATTAAAGCCTGTAGACAAAAGTCAACCATCCTTATTTCTAAGTACATTTATTGTATACGGCTGTGTTATGTATATATAGAGAGGGATGGTATTTTATAAAAAAAAACAGCGGTCTTCGTTGAATCATGTCTGTTTTGAAAGTCAGTGAATGTTTCTAAAAGACTGTTGTTGTTTTATGTATCTCTTGGAAATTATTGATGTGGAAAGGAGCATGGTATCCACTGGACTTTAGCTAGCTGTGTTTCTCAGTCCCTTCAGCTTGTGCCATTCCTTGCTGTTGTTTGTACGGTTGGACCTGTTGGATTCCTGTCTTTGTTCACCATCAGCTGCATTGTAACTGTGCATATTTATTTGATGATCCACACTCAAGAGATAAATCTATTTCCCTTCTCGGAACACCAAGTTTCAGCTCTCCAGAAAGCTGAGAACATGGTGTATTATGCAGTAGCAACCTCCAGCTTGCTGGGTTTTACTGTGAAGCCCCTATCAGCCCATTTGTTCATGCTTTTCATTAGTGAAAGCACCCGCTGAGAATCCATAAGCAGAACTACACATATCCCAGTGTCTTATTCATTCAGCATCGCTCGAGGAGTCAAGGACGCTGGAAACTTGCTTCTTTTCTTAGCTTTTTCTCTTTGAAATCACATTTCTTTCAGCAGCACAGAATTCCTCTGCAGATTGAGATCAGGTGGAGGGAATGTTTTATAAAGACGTGATATCATTCCTTATGCACATAAACAATCCTGGTGGCTCAGGCTACAGTCAAGTTCACATTGCATGTGTTATGCATTCACTTTTAAGTGTAAGGGGGATTTACAGCAAAACACTAGATAGGAGGAAAGTGTTACTCATAAAACCCAGTAATTTACAGGCTGTTTAATGGCTTGTGCAAACATTCCTTTGCTATTTCTGGAGAACATTTACAATTTCTATCAGTCTGTTATTTAGTGTATATACTGTATATATTTCACTGTGTCTAGACTCCCCTACAAAATTCCCTGTGAGTATAGTCTGTATATATTAATATGGAGATTATTCTTTGATAGTACAAAGCTGTCCATCAAAATTACACTTGTGTTTTGTAACAAAAAGCTGTGATGCACCTATTATACTAAATATAGCCTGAAAGTCGTCAGAGTAAAAGCCTGCCATCACTGCACTTAAGTGATGGCAGGGATGGCAGGGCTCAGTATCATTCATTATCTGTTATCCCTGGTGGATGAAACCCTGGCAGGCCATCATCGATAACAAGATGCAATAATGCAAACAATTTTCTCTGATACTTCTCCATTTACTCTGTATTCCCTAGACTGAAAATATTTTTTAACATTGAGATGGGCACACTAATAAAAATGTGCTATTCTGCAACCAATCAGTTTGTTTCTTTCATTTTCAGACTTGTAGTAGACCTTTCCAAACTAATTTCTCTTTGCTCTTAGCAACAGCACTTGAACAAGTTAGCACCTCTGTTCAATAATCATTGTTATTGCCTGTAGTGTAGAGAAGCAGGAGAGCCCAGTCAACCCTGGTTTTCGCCGACACCCTTTTGGGATCCGACTCACGGTTGAGATTCTGGAGTGTCTCATTGTTGAGACTGAGGTGGGGCCAACAGGATGAGAGTTATGAAGAGCCTAGAGAAGTCCTTGAGTATTAGTTTATAGATGTCTGTGTTGCAACTTCTCTCCAAAATATTTGACCAGTGGTGTAACAAAGTTGGGTCAGGCCACCCTGCAGAAAAATTTCAGAGCAGCTTGGCGCACTGGATCTCCAGCTCGGCACTCTTTGAATAAGTGGATTCAGGACATTACTGGTTTAAGATCCACTGAAGATTGAACCTGTGTTATTGGCCAACATTAGCACATGAAAATGTACTTTACAAATACAGTGCTTTCCAGTGTTTGTGTACATTTTCGAGCTTGAAATCCAATCATGGTGAGCCTAAGGGTAAAACTGTTATTTATTTTATTTTTGCAATTAGCCATTTTGGGGGAAAAGAGTGTATCAAATAAAATTAATGTGGCTATTTTAAAATGGCTGAGGCGGTACACTTCTCAACACATCTCTTGCAGCAGCAAGCTTAAATTTATCTTTATGTTCCCAAGGAGAACAGCACAGTTTATATTAACATTATTTATTACCCAAGTACCACTCTGGGGACTGTATGTGGATTTCAGCTATAAACTGGTCCGGCCTATACAGTGCGATTTAAGATTCCACTGTGCTAAAGCTAGAGGTCATAATAGTTGAGATCTAAAATGTTTTGTAGAATGTTATGAACCACATTATTGATTTTAATGTATGTGTGATATATATATATAATTACATTTTTAGCAAATTCTACCACTGGGGAAATAATCTTGGAAGGCTGGAAGCTTCATTACTATCAATCTGTGGTTTCACCCTCAGTCATGGGGAATGAAAGGGACACTAAAATGACACGTTCTTGTATGAAAGGGCACATTAAAATGCTCACTTATAAATGGGTCTGCCTTTGTATCCCTGGATACCTTTATTACATGTGCAGTTTTTTTATTTAAATTATTATGTGCATATACACTTGGCATTTGGTTTGTAGCAGCCAACTGAAATCCATTTTTCCAACATGCAATTTATTTTCTTCTCTGTAGTGTTTAATATTCACCTTCCACAGTATACTTTAAAATCGCAGTATCTGTAAACCTCATTTCCTTTGATGCTAACATTGTCTTACATGCTCGTACAATTTATATATTTTTTTCTATCATTTACAGTAATCAATTTGCCTAAAGATTGGGCTTTTAGTTTTTTTTCTTGTGTGTCAGTGGTTTAGTCCATGACTTACCGTGGATGCAGTTGGACAAAGCTGATATTTTTTTTGTCTTGGGCATAAGCATTCTGATTTCTGATATAAGATATCTATTTTGTTTTTGCAATAAAGTGGGTGCACTAATAAGGCCAAAAAGATTGCTGATCTGTAACTAATTGGTGATTTGTCTATGGGCCATCCTGGGTGCAGTTCCATAAAGAAGATGTTTTTTCTCTTGGATAAAATATATAAATATATAAATACTGATCTCTGCGTGGCACCCTGGGTGCAGTGTGGTGTACAAGAGGGGGTCACATCTTGTTGGAATGCAGGGAAGGTAAAAGCCTGGTGAACTGAGCTTCTAACTGATGGAGGTGTGTCTTTGATTAATGGAGATGTTGACCTTTTAATTATCTAACAAATGATAACAATAGTTGGTTGTTTATATTTTAAGGCCTGAAGAGATTCATCAAGATTCCAGGTGCCTCAAAGTGGCAACAGACACAGGGCTGGATTTAAATAGAAGGCGCCACTAGGCCCACTGGCATTTGTCGCCCCTGTCCTCCCCAATTTCGTGCAATGGACTGGAGCAATGAGGATTGGTGCAAGGGATTGGGGTTTTTGAACCAATATGGTTGTGGTTTGGCAGCATAAAATCTTGCCACCCTAGGCCCGGGCCTTGGTGGCCTTTCCACAAATCCAGGCCTGACCAGACATCTGGTTGCTTGGATCACACACAAATACAAAAAGTGATTACAACTTAATTACATCCAGGTTAGCAAATATTTTTGTCACGGTATCCTTACTAGTCGTGCTAAAGCTGAGCCCATATTCTACTTGTCTTAGTTATGGCCTTTCCTGTCAAAATACTAATTAAAGACTGAATAAATACCTTGGAATAACAATGTTATTAGTTTCATTTCTCCTTGTAAGGTATCTCGGTAGTGTCATGCAACAGAAATGGTTGCTTGCTTTAGAAAGTGTCACTGTATTTCCTTTGTTTGGCATCAGAAATGCACCAACTTGGCATCAGACAGAAGAATGTTGATCCTGCCTAAAAAAAGTCCTTTTCACAGGAAACATACGCAGAGGTTCCTCTTTATAGAAACCTATTTGTAAAGAAACTAATTAGACCTGGACAGTCCTGTCAGGCAACGAAACAAAGATTTAAAAATAGGCAATATTACTTAGAGAATTGCGCACACCTCATTACGCCCACAATATTCACTGCTAAATGAAGCTGTTGCTTACTAAACAGGCAGTTCTTTTCATAACCTGTACTCTGTTTAACATCCATAAAAAGAAACCCAGTGTATGCCTGCTGTGAATTCTCAGGAAGTAATTGGCTGGGTGTAGAGCTTTCTTGATCCTCCAGAGTTTATTCCAAAGTGTGTAATTGACCATTCTCTTAGTGTGGTAAACCATTGGTTAACTTTTGACCTGATTCTTATATTTTTCAATGCTTTATAGCTTGTGGAATGTTCAATCAATTTTACTGCTTGGTGCAAGGCGATAAGCAGAAGAGTTGACGACACACTAGTGATTCTGTTAATTTGGCCACCAGGGAAATGTAATGGCCATGTTGTAAGATGGTTATAAAGGTAAGAGGCTTTTAAAATCTCCATTGGCAACTTCACATGGAAATGGACATGTATACGAGGAGTTGAAAGCTATTACACCATAATACGAGTTTTATGGTACTATACTTCAAAGTCAGTGCAGAATTAAAGTGCTGCATTTGTTGCAGAGTTTTGTTTTTCTAGTCATTTCAACTCTTGTTGCTTACATGGTATTGAAGGACAAGCGACTAGATGAGCCTTAAAGCGGAACTATCTCAAAAATGAAAATTTAATAGAAGCTTCAGCATACCGAAACGAGAAACTTTCTAAACACAATCAATTAAAAATGATGTACGTTTCTCAAATAATCAAGATCATCTTCACTATTCCTCTCTCAGCATCTGTTTCTCTTCGCTTTTTCTTCACGCAGGAGTTGGGTGTCAGATATTCATTGACAGTAAGATCCAATATTTCTTATAGGGG
>CM044440.1:39476548-39487870 GCA_024363595.1 Xenopus borealis
TAAATTTGTAATACCGGCCCCGGCCTTTGCTGGTATTTTACCGGCTGGGTGGCAACCCTACACCCATGTCCCACCCAGACTCCGCCCATGTCCACCCAGACTCCTCCCATGTCCCATCCAGACTCCCCCAACTTATACACCCAGACCCCACCTACTATCCACCCTTTGCTGACGAGCTCTGCTTCTCTGCCGCAAGTAAGAAAGCTGCTGGGGAAGGGGGGGGTTCTTGTCGTCTATAGAGGAAGCAGACTCCTTTTCCCCTGGCCCCCTGCAACTTTGGGGTCTGCTTCCTCTATAGCTACGCCTCTGACTAGAATATGAAAAGTGGGGGGTCTGAAAAGAAATATAAGAAATAAAAACAATAATACTAATATTGTAAGCTCCCAGAACAATCGTTTTAGCTGCCATTTAAAGTAAAAGCAGGAAAAGATAAAGGAGAAGAAGGCAAATAATTAAAAAGCAATAAGAAATAAACAATGAAGACCAATTGCAAAGTTGCTAGGAATAGGTTATTCTAACATAGTAAACATAGTGAAACACCCCTTTAATTTCATCGTGACCAGGAGGCTTGTGTTTGATATTGTGGTTGCAAGAAATTCAAAACTTTCCTTCATTTGTCTGGTGTAGGATGCGTTATCCGGAAACCTGTTATCCAGAAAGCTCTGATTTACAGAAAGGCCATCTCCCATAGACTTCATTTTATCCTAATAATCCAACTTTTTCAAAAATGATTCCTTTTGTCTCTGTAATAATATAACAGTATCTTGTACTTGATCCAAACTAAGAAATAATTAATCCTTATTGGAAACAAAACCATCCTATTGGGTTTATTTAATGTTTTAATGTAGGCTTAATATATATGAAGATCCAAATTACAGAAATATCCATTATCTGGAAAGCCCAAGGTATTGAGCATTCTGCATAACAGTCTCATACCTGTATTAAAATGAAAACATGAATTAGACTGGGCAAAGTTTTTACAAAGAAAGTGTGAAAACCTCTTTAAACACCATACATCTGCAAGATGAAGGCAGAGGAAGGTAGCAACGCCTATAAAATATACTGGCACTTGACGTGAGTGCTCATGTGTTGGGAATAAAATTACTGCTGTGAAGTAGGACAGCCTAACCGCAGATAGCCTCTGTGCTGGATTCTTTCGACTGCTATGATTTCAAGGCAGAGGACTTTGTGACATTACATATAGTATACCAGATTGCTCCTACTCAGTGCGCCTGAGGTGAAAAATACAGAAAAAAAAAAAAAGACTTGGTGACTGGAACTTAATGCATTTTGGCTTATCATGAAACAGCAGCGATGGGAACACTTGAACAGAAGTGGCTTACTTTGAGAGTTTTCTGAAACTGAAATTCTAGGTCTGATGCGTTAGCAAGAGTACCGTCCCTCCTCCCAAGAATTGATTTATTTTGTGACCATTTGTGTTAAATATTATTATACAAGTCCTCCTTAGACTAAACTGCCATGTGTGTACTTATTTCTTCATTGAGTTTGTGTTATTGTTATTAAGAGTTAAATATACAACAGAATGTCGTAGTTTAAGGATTTGTTTAAAGGAGAAGGAAAGGTTAAAACTAAGAAAGCTTTATCAGAAAGGTCTATATAGTTACACTACTAAACCCTCAAAGTAATGCTGTTCTGTTTTTCAAAAGAAAAACTGCATTTCTTTCCTTCTATTGTGTACACGTGGGCTTCTGTATCAGACTTCCTGCCTTCAGCTTAAACCTGCTTGCCACGGGCGTGAGCATGCTCACTTTGCTCTTATCTCCCCCCCACCCTTCTCTGCTGTAATCTGAGCCCAGAGCTATAAGTGAGCAGATAGAGACTCAAACAGGAAATGATGTCACACCAAGCTAATGCTGCAGCTGTATCCTAAACAAATAGAGAGCTTCTAGAGCTTTTTACTTAAAGGGCACCTACGGTACCAAAAAGTTACCCCCAACCAAATGTCCGGTTGGTTGTACTGGCACTTTTTTTAAAAAAAATGCCCCCCGCCAGCGCGCTCGCACCGGGAGGGAGTACCTTAAGAAAAGCGGTCACTGTTGGGGCCCCTTTTCTTAATGCGCATGCACACAATGTCATGTGCGCGTATGCACAGTAAGAAAAGTGGCCCTAACAGTGACCACTTTTCTTAACGCACATGACGTCACCGCGCGCAAACGCGATTGTAGCATCGGCGGGGGACAGTGCCAAAAAAAAAGTACCAGTACCCCCAACTGGAATGCGGGCTCTATCAGCCAGCACATTTGGTTGGGGGTAACTTTTTTGTACCATAGGTGCCATTTAAGTATGGTAAAACATTGTACAGAATAAATATAGCATTCTAGCTTGCATTATTGCAGCTAATCTATTGGCAATTAAATGTCTCTGTAGCGTTCCTTCTCCTTTAAACAATCTCAGCCATATAAAGTCTTGAAACGTCTAGGTGGCAAACTATGCTTGAGTAACTGAATCAAATTATTGCTCATACAGTATGTGCATTGCTGTAATGCTGTTCTGCCAGACCAGCAAATTAACCTTTCCCATATAAGCAAGGGAATAGGAGTGGTTTGTTGGCTAAATTTAAGGGAAGTCGGTTTCCAAGCAAGGGAATTTATCTGGTCAGCTCCAAAGGAATTTTAGTGACTCAGTGTTTAAAGTAATTTTGAAAGTACAGGTATGGGATCTATTATCTGGAAATTCATAATCCAGAAAGCTTTACTGGAAGGTCATCTCTCGTACACTCCATTATAATCAAATATTTCTAGATTTTAAAACATATGTCCTTTTTTCTCTGTAATCATAAACAGTACTTGTACTTGATCCCAACTAAGATATAAATAATCTTTATTGGTGGCAAACAATTCTATTTTTAAATCATTTTTAAATCATTTTTGAGCACACTTAAGGGGACGGCTTTATCAAAGGTCCAATAAAGGGAGCTCCAATACAGGGGCTATTTTTAAAAATAATATACATTTTTAGCAGCATGTAAAAGCAACACCATATATTTCTTATAACTGCCTACAAAATTAGGGTGTTTTCATTTATCCTATATGTCTCCTTTAACACAATTTTACGTTTATTTTTAAATGCAATTGCTATTAAAGCCAGTTTCTGTGCTAGTCCTGACTACATGACTGTTGGAATAATGTTCCAGTAGTCAGATCTCTGATTACCACTACATTTTGTGCATATCTTTATAGGTATTCTGGAAACTGGAGTCTTCACTGGAGTAGACTTGACTACTGGAGTTAGGGAAGGGGGTCAGCATCAGGTCATCAGACATAGGGGATATTTACCTGTTACTTGTAAGTCCATAGTTGGACTGAATTGCTAATATACACACCAAATCAGGGCAATCCAAGCCACTTGCTGCCTGAGGCGGCCTTGAATTTGCCACCCCCACAGCGCTAGTGCAGAGCACGTGGGTTGAAAACCAGTTTGTGCTGGAAATCTGATGTGCGCTTGTGCAGAACATTTCATTGACGTCAGAGGAGCAATGTGCAAATGGTCTAGATGGAGTTTTTGACTTCAGGAAAGGATATCACTTCCGCAAATGGCTATTTTGTGTCCCAAGCAATGTCACCATGTCCTTATAGAAACGAGCCAGTAAGGTTGATAGTGCTGCAATCAGACCAGTGTTTTCATTATTTAGGTGTGCAAGTAGGTTTACCACATGTCCAGATTTGGCCTAAACATCCCGGTTTTCAGAAGGGCTACCCGGGTCAAGACAGTCTGCCCGGGTTTTCCAAATAAGGAAAACCAGGCAGGATCTCCCTTGATTAACATAGTGGTCAGCCAATTGCTGGTCACCATGTCATATCCCCACCCCTTTTGTCCACAACATCACTGGCCTGCCCCTCTAATGATATGGCTCCACCCCCTGCCTGGATCATGGACCAAGGAAAGATGGCAACCCTTTGGGCAAGACACACAGATTTCTATAGAGACACTATTTTACACCTTAAATTAATCTCTGTCATTATAAACTCATGAAAACATAAATGTGTTTTGTACTGCGGATAATAGCCCCCTAATGTCTGCTGTGGATGCCCTAATTATTACTATAATTCTTTTTTAATAATTTATCAAGAGCCAAATATATTCCATAGTGGTAGAAACTAATAAAAGTGCCCAAGATGTCCCAAAATCCAAACCTGTAAAACATCAGGCATCAAAACCTAAACAATTTTACATTGCCTGAAAAGCATGACAGTGTTTCTTCTGCCTGGTTATTTTTCTTTGACATTACACAAGACGACAGATCCACCTCCTGATAAATCATCATGCCACACTGTTTATTCAGACCTAATTGCACAAAATAAAACAGTTTTTGAGGACTGTTATATAGAATTCATTCTTACAGTAGAAATGTATTACAGAAAGGAATGATTAATCGTTTTAATAACAAAATCAAACTTGAGCTTGAATGTGCTGCTGGATAAATGACTTTGGAAATGCAGCCATATATTCATTTTGTTACGAGCTTTTTCAGAGGTATCTAAGTTAAGGTAATCCAAAATGTCACATTAATTGTAATTATTTAATTGAATCCAGGCTTATAAAGATTACAAGTATTGATTACCAGGCAGTAACTCAGGGCTACATTATGACCCCTCTACTTTATCTCCACATATTCTTTAATGCCACTGTAGCCGGTCATAAAATTGTCTTTCGCCATGGGGCTGTGGTCCACAGTTTCTTACCTTGTGCAATAAGATCCCCAATTATTATTAGGGATTAATACAGCTATATCAGGAGTGCCCATACTTTACTAATGTGAGGACTACTGATTTATGGGACATTAATATAATAAAAATTTGAATGAAAAGAATGAAACAGGAGGGTGATTTAGACAAGCTGTTTGTTGACAGTGTCTTGAGATCTACTGATCACCAACTAAAGGTCTACTGGTAGATCCTGATCTAGCTTTTGGGCACCCCTGAGCTATATCAACTGTCCCGTTTTCAGTGTGACAGTCCTGAGTTTGACAGCTCAACCAGCAGTCCTAGCTTATTACTGAAACGTCCCGACTTTATCTTTGATCTCCTGCACTGAACAGCCAGAAACAGATACAATGTTTCTAATGGTGGCCATACATGGAGAGACATTGCCAAACAAGCGGATCTCTTTCCGATATGCCCACCTTGAGGTGGGTGATATTGGGCTGATCAGATCGTTTGGCCCTAGTGCCCAACGATCGGATCAGAATGACGCAGATACGGGCAGTCGGATCGCGGGACTGCATCAACAAACAGATGCGGCAGCGATCCAATGGGATTTTTTATCCTGCCCAATCGACATATGGCTGACTTTCGGGCAGATATCGATCAGGGAAGCCTGTCGTAGGGCCCCACGCACGGGCTGATAAACTTCCGACTCAGTCTGTCCCGTGTATGGCCACCTTAACTTAATTAGCTTTTTGGCTTCTTTTTTTAAGATAAGCAAATAAGTATTGTAACTATTTAACATAAGCAGCTCTCTTGGGGAAACTGTGACTAGCAACTTAAAGGGCAATTCACCTTCAATAGCAAAATTGTAACAACACATAAAAAACACAGAAATATTTCCAAACTTTGATAACCTGCCAAATATTTTTAAATGAACATAGTTATTAGGGGGTGTGGCCAAAACGTTTTGCTATATTACACATGGCAAATCTTTTTGTCCCTCTTTCTATTTCCCAAATGTTGGCAGATATGCTATATGGTTGTTGAACATCATGTTTCGGAGGAACACCTCCTTCATCAGGTTCTTGTTACAAAGTATACGTATACTTTGTAACAAGCACCTGATGAAGGAGGTGTTCCTCCGAAACATGTTGGGCAAATAAAGACAAGACACATTGAATATGATTTGGTTCTCCAGAGTTTAATTGTATGCTGATTTGGAAGAATTGTGGCTTGACGGTGCCATTTCTCTGTTTGAGATTTGGACAAGTTATATGGTGGTTGATTATGTCAGTTTTAAATCCATTTTGTTTTCTTTAAGTCTCGGATTAAAACCACACTAGGCTCTGTGTTTGCCAGATATGTCGGCTGAACAGAGATCAATAGAATTTCAATGGTAACACAGCAGCAATGTTCAGTATACCTTGTATTTTCACCCTCAGCTCTGCCATAGTTGTTGCTTATCACACTGCATAAAAACATTAAAAAAAAAATCAGTTTTGGAAAGGAGTCTAATAATCAGTTAGACTAAAGCTGGCCAAACACAGTCAGATAAAGCTGCCGATATTGGTCATTTAGACCAATTTGACAGCTTATCTCCCCGTGTATGGGGGCTTCCGACGGGTCTTCCTGATCGATATCTATCAGGAAGGTTGGATTTTCTTCCGACCAACCTATCGGAAGTCCATTGTGCTAATTGTAATTACCCGCATTACCCTGATATAGACCTGCCAGTTAGTGTCGCCAAATATGCGGATCTTTGCATCTATGGCCAGTTTAAGGGCAGAACCACATGGCAGCGGATCCGACGCTGGACGACAGAAACAAGGTAAGTATCAGGAAGTCAGATGGTGTCGCAATGATAATCCAAAGCGACACAATTGTCGGATGCAAATGCTGGAGGCTGTGTCTGCATCTGACAATCGTGTTGTATCGGATCACCATTGCGACATCATCTGACTTCCTGTTACTTACCTTGTTCCTGTCGTCCAGCGTCGGATCTGAAGAAAATCCATCTTTCCCGATCAATATCGTGTCCAGATATCGGTCGGGAATACCCGTCGGAAGCCCCCATACACGGGCAGATAAGCTGTCAAATCGATCTAAATGACTGATATTGGCAGCTTTATCTGCCCGTGTATGGCCAGCTTTATTTTAAGTGATTATTAAGGTGGCCATAGACGCAGAGATCTGCTCATTTGGCGATGTTGCCAAACGAGCAGATCTTTCCCCGCTATGCCCACATTGAAGTGGGCGATATCGGCTGATCAGATCGTGGGCCCTAGGGCCCAACGATTGGATCATTATGCATCCAAAACGGGCAGCACCAAAATACACTCGCTGATGCGGCTGTGATCCGACGGGGTTTTTTAACCTGCCCGATCGAGATCTGCCCGACTTTCGGCCAGGTATCGATCCGGGAAGCCCGTTGGATGGCCCCCACAACAGGGGCCGATAAGCTGCCGACTCGGTCTGTCGGCAGCTTTTATCAGCCCGTGTATGGGGGCCTTTAGACTCCTTTCCAACTGACGGCGCGATTGTCAGATGCAGACACAGCTTGCAGCATTTGCATCCGACAGTTGTGTCGCTTTGGATTATAATTGTGACACCATCCGACTTCCTATTACCTTGTTCCTGTTGAATCTGACTTGACGTGGGTGTTTTGTTGCCCACCGTCGGATCCTATGGAAACGTAAGTAAGTCTGCCATGTAGTTCTGCCCTTAAACTATAAGCTTTTACGCAAGGATCTGGCAGAAAACATTTAAGCATTGTGAAGTTATGAAAGCTGCACTAAAACAAAGATCCAACAACAAAATAAAAATGCAACAAATGTTTCAACTCTATCTGTAAAATGTGTGGTTTATTGTTTTGCAAACTGATATCAGCTAGTTGCAGTAAAAGATGCTAATGTTTTAGTCGGTTCTTGTTCACATGAACTATATCATTCAGTTGCAAATAGCAACATATATTTTTATGCTTGCCTGGTTCTAGATAAGGCAAACGACATGAAATAAACTCCAGTTGAATCAAACACTGGGCCAGATGGACTTCAGACAGGTACACAGGGAGTTTAGTTCAGTAGTTGTAGGTCCACTATGTTTTAATCTTCAAGGACACTTTGATGCTTTCAGTACTGTGTGCCAGAGGACTCAAAGGATAACAGATATGGAAAATTGGAACTTTAATGCAGCTAGTAATATTAACATGTAGGATTCACATATTCAGAGGGGAAACTGCAATCAGAAATGAAACATGTCAAACTCATTTTCAGAAGTATGTCAGGGCAAAACTATTGGCAGGGAGCTAAAGTAGATGTATTTGTACTGGGCTTGTCATTCTTCAAAGCTATAGTTAACACACAGAGGGTAGCCCAAAAATGTATTGTAATCTACCAATAAATCTTCTGATGAAGATCACAAGCAGAATCTTAGGGGCCATACTGTCATGGGTAAATATGTTTTTTTCCCAAAATGCATCAGTTAATAGTGCTGCTCCAGCAGAATTCTGCACTGAAATCCATTTCTCAAAAGAGCAAACATTTTTTTTATATTCAATTTTGAAATCTGACATGGGGCTAGACATATTGTTAGTTTCCCAGCTGCCCCCAGTCATGTGCTCTGATAAACTTCAGTAACTCTTTACTGCTGTACTGCAAGTTGGAGTGATATCACCTCCCTCCCTTTCCCCCTCAGCAGCCTAACAAAAGAACAATGGAATGATAACCAGATAGCAGCTCCCTAACACAAGATATCAGCTCCCTGGCAGATCTAAGAATAACGCTCAGTAGTAAAAGCCAAGTCCCACTGAGACACAATCAGTTACATTAAGTATGAGAAATAACAGCCTGCCAGAAAGTAGTCCATCCTAAAGTGCTGGCACAAGTCACATGACTGGGGCAGCTGGAAAACTGACAATATGTCTAGCCCCATGTCACATTTCAAAATCAAATATATAAAAAAAATCAGTTTGCTCTGTTTAGAAAGGCATTACAGTGCAGGAGGCTGCTGGAGCAGCACTATTAACTCATGTGTTTTGGAAAAAAATGTTTTCCCCTGACGGTATCCCTGTGAATGCTATTTTTTCTGGTTTAGTTTTTAAAGGGTAAAAACTAATTTTTTGAAGGGAAAAAAAACGAATATTTTTTGAGATTTGTTATACTCTGAAATTCTAATTCCAAAATACTACAGCTAAAACCTGTCTAAATCATGTCGAAGTCAAGGGCAGAAGGTCCCTTATAACAATTGGAACATGTTTTTTTACCTTCATGATTCTTGATAGTTCTGGGGCCCTGGTTTTTGTTAAATAATCCAATAAATTTAAGGTTTTGGGTCAGCAGTTTTAAAAATTCTCACAATTTGAATTGATGCTTGATTTTGTCTCAAATATTTGTTGTACTGATTTTTTTTAAAAAGTTAATTGGTAAATTAAGGGGATTCGGTTTGGGAGTTTGATTTTTTTTTTAATATAGTGAGAAAAAGTTAAGTTTTAGTAAAACCCCCTAAATGCAATATGTATAATGTCTATTAGATAAACAATATCTTTATATTTTCCAAGGCAGAAACATGGAACCCTGATTTTGCATTTATAGATCTCATTGAAACATCATTAAACATATATATCCTGTGTTGGTGAATTCTTGGAACCTCTGCTCTTTAACAATCAAGAAAACATCATATAGTTTAACTATTCATGACTGAGGGCAGAGTGGAAAGGCAGCATTGCTTTTGATTGATTTATATATTTTGCGTGCTATAAAGTTAGCTTTTGAAGCCTAGATGGTTGATTTTACTTTATACTCTCATGTCTCTTCTAATATTCCAGTCACCTTCCTTGCAAAGAGCAAATTTGTTAAAGGAGCTTTTTCTCTTTACACATCTACATACTGAAACAGCACCCTCCATATTTATAAATAATTGTGCAGACCATGTTTTATTAATGTGGGAAAAATAATACTGATGAAACAGATGTGAAGTGAACACAACTAGACTTTGGAAGGGGATAATCAGTGGTATGATTCATTTTAATGTATCATTTGCAAGGCTAATTCTGTTTACTGTATATTATGTTATATTATAGCTCACTCACTCTTTTATCCAGGAAAACTTTTAGTAATTTTACTAATCATAGTAATAATACTGCCAAAACCTGTTGTTCCTTCCTCCACAATATAGCCAAGATACGCCTGTTTCTTTCACAAACAACAGCCAATACACTAATCCATGCCCTCATGTTATCCTGTTTAGACTACTGCAATCTCCTCCTAACTCTGCTACCATGATCCTTCTGCTCTTTCCTGAAAGAGAATCTGCTCAACCCCAACTAAAGTCCTTAGCATGGCTGCCTGTTAAGCAAACAATAGCATATAAAATCCATCTACTCACATTCAACGCCCTTCACTCCTCTTCTCCTCACTACATTTTCTCTCTTGTTTCTATATACGTTCCTGGTTGTCTTCTCCGCTCTTCTCAGAGCCACCTTCTCTTCACACCATCCACATCCACTGCCTCCTCTCGTCTCATACCCTTTTATCTTGCTTTTATCTCTCCTTACCTCTGAAATTCCATCCCTGAATTCCTCTGTAAAGGAATCCTCTCTAAGTTTGTACCTGTATGTTGGCCTCCCATCCACTTAGACTGTAAGCTTTATGGCACAGGGACCTCTTTCCCACTATGTCTCTTACCACATAGCACTTAAGCTCTTTGTCCCATGATTCTGTATATCTAAAACTTTAGTCACTATATATTATGGGATTTGTCTCCCCCATGTATACTTATATATATATATATATTGTACTTTTAAGCACTGTACAGCGCTGCGGCTCCCTAACAGCGCTTTACAAATAAAGTTATATGTACATACAGATGGAAAAATGGTTTCTTCCCATTCATGTAGAATACAGTATCTGCAAATTATTTGACTTGTTCATTGTGTACATATAGTAAACTTGTTCATATGAACAGTCCTGTTTAACAGTATTCAGGCTGTCAATATGTAACACTCAATACCATTCATGGGGGAATATAATATGTGTCGTAAAAAAATGTTTGCATAAAGTTTGTGGCCAAATGGCTGTTGCAAACATTCACTGTGCATCTAATAAAATTTTGCAATCACAAAGGGTTTTTTGTGTTAACAGTAACCTTTTTCATTGCGAGCAGCGTGAAACTTTCGCAAAAACACCATATTAAGTAACACTTGCGATTTTAATTACATTCCCCCGTAATGTAATCTGGAAACCCGTTATCCAGAAAGCTCAGAATGATGGGAAATGCATCTCCTATAGACTGCATTTTAATCTAGTAAATTGCATTTTTAAAATTTATATTTTTCTCTGTAATAATAAAACAGTACCTTGTACTTGACCCCAGCTAAGATATGGTTAATTCTTCTTGCAGGCAAGACAAGCCTATTGGGGTTATTTATGGGCAGATTTACTATTGGTCGAATTGAAAAAAAATTGAAATTCGACCATGTGAATAGGTAGGGAAGTAAAATCCTTCGAATTCGACTATCGGATTTGAAGGATTTTGCCACAATTCACTTGGTCGAACGATTGAATAGGAAATATTTGAATGAACGATAAATCATTCAATTCGAGCAATAAATCGTTCGATTCGAGCAATAAATCGTTCGATTCGAGCGATTTTTTTCGAT
>CM044440.1:39529234-39547766 GCA_024363595.1 Xenopus borealis
TCAATCTATTCGATAATTCGGTATTCGATGATCGAAGATGCCAAATTTGCATATTCGATCGAACTTCGATCTCTTCACACGAATTTTGTAAATCTGCCCCAAGTGTTGAATAAGTCCTGTGTGTATTTTTCTATTGCTGATTCAATTGTGAGTTGGCTGGACCTCCACCACTGAGCACCAGGCTTATCTAATTGGCCTGTTGGACAGGGTGTGCGAGAACCAAGACTATTCCAAGTTGGTATCCATGCCAAACCAGGCCATTAACTTATTTTCCCACTGCTAGGAGGGGTTTCAGATGATGGGGTGGCATGTCTATACCACTGCACACATGTTGGGTGTCTTCAAATCTCTCAACTGTTATTATTTTGACTAAACAATCCAAATGGAACAGACTTTAAAAACGAAATGGTCACTGTAGAATGGATCAGATTTGGTATATAACCTAGGTGAGAGCCAGAGGAATTTAAATTTGTCCTAAAATGAGTAGGGTTTTAGCAAAGTTTAGTTCGATGCATTTCCCTAATACTTAATAATGCATAATGCATAATACAAAGTAGGATGAGGGCGCCCTTTATTATAAGAAAAAAATATTAGCTATAAGGAGCCACATAGAAGCCCAGATATAATGAATTAAATAACATAATATAAGTTTATATAGAATGTATGTTATTACGTAAAATTCTCAATGTGTTTCAGGTCCAAGTAAAAGGTGTCAAAGCTGCATACTGTGTAGTTTTACCACTGAACATCATTGATATACATTATAGTTATGTTATTGAAGGGGGATTTCTATGTCAAATGTATTAGTAACCCCTAGTCTGGGTAAAATGGATAAACTCAAACACCTGAGGGCATTTTTACTCTTTTTAATGTCCAACCCCTTTCTTTTCTTCAGTATGTTGATATTGCTTTCAAAATTTGGTGGAAACATCCACATTTGATTCATTAGCATTTTTTACATTCCATTTTAAAATAAACAGGGCACCACTTATGGTAGCAAGCACAGCTTTGAGTAATTACCAGCCTGACACCAGGAGAGGTTATGTACACAGTTTATGTAGCGTTACAGTCAGTGAGGGCAAAATACATTGTTTAGTTTCTTTATGGCTCATGGGTTATTTTGTTCTTGTTTTTTTTCATACCTGATGCATGGCAGAGAAGTGAGGTCTGCTAGGTAACCTAAAGATCCTGCATTCAAGTTTCAGAAGCAGAGATTGTTGCAAAGATGTAAATTAAAAACAGATACTTAGAATGTTATACTTTTTATTCTCATGTTGGAAAAAAGAGATGGTCAAGAGATATGTATAAGCCAGCCGGGCAGAGCTGGGAGGTATGGTAAAGGCGCCCAACTGTCGTCATTTATCCCCTGCCTTTCACCTTACCACCTCCACCTTGGACCACACTCCTCCTCCCTCCACTTCTGATCCCTCCACTCACTGGCTTGCAATTTCCGCCACCCACATTTCCAGCAGTAACTCATCTGCTCCCAATGCCAGAATTAAAGAAGGCAAAAGTTTGAGCTACGAGGGTCAAAGTGTTCCTCCACTATTAGAATCTCTTCTCTGTTATTTCTTATTGGTTTATAGATTAACATTCTAAGTGATATCAAATATCATGGGAAAAGTAATTGATAATGTTTTAGAAATAAAAGGAACAGTAACACCAATGGAAGTGTTTAAAAGTAATTCAAATGTAATATACTGTTACCCTGCACTGATAAAACTGACCTAATTGCTTCAGAAATGCTACTGTAGTGTATATAAATAAACTGCATTGGAGCCATTGGGGCAGCCATTCAAGCTGGAAAAAGGAGAAAAGGCACAGGTAAAATAGCAGATAACAGATAAGCCCTGTAGAATACAATGGTGTTTTATCTGTTCTCTGTTATGCAACATTTGTCTTTTCTCCAGCTTGAATGGCTGCCTCATGTTTATGTAAACTATTGTAGAGTTTCTGAAACAAACACACAACTTTTGCCAGTGCAGGTTAAGGGCAGACGGGCAGATTCTGGAGATTTAGTCCCCTAGCGACTAATCGCCTCTTCTGCAGGGCAACAATCTCCCTGAACTGCCTTCCGCCTGCTAATATGAAAAATCGGCTGCAGCAATGAGGTGACTTTGGAAATCGAAGCGCTGCAAGTGCATTGCCACTGGTGTTTTCTCATTATAGCAGGGAGAAGGCATTTCAGGAAGATTGTCGCCCCGAAGAAGAGGCGATTAGTCGCCGGCACTACAAAAAGCATAGAAACCGCAGAATAAGGAGCAAAATACAGGAATGTCGCTCAATTGTCACATTAAAGACAGATGTGTGCTATCACAATAATTACAGATCTGGTCTAGGTTAATATGTTGTGCAGTGGTTATAAAATGCTGAGCTGGTCAGTGTTTTCTTCTCAATTAACTGTTCTTATTTAAAGGCAATCATAACCAATCCATTATGCAAAAAACAGGAAAGCAATCAGTTAATTACTTAAATGCAAACATCCAGTTTCCTACTCTTGCCAAAGCAGTTTAAACAATTAAGGCAATTAGTGGGCACTCATTTCTGAATGGCTGTGTGATTTATAGGGGTTTAATTCTCTGAATTGACTTACAGTAGTTTCTGAAATGCTCAGTGTTTCAAATGTTTCTGGCATCCCTCTATCAAGCGAGATGATAAAGAGACTCTATGAAAAGAGAGTCTGCAATAAGGGGAGTTGTGATGTTGCTGGTCCCAACAATAGAATTAGTATGGTTGGTGTCTGTATCAATATAATGAAAGGTTGCACGTGAATGGGGATACACAAGTTGGCTTGTCATTGCATATGCATGAAGTTGCATTTGCATTTCTCTTAGCAAATTACTAAGAATGCATTTTTCCAATCAAACCATGTCATCATCTTTTCATCAAAATGTGTTCATTAGGATTCATCATTTCCAAGGTGTTTGCAAATATTAAGTTATGTCAGATCCTCATCTAAATTTTCAGACCAATAAGTCTTAAACTGAAGCTTCAGATCTTAAATTTTGATTTTTTTTCTGTAGTTAGCTTAGACTTTTATGCCCAGAATCAGCCTGGGGTACCTGGGCCTCACCATGTACCCAGCTCAGGATCTACCACCCAGCCACTGTAGCTCCCTACTTATGTACTTTTCTGTGATTTAGGTGGCCCCACAGGGGAAAAAAGTTAAGACTGACATGCATTCCACAGTGAAATGCACAATCATCCTTATTATTGGTTGAAGTTGCGTGCTGGTGGCTGGCTTGTGGGCAGGGACCAACAGGGTCTGGGCCCCCCTGATTTTTCCAAGTATCCGGGTGGATTCTGACCTTGCTTATGGCCCTAATTCATGCATTTTTAAAAACAATTAGGTACCAGTTAATTGATGCATCCTCTATGTCAGTGGTCCCCAACCAGTAGCTCGCGAGCAACATGTTGCTCTCCAACCCCTTGGATGTTGCTCTCAGTGGCCTCAAAGCAGGTGCTTATTTTTGAATTACTGGCTTAGAGGCAAGTTTTGGTTGCATAAAAAACAGATTTCCTGCCAAACATTCTCTCCTGTAGGCTGCCAGTCCATATAGGGGTTACCAAAAAGCCAATCAGAGCTCTTATTTGACATCCACATGGACTTTTTCATGCTTGCGTTGCTCTCCAACTCTTTTTTACATTTAAATGTGGCTCACAAGGAAATAAGGTTGGGAACCCCTGCTCTATGTCTTTAGAAAGGGAGAATAAGCAAGTGTTTACCTGAATCTAATGTATACTCACTCAAAAAGCTCTGATCATGTAGTTGTGTTTTTAGTGGTGGACTATGAAGGTGACGGCAGAAGCATGCAGAAGATCCTAATAAGGCCTCCTGCTAGGTTGGGGTGAAGAAATATGTCTAGACCAAATGTGACATTGCATTAGCACTTGGGAAAAAATAATTAATTTGCAATAATTACTTGCAGATCTGGGAGTCTAAAAGAAGAGCTGTATCATGAAATGGCATAAATTTTAGGTTAGATCCACTTTTATAAGGATTCGTAAGTCATTTCTACTTGCAGTTTGCAAATTGCAGTATGTCTAAGAGAAAGAGTAGGATTTAATAGATAGGAGTTTCTCTCATCTCTTCTTTTCAAACCACTATATTTTTATACCGCTAAGAGAAAAAAAGCCAAAATATAATTTTTTAGTGTACAGTCTGAAAATTAGCACCCTGCAGAATATAATTTATTAAATGATAACTGTAAAAATGTGCAGAGTGTTCTGTAACTGACAAGTGTCTGGCTATGCTAAATTGCTCAGCTTTTGCCTGTAACTGGTATCATTTTTCATGTCAAAAGGGAGCCCAAGCTATAAATAATGTGTACGGGGTAGAAAGCAATGTGTAGAGAGAAGCAACCAGAGCGCTTACATTTGTTTTGAGATAACGCATACTGGAAATTAAAAGAAAAAACTTACTTTACAGTTCAACATTTAATAAATGTCAAATATTTAAAATATTTAAAGCTATTCGTTTATGCCAAGTGTTACATTCTTGGCTTATTGTTAATAAAATTGGAATCGATCCCAAGGGAACAGTAAGGGGCATGTTTAATACCATTTTTCTTATTATAAGAGTTTATTCATAATGTGCCAAAATATATTAATTATAGTCTTAGAACTGATTTTTTAAACCTCTGTAATGCTGGAATAATTGTGCCAAATGTATTGAAGCCCACCAACCCCCATTCCCTATTCCAGTGATCCCCAACCAGTGGCTTGTGAGTAACATGTTGCATGCCAACCACATGGATATTTCTCTCAGTGGCATCAGAGCAGGTTCTTATTTTTAAATTCCTGGCTTGGAGGCAAGTTTTGGTTTCATAAAAAGCAGATTTACTGCCAAACTGAGTCTCCTGTATTCTGTCACTCTATAGAGGGTCTATCCAATCACAGCCCTTCTTTGGCAATGACCTTTTCATACCTGTGTTGCTTCCCGATTCTTTTTACATTTGAATGTGACTCATGGGTAAATAGAAAATTTAGGAACCCCTGCCCTATACCCTATTTGTATCTACCCACCTATGCCACACAAACTTGCCAATGTTTTGATGGTGACAAGCAATATTAAACAACCTTTTCAGATAAACCCCATTTCTTACATTTGTGTCGGAATTCAGGACTGGCGAGGTATAGGTTTATAGTTATCTTTTGTGGTTAACACTAATACTATGACATCATCTATTATTGGCCAAAAAAGGGCCATTATTCAGAAGAAGATCTAAAAGGAGTGGTTCTCATGAAGATGAGAAATTAGACTAAGTAGACTAGACTACACATCAATCATCAATCCCCTCTTTCTGCTAGTTTAACTGGTAACTAACTTGGGTTCTGTTTTTACCCCATTGGTATTGTTAGCTATACTATAATATCATTATTTTTTAAATGAATGAATGAATTAATTAAAAAATTGTTTGATATCTCTGTGACTTGCTGCCACCCTGTGGGGGGTGCAGCATCGCTAATGCTATCAGTGCAATATCAGAGCCACATTTCTGTGTTAAAACCTGGGAAATTTGGCTTAAATGACTCCTCTTAATGGACTCCTGTCCAGCAGAGTTCACAGGTGCCATCTTGTCTCAATCGCTCTTCACCCTACATTGACAATTGACATTGACATTTTGTGGCGCATGCGTAATACAAGGGATTTGCCGGGGTGGCGCTACTGCACATGCGGCGAAAGTCATGAAATTCCAAAATTTTTTATTGGAAACTTCATGACTTTCGGGCACATGCACAGTACCTCCGTACCAGCAGACTCCTCCAACTGCCCATGCGCCCGACAATCACGAACTTTCTTATCTTTTTTATGCCGGTCAATCCAGGAAGAGGAGCAATAGAGACAACATGGCAGCTGTGAACTCTGCTAGACAGGAGCTGGATGGAGGGCTAAGTAACAAGTTAAGGGCATTTGCCCAGGGGGGCAGGTAGGCCAGGGGGAAGGTGAGAGGATTTTTTCACACACAGGTTGAATTCTCCTTTAAGGTTACAAGAGGCAGCTTTTTGCCGCCCCTTGTAACTGGCCTCTTGTTGCTGCCAAAGTTTACCTTGCCTCATGGCAGCAACATGTACATTTCTAAATCACATGCATGTTGCAAAGAAGCAGGGGCAACTTGCAATTCATTGTATAGACTTATTACACCTTGCACTAATAAATGAATCCTCTTTTCTTTTCATTTGAGAGCACCATTAGAATTTAATTTGCATAATAGGTCAGTTCACTAAAGTTCCATTCACAACCCCTAGAGTAAGCTCATATGCTAATGTCCTTAAACTGCCGCTGCCGCTTTTTTTTTTCCAATTCATGTTCATTTTTCGCAGAACAAAATCACAAGTGGGTTTTATTCTTGGAAGATAATCACTTCTAATTTGATTAAATAGCAATAATGTGCTGTAGTCTCGTCGTTCTTTATTTCTTCAAAATTCACTCATGCATATAAACGTTTCATTTGAATTAAGATGAGAAGCCCATATCAGAGAAGAAATATAATTGAAAATATTAGATAATATATTAGATATTTTGAACAAGTTTTAGATTCTACAATTGATGTATTCTCCAATATTTTCAATCTTTTTTAATTATATTTCATTGTAAGTCCACTGGAACTGTATCTGTTGTAATAGCATGTGCACAATGGTTTATTTTGTTAGTGTTAAAGGGAAACTGTCATGGGAAAACAAGTTTTTTTTAAAAAACGCATCAGTTAATAGTGCTGCTCCAGTAGACTTCTGCACTGAAATCCATTTCTCAAAAGAAACTTTGTGACTTTCGGCCCATGCGCAGTAGAGCTGAACCGGTAAAGGTTCCTACTGTGCATGTGCCGCCAAGTTATGAAGAATCCAGGAAGAAGACCGCTGGGGAGAAGATGGTGCCTGAAAACTCCATGGTCAGGACCTGCGCCGAGGGGGTAAGTAGCAACTTTGGGGGGGGGGCTATGGGGGAGGGGTTTAGCGCATTATGGGTTGACTTCTTCTTTAAGGTATTCCACATTTGTATATAGCACCCTGCCTTTTTTCCAACTGAAACATGGAATGTTTGTTGGTTCATAATTATTCTTTCACAGTTTTCTCTGCTGCTGCCTCCTTTAACTTGCAGTTTATCATGAATTGTTGGCTTGCATGCATTGATGTGACTGACTGTATTTCTTTCACATAAGTGTGTACACAGTTGCAGCAGGTTTTTGGATGCATACATTACTTTCCTGAATAGCAATTACTTAAGTGATGATTAATCTCTGTCGAGTCTGGTGGCATCTGAGTGCCAAGCTAAGAGTCAGAGGGAAGAAGAAATATAATTATAATTATTGCCTTTTATTTGTTAAGTGTTGATAATGTCTCAACAGTAGAAGGGGGAAGTACAATGTTTCTACAGCACTACAAAGTGAACAAATATAGTCTAAAGTAGAGGTTACAAGTGAAACGGTATTCTCCAGTCATCCCCACCTTGTAAGAGTTCCCTCTCACTGTAGATGTCATTCAAGTCTTGTAGAGATCAGATATTTCTCAGATGTAAGTTACTGCTGAGAGCCAAGCTAATATGTTACATTGAAGAAAGTTTGAGAAGTTTTTGTGCTGAGACTTCAGATTTCGAAAATTTCTAACTTTTGGATTGTAGTGCTTTGCGTTTGCTGCCCGAAAAAACATGAAAAATTCAAGTTTTCTTTGAAAAACCTGCATCAAACCCCGAAAACTCACGAGTTTTAAAACATCAAATGGTTTAAGGGGACATTAAACTCGGCATGTTTTAGATGGAGTATTTCGAATTTGGACTTGAAACAGGTTAGCAAAGAAATATTCTTTTTTCGGGGTTTTGGCAGAAAAACGGATACTGCGAAAAAATAGTGCCTTAATATATAACCCCCCAAATGTAGGGTTTACTGTTTCCAATGCTATGCTTGGAGTATTACTGACCAGGTTTCAGCTGAGAATGAAGCACCTGCAGAGAAGCTATGGGAAATCAAAACAGTTACTGTTCCCACTGCCAAAGACTGCAAAACTAAAACTGTGTTTTTGTAACTACTCATTGATTTGCTGTATAAACCCCTCTAACCTAAGTCAGTTTTTTTTTCAGGGTAATCAGGTTTTGCCTCAGAGATTGGGAGCGTGCAGTCTCAGCTGTATGCTATGACAAATATTCACATTAAGATTAATTAATGTACTGCCTAGGGTCTTTTTTTTTCTAAAGAATTGTTGGCATTGCTAGACATGCAAATGAGTGATTGTAGTTCCCAGTGAAGAGTCCATGCTTCCATTTAACATCAGGGGAATTTTAAAAGCGATTTGTTATAATTTTGAAGAGGAGAAAGCCATCCCTAGGGTTGTTTTTAGGGTATCTTCACATGAAGACTGTTCCATCTGCGAGCAAGTTGAAGGTTTAAAAAGACAATATACCCATATGTTCATCAATTTTGAAATGGACTTGAAATGTGTTTGATTTTTTTTTTTTTTAAATGTAAAATATTTATTTTGATTTAGTTTTTACTCTTATCTCCCACCCCCTTGCGTTAGCATTGTTAGTTTGTAGGGGTAATGAATACCTCCAGGTCATACAAGAGAATGCCGTATCTGCTAGTGATAAGTCTAAACATTGCTTTAATCTGACATTGGAGCAGCTTCTTCAGTTCAAATGATGCCTGGCCAGTAGTAGTGCCCAACCCGCACGCACAAAAAGATGCAATCGTGCATGCGCAGTAAAAACGTGAGTGCACATGAGCGAAAAATCCGCAACTGTGCATGTGCTGAAAAACGCCGTGAAAGAGACGCACGTGCAACAATTGAAGGAAAAACGGCAAGAGTGGTGACCGATGACCGGACAAGGAGGTAGGAGAGGCAGAGAAGGTGCATGCCTGGCACCCCCCTGCTTTGGTGCCTACTCTATCTACCCCTTTGCCCGGCCCTGCTGCTTTGATAAGTGGTGCAACTTTTTAAAGATTACTCAGTATGCTTGGATCCCTTAAACATCACCACCACATATACCATGACCTGGATAATTGAAATCTTGATATGATTCCAATTCCTTATCCTTTTGTGTGAGGGCACACTGGGCCAGCCCTTAACCCTGGATATTAGTGATGTGTGGGCCGGCTCCAAAACCCACTGGACCTGCAAGTCAGGCAGGTTTGGGCCAACTCCTGCAAATCTTCGGGTTGTGGGCTCTTCTACTCTCCCCCCCCCCCGTGACCTAGTACTTCTGGCTTCCGGCACAGAAATTTATAGACTTGTGCCCACCCCTTTTGTGAAAACACTGCAGGATGGGTGCGGGTCCATAAATAGAGGGGCAGCGGTTGTTTGGGCTGGGTGTGGATTAGGAGGAGACGAGTTAGGGTCAGTGCGGGTAGAGAAATTCTAGAACTGCACATCACTACTGGATATATCATCTGCGGTGATCGTTGCATTGAGATGTAAAGTCTAGAGTGCACTCAGTTATGACTATGTCTTCAGTAGAACCTAGTTGGTAAGTGAGAGGTTGATAAGAAGCCAACTTTTAAGATAATTTTGAGTGCTGTTGAATATGTTGCCATTAAAATACAGGTTAATAATGTATGAGGAATATACTAGCAGCCCTATGTTTAGAGAACTGTAGAAAAACAACTAACTGAGAGTTTCTTCCAATAAGTGCAGACATGGGGCAAATTCACTAAAGAGTGCAAATTTGCAGCCATCACAACAGTTATCCAAGCGTAAAGTCTCTAAATTTACAACATATTCCACTCCAAAATTATCATGTAAGTAACTGAAGATTGAGTATGTTCCGTGTACTCCAATGCACTTCGCTCTCGGTCCGAGCTGGCGAAGGCAAGTCTGGCGAAAGAAGTTACATTCTGTAAAATCCACATCTTAGTGAATTTGCCATGACCCACCTCAAGGAATTTTGCTTCATTGCTCCATAGACTTTCTGATGGGGCTCCTTAGAATTCAGTGATAAAATGTTTGCTTAAACTAAAACTTCAATAAGTCATCCTGTAGTTGCTATTATTAGTGCAGACAGTGCATATGAACAACCTCTACAAACAGAACCTCATTTAACATGGTCCAGCTGTTGCAGCTCTCAGAAAATATAACTTGAATTTACTCTGTCCCTGTAAACTTCTCATTAAATCTGATTTTTATGTTCGCTTATCATGGAGTTTACAACTCGCAGAACAGTTATTATGAGTGGTTGTATTTATGTACCTGTCTAGTCTTTCTCTTATCTTTGTCTTCTAAACACTTTCCCATTTACTTGGCCAAAATGTACCAGTGTCTGGTGTGAAAATAATTTGCCTCCGATTTGTACCAAGTTCTGCAAAGCAGGTTGCTATCCAGGGCCGCTCCGGCCATGAGGCAAGGTGAGACCCTTGCCTCAGCCGGCACACCTCTGGTAACATTAAGAACCAAATTTTCTGTTTTTAAAACGGAAATTCGGCTCTTCTAGTGCAGAGAGCGCAATAGCGCTCACTGCACTAGCGATGCGGCCCCTCCTCCACCCGCTCCGACGCTAGTAGTAGAGCTGCTGTGATTTGCCAGGAATCAAACTTCTACCAGCAAGCAGAAGAGCAAAACTATTTATCAACACTTTCATTATATTGCCCCAAAAATGACTTTACTGTCATAGCAGCGTAACTATGAGTTTCTATTCCAGGGAGAAGCCATTTATTCACATTCACGTAATGCCTTCTAAAGCAAGTGAGATACCTTTTTAGATAGAGTGCCAATTGAGATTCAGGCTATTAGAAATAGGCACAGACGCCGGGAGACTTGCATTTGCCACTTAGAGAAGGAATTTGTTTTCTTTTTTCTCTTGAGGCAGGCGGCACTCACAAAAAGCATTTTGTAACTTGTAGAATTTCATAGACTGATGTTTTTTTTTTTTTAATCCTATATAAATGTGCTACTGTGTATACACTGGCATCAACGTTGGTCATCTGTCTGCACAAGTGAATGGCCAATGATTTACTTATTGGCTTCCAGAGCTACACACAGGCAACACAGGGCACCTCTGGTTTGGCGTAGGCGGTTCACACATAAGCAATATACATATCAATGCTTGCTTGTTCATGGCAGCCTATGAGCAAAAGAACATAAAGTGTGAGCTTTGTTTCTGGCATAAATTTACTCTGTATCCTGGTCAGCACAACTTTGTGGTTAATCTTAAGCAGCATGTCAGACTTTGCAAACAAAGCTCTGTTGTTTCCTTGCTCCACTTGAGCTGGAATGTATTTTTTTCCACATAATCAGCCATTGAAAGTTGACATAAATGTATTACTGTAGGTTTTTAAGGTCATTCAACTTGTCAAAGACTTTCACAAGAGACTCCATTCTTATAATCTGATCTTTTTTTCACCCTGCAATACAACCAGAACATTCATACTTTTCTACTGTCAAAATGTTTGCACCACGTCCATGTAAATATAGACATTATTGCTTTCAGTTGGAAGAAAATGCTGGTGCTCTTTATCTTCCACAACAACAAGGCAGCCTGTAAAATGTAATTTGAATCTGCAGTAATATTTGTGTATCAGCTAATCAGAGAGAGAGAGAGAGCGAGAGAGAGAGATAGAGAGAGAGAGAGAGAGAGAGAGTCTCCCTGCCAGCCCAGTGTAATATTACTGTGTGTATTCTTCCTTCTGGGTAACAGGCTGCAATTTGTTGCTTTTAATTCATCATAGTGTGGATAACATTTTCCCTCAAAGGAGAAATGAACCGTAAATTAAAAAAAACATAACCCCCAACCCTACATAGACCTGGTAAATGCCTCGGAGTTCACGGGCGCCATCTTCTTCTCTTCCGTAATCTTAGTGAAGTGAGCAGTGTATCAGCGCACGCACAGTTGGAGTAGTCTTGTGCTCCTGAACAACTGTGCATGTACCGAAAGTCATGGAAAGTGCAGAAGTGAAGGAAGAAGACAAAAGAGCAGGAAGATGGCCTGAATCTGCACCAGATTACAGAATCTGTATGTAAAGATTTAGGGGCATTTACCAGTGGTGACAGCTAGGCTGGGGGGGGGTAGAAGGGAGGGGGTCTATGTAGGGTAGGGGGTAGGGTTTTTTTTAAATTTACGGTTCAAGTCTCCTTTAACCCAAAAATCTTCTCAAAGTGATACTGAAAGTTAACTAAAGGTATAACTTTTTGCAATGCGAATAGTTTTTCCGTTACTGATTTTTATTACATTCCCCTGCAAGAGACCAAACATTCCTTCATTTTCTGTCTACCAGCAGCTGACTAGTGACTAAGTAATTGATAGTCAACTAACTTGGCCAGTCAGGTTGCTGCAGAAAGTGTTTTTGAAACTTACATAATGTTCCTACACTTAGGGGCCGATTTACGAAATTCACGTGAAATGATTGAAGTTCGATCGAATAACGATCGTACAAATTTTTCGTGAAATCGTAAACTAAAATTTGGCGTCTTCGATCATCGAATATCGAATAGATCAAATGATCGGATATTCGATAATTCGATCATTCGATGATCGAAGGAATCAAAATTTTAAATTTATTTGACTGCCTACTTCGCCAGATAGAACCTACCGAATTGTAATAGAAGCCTATGGGGAGCTCGAATACCATTGTACGATCGGAGTGTTCGAATCATACAAATTTTTTGGACGCTCAATTGAAATTTCAGGATTTTTTCATGAAATTGAACAATTGGCATCCGATCGTACGAATTCATCGAGAAATCGGATATCGAGCAAAGTGATAAGCATTCGATGGTCAAATACTTAGCAAATTGTGAATTTGGTTGCATTTATTTTGGGGAATGATAGTAAATTTGCCCCTTAGGGGCAGATTTACTAAATTCACATGAATGATTCAAAAAGATTCAAATTCGAATTTCAAATATTTTTGGAGGCCACTTCAACCATGGAATTTTGAAAATTCGATCGAATCCAATAATTCGAATAATTTGAATAAGATTCTTTTTGAATATTCAACAGTGAAATAACTTGCCCTTTAAATTTAAATTCGACTGCCTAGTTTACCGAATTGCTGTTAAACCCTATGGGAAGCTCCCATAGGGTTTTTTTTAAGATTTTTAGATTGAATTAAAAAATGGTTCGATTCGAACGATTTAATCGTTCGGTCAAATTGTTTTTATTCGATTGTTAGTTTGATTGATCAAATTGCGGTAAGAACCTGCAAATTCAATATTCAAATTTGAAGGTTTTAAATTCGACCACAATTCAGCCTCAAATTCGACCAAAAGTAAATCTGCCCCTTACTGTTCATGCGCAGTGACAAGTGTTGGACTGGGAGCCTTCGGCCTCCACATACACCTCTGACCCCTACTGCAGCCACAACCTCCCCTCCACCAGGGATGAGGGATGGCTGCCCCTCCAGATTTCAAAGTAAGTATCCATTGGCAGACATAGGACTTGAAAATGGAAGAAAAAAGATTGTGTAAGACACCCAAAGGTAAACCATCCAACCCCATGTTCTTGAATCCTGCTCAAGACCTTGCTGAGGGAGGTCCAGTTACGCAAGTAATATGTGATGTGTAGATTTGATGAAGGGTTATACATTTTGCACATTTAACATAAAATTGGTTCTGTAGAATAAACATATATACATAGGGTTACTTAAAATTCACTAAATACAACTGCTTGTGAGCTGGTGGTAATCAAGTGTGGAGTTGATATGGTTCTACAAGTAGTTTTAAAAGCACAGCAGGAAAAATTCTGTATTTTTATATTAATTTGTAGCAGATGTTGCAACTTTTATTACATAATTCCACAAATCTTCTAATTTCAACAACAAAGTGAAACAATTACAGCAATGACCCAATAGACAGGAAAGAGTAGAGACAAGCTGATTTGTTCCTTACAGCACCAAACACATAGGGAGGTAAAGGTGGCTGTACACTATAAAATGAGACCTCTAGCTGGGCAAGTCTATGCAGTCCTCTCTGAAATACTCTGTGCAAAGCACGAGGAACTGGGATAGATATAAATTATACATACAGGACAAAATGTATAAATAAACAAAAGAAATACTCCGAAGATCACTTTTATCATGTGTATTTTATTTTAATTCAAGTCCCATGTCCCCTTTAAACATGAAATATATTTCCGTTTCCCAACTACAAATGATAGATCGGAAAATGAACAACAGCAAAACTGTTAGGAACGGCACATTTTGTTCCCTGCGGTCCATAGATTAAAAACTAAGGTTCCGGAATGTAAATGGTTGGTTGCAACTGTGTTTTTGTTTCAGAGTAATATAATATACATTGTTTCAACTGAAATCACTCTTTTTATTCTACTGTGAGCACATGGAAGGGGTCATTATTGATTCCACACCATATCATTCACAAATCTTTCTATAAATAGTGAGATACGTGCAGCTGTAGCGTGTATGACTCTGCTAATCCTTTGCTGCTAGTGGTTTAGAGAAAGCTCTCATAAAAAGAGCTGATTTGCAGAAATATTTTAGTCCGATTTAGGTGGAATCCGTTTTCTTGCTTCCTAGATGTAACTTACTTCTTTTATAAAAGATCAAATTTAGACTTTAGAAAGAATTTGTAAACATTAGCAGTGTGCCATATAATTAGGTTTATTGGTGATTTTGTAATTCCTCCTTGATATTAGACATTTCCAAGGAGTGTATAAACCGAGGAATGAATGAAGACAACGTAGGCAGATTATACGTTTCTTAGTAGAATTCATCTGATTGCCTGCAGTTTGATATATACCTGGCTGTTGCTCAGAATGGTTTAGGCCATCATTGTTTCATTTTATATTTATGGCTGAATGTTCATTTAGTTGTACAGGTGAGAGTTCATTTTCTCTTATGGTTTTGGCCAGTATAGACATTTAGGCTGGGGACAGACAGGGAGATTTGGGGAGATTCTGTCGCCTGGCGTTTAATAGCAGGCGACAATCTCCCCGAACGTCCTTCTCCCTGTCCGTCGCTAGTTTAAATGACAAAGCGCCAGCGCTGTGCACACGCGGCACGGCGATTTCCGGAATCGCCCGAAGTTTCCTCACGAAGTAACACAGCGCTGGCGCTTTGTCATTTAAACTAGCGATGGACAGGGAGAAGGACGTTCGGGGAGATTGTCGCCTGCTATTAAACGCCAGGCGACAGAATCTCCCCAAACCTCCCTCCCTGTCCCCAGCCTTAGGGGCAGATTTACTAAATTCACATGAATTATTTGAAGTTCGATCGAATTTAAAATAGATTCAAATTCGAATTTTCGAATATGCAAATTAGGCAAATTCGACCATCGAATATTCAAATTCGAATAGTTAGAATATTCAAATTTAATTTTATTTGAATATTCGATGGTCGAAGTATTTCCCCTTTAAATTTTTATTTGACCACCTAGTTCGCCAGATCAAAGCTACCAAATTGGGTATCATTATTCTTGATCGAATAAAAAAAATTTGATGATTAATCGATCGATCGAATTTTTCCTATTCGATCGTTCGACCAATCGAATTGCGGTAAAATCCTTTGTATACGATATTCGAATTCGAAGGATTTTACTATTCCCATGGTTGAATTTCGAATTTTTTTCAATTTGAAATTTGACCTATAGTAAATCTGCCCCTTAATGTAAGTCCACTTTGCTATATATAGAATAGCACTACCCCCTGTTGTAAAATATAAGGGTCCTGTTATCGGGAAAACATTTATCCAGAAAGCTCCAAATTATGGAAAGGTTGTCTCCCATAGACTCCATTTTAACCAAATAATCCAGATTTTTTAAAATGTCCTTTTTCTCTGTGATAAACAATGTATAATGTACATGATCCCAACTAAGATATAATTAATACTTATTGGAAGCAACCCCAGCCTGTTGGGTTTATTGAATAAGCAAAAAATACAGAAAATTTTGGGGGGAAAAAATCAGTCTTTTAGATTAACTTTACCTTGCCGATCCTCTCACTGTCTTTCAGTTGCAGTCCAAAAATGTCCAATAATTATATATGGATCATTGCCTATGGCAACAGAAAAAAGAAACTGAAAACTAAATAGTGCAGTATAGTTAAATATTGCGGCAGCACCCTTTGCCAGGATCTATTTTTAGGTGTAGTTCCCCTTTAAACTTTCCACTCTTAATGGTGACATGCAAGATTCCTTTACATCCAATCTTTTTCCACCACTATACGGTTAAATTGCTTACTCACAGACTCACACATTATATTGCATTATTGTATTGTGAGTAGGCAATTTAGCTGTATGGTGGTGGAAAAAGATTGGATGTAAAGGAATCTTGCATGTCACAATTAAGAGTAGAAGGTTTAAAGGGGAACTACACCTAAAAATAGATCCTGGCACCGGGTGCTGCCGCAATGTTTATCTATACTGCACTATTTTTTATTTTTGTGTTTTTCTCTGTTGCCAAAGGCACTGATCCATGTTTAATTTTGGGTTTATTTAATGTTTCATTTTTTTTCTAGTAGAAGTAAGATGTGAAGATCCAAATTAAGAAAAGATTTTTTATCTGGAAAAACCCCAGGTCCTGAGCATTCTGTATGACAGGTCCCATACCATTTGAAATCACCAGTGTGTTCCACAGTGGGGTACATGTAAGTAAGTAGACCCCACATTTGCAGAAGGGGGTCCGGAGACTTGAAGGAAATCAGCTTCCTCTATAGTCTAAGAAAGCCCCCTCTCAAGTCACTTTCTTTCCTTATCTGGTTGATCAGTCGGAGAGATGCAGATGGAAGCCAGTGGGCAGGTGGAGGGCTCAGGTGTGCCAGGCCCCACCAAAGATTTTTTTGGTGGGGGCCCAGCATGGCATAGTTATACCATTGGTGTTCCATGAGCATATAAAGGTATAGGACCATAAGCCAAGCTCTTTTATACAGGTCATGGTCTTCTAATATTCTTACAAGACAGGGGGCATTAGCTTTTAAAATGTACATTTCAGCAAGTTATATCCAAGTGCTAATTGTAACTGATACCTGCCCCTACATCACTTAGAACAGGGGTCCCCAACCGTCGGGCCGCGGCCCAGAACTCGACTGTCGAGCCTAGGCTGCAATTAATGAGGTGCGCCGAATTGGACGCCGGCATGCTGAATTGGACGCCGGCACACCTTAATTGGACCCAGTGCCGACCCCACCAAGTCCCCATCATCCTTGAAATTTTTTTTGCCTGGACAACGGTTCTGAACCAAAAAAGGTTGGGGACCGCTGACTTAGAAGTTTCATATTGAATTGCACATCCTACAGTTATTTGCTCCCTTGGGTGGAGAAATGGGAGGAAAGCATTGCATGGGTGCCTGAGGTAAATAGTAGGGATGCACCAAATCCACTATTTTGGATTCGGCTGAACCCCCGAATCTTTGCAAAAGATTCAGCCGAATACCGAACTGAAGCCGAATCGTGGGAAGGGGAAAACATTTTTTACTTCCTTGTTTTGTAACAAAAAGTCATGCGGTTTCCCTGCCCGCCCCAAATTTGTATACGCAAATTAGGATTCGGTTCGGAAGGGGAGAAGGATTCAGCCGAATCCGAATCCTGCTGAAAAAGGCCGAATACTGCTGGAGAAATAGCAAAGATAGACAAACAGGCAGATACATAAAAAATGCCTTTGTTCTATTTACAAATCAGGGCATCAATTAAAAACTAAGACTACAACAGCCTACATAATATGTCTCATCTCAAAAACCATTTTTATTTCCCTAGCACCCTGTCCATGTACTTGACTGATGATAAAGTGCAGAGTGCTCTTTGATACCTCACAACCCAATATTTATCTTTATCTTTATAAAAATGGATTCAGTTTACACAAATAACAAACTTCTAATAAGGAATTCCCCCACATATCACGGCACATGGAAATAGACTGCAGATTTGTGTATGCCTATTCTATTTTCACATTACCTACAAAATGAGAATTTGACCCAAAAGCCAAAAATATGATGTATTTTTTTCTCACTGCATGCTGTTCTGGGCTGCTGAAAAAAGCATTAAGATAGTAAAAGTGAGAATTGCTGACAAATTTGGCTGTATATTTGTTTGCATGTTCTTGCTAGTTACTTAATAGCTGCTGTAGAAATACTGATCAAAATGTATGGGATGGAGACCGACTTGTAGCTCTCCGACGGAGCATGAGGAGTCCCTGTCTATTATTCTGCTCTCCCATGTAATGCACAATCCACAGCTTTTACTGCTTCAACTAATGGAAAGTTACTTACTGAGGTATGATAACATTTGTACAATGTGTTCCCTGTGCTGGGAAAATGTATTTGGAATGTTTAAGTACTTCCTTCCAGGTTTCTACTCATAACAAACCTTAGATAGCATTATCAGTTAATAAGTCATTTTCTAAATTCATTTGGAAAGGAATTAAACACAGGACTAAGGTGTTGGGTTTCCAGATTTTTTTAATGCATCGTATAGATAATGTTTATCTATATTTTTCCTTTCAGTGTTAGCAACTCATGTGCCCCAGTGAGTATAGCATATGGCATATATGTTTAATTACGTCTTCTAATAAGTATCTTTTTTTTTTTATTTCTCACTTTTTTTTATTTATTTCTCACTGCTGAATTCTCGCACCTTTTTTTCTTCCCACTGACATGAAGTGCTGAT
>CM044440.1:39547864-39563119 GCA_024363595.1 Xenopus borealis
TTTTTTTTTTTTTTTGCAGTTGCACGGTTACTTCTGTTGCTCCCTAGAAAGTCACCCACAGCAATACATGGGCATTTTTATCTAAGCACTTTTAGAGTTCCATAAGCCTTAGAGATTAAAGATGATCCTGACTCAGTAATTGGTATACAGGTATGGGGCCTGTTTTCTGGACCTTGGGATTTCCGGGTAAGGGGTCTTTGTGTAATTTGGATCTGCATACCTTACGTCTACTAAAACATTATTTAAACATTAAAAAAAACCAATAGGATTGTTTTACCTCCAATAAGGATTCAGTGGGGGTCATTTATAAAGTTCGCGCAGCGCATAATTGTTCGCAAATGGAAGTTTTGCCCATGCTTTTTCCTGAACGCTACAATATTGCACTACTGTGCCCGTCTTCCCGGTTTTTGCGAATTCACATTGTGAATGAATTTTCGCAAACAACTCGCAAACAAGATGGGTCTTTGCGTGAGTACAGGCACTTTGCGAGGTTATTTTGCGCGAAAATAGCGTTAAAAGTAACTTAAATTCGCAATTTACGAAACAGTTTTGCGAATATTTTCTCTGCCACCAAAGTTGTGGCGCAGAGTGTTCGCAATTTGTGATTTTTGCCATATTTAAAAAGCTCCTATAGACATTCGCAATGTGAAAAACAAATTCGCAAATCTGTTTTGCGAATTTGCACACTCTTTACAGCTTTATAAATATAACCAGGGGCAGGGCAAATATATTCACTCTGCGAACCAATCTGCCCTGTGCGAAGTTTATAAATGACCCCCATTATATCTTAGTTAAGATTAAAGGGATACTGTCATGGGAAAACGTTTTTTTTTCAAAACACAGTTAATAGTGCTGCTCCAGTAGACTTCTGCACTGAAATCTGTTTCTTAAAAGAGCAAACAGAATTTTTTTATGTTCAGTTTTCAAATCTGACATGGGTCTAGACATTTTGCCAATTTCCCAGCTGCTTCTGGTCATGTGACTTGTGCCAGCACTTTAGGAGTTAACTGCTTTCCGGCAGGCTGTTGTTTTTCCTTCTCAATGTAACTGAATGGAACAAAGTGGGACATGGGTTTTTTCTATTAAGTGTTGTTCTTAGATCTACCAGGCAGCGGTTATCTTTTGTTAGGGAGCTGTTATCTGGTTGCCTTCCCATTGTTCTGTTGTTAGGCTGCTGGCAGGGAGAAAGGGAGGGGATGATATCACTCCAACTTGTAGTACAGCAGTATAGAGTGATTGAAGTTTATCAGAGCACAAGTCACATGACTTGGGGCAGCTGGGGATTTTTTTTCCAATGACAGCACATTTACTAAGGGGCAGATTTACTAAGGGTTGAATTGTTGAGGGTTTTTAGCAATCAAATTCAACTGGCGAATATTTTGTGAATAAATATTATCCAAAATTGAATAAAATATTCGCCGGCTTTGAGCGCATTTTTGACTATTCGCCAGAATTGTACGATCGAACCATTCTACGAAAAGTCGCAGAAAAATCGCTCAAATGTTTGCCAAAATCATATGGATTGAATATCCGAAGCGTTCGTTTGAAATTCGGCAAAAGAATGGGGGCTTCCCATAGGCTTCTATTGCAATTCGGTAGGTTCAATCTGGTGAAGTAGGCAGTCAACTAAAAATTTAAAGGGCAAGTTCTTCGACTGGCGAATAGTCGACGCTCGAATATATATTTATTCGACCTATTCGATGCACCCGAATATTCTATATTCGATGGTCGAAAATACTTAATTTGCATATTTGAATAGTTGCCCGATCGAATTTAGACTATTTGAGACTATTCGCGCGAATATTCTAATCCTTCACACAAATTAAGTAAATCTGCCCCTAAGGGTTGAAGTGAATATTCAAATAAAATTCGACTTCGAATTTTGAAGCAATCTTGAGCTACTTTATCGAATAGGCCAAAATTTTATTCAAAACATTTTTTTTTTAATTTGACAAGTTCAATTTTCGAAGTACTGGGCCTTCGAATTCGCCACCCTAAAGCTGCCATATTGCCATTGTAGCCTATGGGGGACCTGCTAGAACCTGTCCTGAAGTCCTAGGAATTTCAAAGGATTTTGCACATCGAACAATCCAAACGATTTTTATTCGATTGAAAATGGACCTATTCAATCGAAATAGGTCTATTTGCGATCGAAAAAGCCCTTTAAAAAAATTTGATGGTCGAATTTCTGAGTTTTTTCACTTCGAAATTCGACCCTTAGTAAATATCTGAATTATTTTGTTATTATTGATTATTTGTTATGGGAGATGGTCTTCGAGTAATTCTGAGCTTACTGGATAAAAGGCTTCAGGATAATGGTTCCCATACCTGTACAAATAAAAAGAAAGAAGTAAATGAAATGTTTCTGTAGTTACCATTGTGTTTCATAGGTGCAGGCCAGTCCAGGCAGATTAACCTGACGACTAATTGCCTCTTCTTCGGGGAGACAATCTCCCCAAACTTCCACCTGCTATAATGAGAAAATGCCAGTGCAATGGCACTCGCGGCGCTACGATTTCCGAAGTCTTCGGAAATCAAAGGGATGCGAGTGCATTGCCGCAGGTGACTTTTCATTTTAGCAGGCGGAAGGAAGTTCAGGGAGATTGTTGCCCCAAAGAAGAGGCGATTAGTCGCCAGGCGACTAAATCTCCCCGTATCTGCCCTGTGCCTCTATCCTAACCAACTGTGTTTATCTCTTGGCCATATAGATGAACTGCAACGCTTTTCTCTGGCAATCAAGATCGGTGGAACTGATTACAAACTCCAACTCTGTATATAACAATATATATAGAATGCTAACCAGATTACTGGCTACCTTCTGATGTGTAAACAGTGCAAATATATTACTATAAATATGGTGCCTAGAATATAGTTTCAGTTTTTTTGCTGATCTGCTAAAATAAATCTATGGGGCAAATTTACGAAATTCACGTGAAATGATCGAATACCGATCGTACGAATTTGGCCTCTTCGAACATCGAATATCGAATAGATCGGATATTCGATAATTCGATCATTCGATGATTGAAGGATTTAAAATTTAATTTTAAAGTTATTCGACTGCCTACTTCGCCAGATTGAACCTACCAAATTGTAATAGAAGCCTATGGGAAGCTCCCCATAGACTTCTGAGGCTAAGTCCTGTTCGAATACCATTCGTATGATCGGAGCGTTCGATCGTTCAAATCGTACGAATTTTTTGGACGCTCGAATGAAATTTCACGATCGTGAAATCGAACGATCGGTATCCGATCGTACGAACTCATCGAGAAATCGTATAGCGGGCAAAATGATATCCTAAAACAATTCGATAAGCATTCGATGGTCGAATGCTTATCGAATTACGAATTTCGTCAAGATAATTTCTGGGAGTAATAGTAAATTTGCCCCTATGGGTTAGGTAAAAAGGACAGTCTCTAATTAATTAACAACTGGACAGGGAAGTGGGAAGATTATTATAATGTGATTGCAAATCCCTTTTGAATTAATCTCAGTTCAAAGTATGTGTGTTTGTGGGGGTGGTGGTGGTTATGTGTAAAAATATATACATGCAATGGAAGTGCTACAGGACCCAGATATTCCCAAGATCTCAGTCTCCTACATGATACAGAGTCAGTGGAGACAAAGGAAATCATATTTGACATTTGTACACAATGATAGTAAGCACATAACACAACCCAAAACTGTGAATGCGAATATACAACACACATCTTGACTGTAACCAATGCACTATTGACATTCTACTGCAGGTGTGTCCAACCTTTTGGCTTCCCTGGGCCACATTGGAAAAATAAAAATAATCTGGGGCCACAAGAGAAATACACAAATATCTTTTTTGTAAAAGTAAAGAAAATACACAGAAAAGAACTACAATACCAGTTGAATATCCAGATGGAGCTATACACTGGTATATGGGTCGCCTGGATTTTAAACAGACTTATTGTTATATTATTATGACATTTTCTTGGGAACCAAGCGTTTCAAGCTGGGCCACATTCATATCCATCTTGGGCCACAGGTTGGACACCCCTGTTCTACTGGATATGCATTTGTCTGCCTGAATAACAGTCTGTAATACAATGAATTTGATTAGAACCATGGACTCAGTTGCGGCTCAGCTCCAATACAATACTGAGGATCTGATCTGAACACCTTATTTCCATTTTCCCTTTTGTGCTCTCTTTAATTCTAATTTCTTTGCACCACCGTATTTGGTATACCCCAACTTCCTATACTTAAATATCTTTATCTAAAACAAGTAGCCAGAGGTGAGCAACATAAACACTGGAAATGGATTTGGCAAGCCAAAAAGTTGTTGCTGTGCTAATTTTTACAAAACTTTGTCAAGAATAATGTTTACCTACTTCCAAGAAAGTAAACACAATCACTACCTTATATACAGGGACATATTTCTCACTGTATTTGCAGATCCGTCCAATTCAGTTCCAGTCTTGTTTTGCTGAAGGAAATTTTACTTAAAGTCAAAATAAGTAAATGTTTTAAAATCGATTGCCTTTTTCTCTGTACTCATAAAACAGTAATTTGTACTTAATCCCTACTAAAATATAATTCTTATTGGGAGCAAACCAATCCTATTGGGTTTATTTAATGTAAATGATTTTTTAGTTGACTTAAGTTATGGAGATTCAAATTAAGGGAAAAAGCCTTATTCAGAAAACCTCAGCCGGAAGCATTCTGGGTAATAGGTTCCACCGTTTATAATTTCTACTTGCCTAAAGCACCAGGCAGAGAAGGAAAGTCTTGCCAGTTGCCCTCTTTCAACATGATTATACATATCTTTACTATTACTGCATGCACAACATTCTATGATGTTTAGTGCATAATGAATATTTTTCCATAAACCAATATGTTGTACCCATATTGTCCACTGTCTTATGGCCATAATATCCTAACATGAAACATACAATCCAATAGATTGGGTCATCATATCAGTATAAATTGTGCCTTTTTGCTGGAGAACAATATATTTGGATTTATACAATAGAATCCCATTTTATGTCTTTTAGGGAACCAGAAAAAAAATGGTGTAAAATCCAGGAAAATGTAAAATCAGGGAAATGTAATATGCACAATATTTAGTTGGAACCACAAAACAGCAATGTAAAATGAGGGAAAACTTAAAATCAGGGGATGTAAAATTGAGGTTTCACTATAACATAATTCCGCTATAATCCAGAATACTTAGGATCTTGGGTTTTCAGGTTAATTGATTTTTCTGTAATTTAGTTCTCTATACCTTAAGGGGCAAATTTACTATTATTCCCCATAATTAGCTCGACCAAATTCGCAATTCGATAAGTATTCGACTATTGAATGCTTATCGAATTTTTTTAGGCTATCATTTTGCTCGATATCCGATTTCTCGATGAATTTGTACGATCGGATACCGATCATTCGAAGTGTCCGAAAAATTCGTACGATTCGAATGATCGAACGCTCCGATCATACAAATGGTATTTGAGCTTCCCATAGGCTTCTATTGCAATTCAATCTGGCGAAGTAGGCAGTCGAATAACTTTAAAAATGTTATTCCTTCGATCATCGAATGATCAAATTATCGAATATACGATTATTCGATCTATTCGATATTCGATGATCGAATTGGCAAAATTTCACTTTACCATTTCACGAAAAATCAGTATGATCGTTATTCGATCGAATTCGATCGAACTTCGATCATTTCACGTGATTTTCGTAAATCGGCCCCTAAGTCTACTAAACATTAAATAAACCCAGTAGGGTTGTTTTGCCTTCAATAAGGATTCATTCTACTTTAGTTGGAATCGAGTACAGGGTTCTGTTTTATTATTCCAGAGAAAAAGGAAATTATTTCTAAAAAAAAAATAGAATTATTTCAATTTTATTTCAGTAAAATTCAATAAGGTTAGTCTGTGTAATTCTGAGCTTTCTGGACAATGGATCCCATACCTGTTTAGTGTTATACAAACTACCTTGAGTTTCTGTTGCTGTGTGTGATGTTCAGAGTGGAATTTCATTTGAAGGAAATAAGCAATGGCATGCTGAGTATATTTGCTATTAAGGGACTATTACTTCTACTCTGAAAACTGTCCCAGATTTCAAGAAGTAAGTTAACTCTAATCAACATTAATACTTGCCTGCAGAAAATAAATCAAAAAGGGATTTAGTTATTGGTTTTGCTAATGATATGGAAGCTAGTGAAGGAATAATAGCTGTGATTTTTGTGCCTGGAGCTTGCCTAAGCAGATGTTATGTTCCAAATAAACTTCTATGGAGTTTGGCTTTGATGCCCCTTTGGGTCTATGGATTGGTACACAAACAGGTTGGACATTTTTAAAAGAAATCCATTTTTGTGTCTTTCGACCCCTGGTAAAAATATAACCGCAACTCTATGTCATCAATAGCAATTTTCTTTTTGAACCACATTCATTTAATTAACTATTAAATAAACAGGCAATTCTCTGGTGCGCAGGTTTTTAGGAAATCCTTTGCAAGAAAGGAGTTAATATAACTTCTTTGAAATTGCAATTAGAATTTTGTACACATAATTGCAGTGATGTATAAAGCATGTCTGTAAAGTGCTTTGATATCTAGGGATGAAAAGAATTTCATACTGTAAGTACAAGTTTTTCATAATTTATTATTTCCAACTCTCTTCTTGAATGAAAAAAAGCTGGAACTTCACCCTTTTGAAAACACATTTCTAACAAGGGACAGAACTTTATACAAATATCTGCAATATCCATTATATTTCTAGCAAGTTGTATCTCTGTTGTTCAGTACGTGGGAAGCTTTTACATAATTTCAAAGGAAATCTGTTCAATTCCCAAGATCATGATTGCCATTTTGTTCACAGCTTCAGTTGTTTTTTATTTTTTTAAAAATTTTAGTCTTCAGCCCAAGTGTATTTGTTATAAAGCCCCTCTAAAGAAGACAGAAGTGTGTAATGTGTAACTGTACATCTCTGTAGAACATGCTTGTGCAAATATATATTAAAGGGATACTGTCATGGGAAAACATGCAGTAGTAAAAAGAGGGACAAAAATTTAGCAGCTAAATTTGTGACCACGCCCATTTGTTTGGCCACACTAATTACCATTTTAATTTTACAAAATTTGGCAGATTATGAAAGTTTGAAATTATTTCTCCTGTTACAATTATCTTATTTGCACCTGTTAGCTGTACTAGGCTCTCTGCCAAAAGCCAATTAAGTTAGAAACTTTGTTTCTTTTTCTGGCTGTTTGGTGCAGATAAAAGAGGGACTTTCCAGTACAAATGAGGGACTGCAGGTTGAGCTGTCAAAAGAAGGACTGTCTCTCCAAAAAAGGGAGGGTTGGGAGGTATGTGAAATCCATTTCTCAAAAGAGCAAACAGATTTTTTTTCTATTTAATTTTGAAATCTGACATGGGACTAGACATTTTGTCAATTTCCCAACTGCCCCTGGTCATGTGACTTGTGCCAGCACTTTAGGAGGGAACTGCTTTCTGGCAGGCTGTTGTTTTTCCTTCTCAATGTATCTAAAAGGAATGCAGTGGGACATGAGTTTTTACTATTGAGTGTTGTTCTTAGATCTACCAGGCAGCTGTTATCTTGTGTTAGGGAGCTGTTATCTGGTTACCTTCCCATTGTTCTGTTATTAGACTGCTGGGGGGGGGGGTGATATAATTCCAACTTGCAGTACAGCAGTAAAGAGCGACTGAAATTGATCAGAGCACAAGTCACATGACTTGGGGCAGATGGGAGATTGACAATATGTTTAGCCCCATGTCAGATTTCAAAATTAAATACTATTATAAATAAATAAGCTGCCATATAGCCATGGGGGCAGCCATTGAAGCATTAGACAATATGTGGAAATGGATTTCAATGCAGAATTCTTCTGGAGCAGCACTATTAACTGATGCATTTTGGAAAAAAAACATTTTTCCCATGACACTATCCCTTTAATATTAACATACAGACATATTGTCATAAAGTTCAAACCCTACCATGATGGTCTTGAAGGGGCTGTTCATCTTCCAAACACTTGGAAAAAAAAAATATATATATATATATATATATATATTATATCTGGTGAATTATCTGAATGCAAATGAAAGTAAAAAAAATGTTGAAAGGTGAATAATTGCTTTAACAATACATCTCTATAGCAAGTCTCCCCTCCATGGCTACAGAATTACAACAGATGCTGAGAACTGATTTCTGATAATAAGATCATTGAAATGGTGGTGTGTAGGTATTAAAACCTAGGAACATTTCCTGGAACAGAGTCCCAGAAGAAGTAAAGTAGTGTAATCCAATTATATGTGGGTGCCTCTGTGTGCTTTACATCAAGTGCTCTGTTCCTCATTGTATATCTGTACAGGGTGAACTATGCCATTCATTGTAATGACCAGTAACAACTTTCTTATTTCTGTAGCATACTGTATACTTAGATCCCTAGCACTATATTCAACAACAGTAATATGAACAATATAAATACAATGCAATGCACATTCTGATGGAATGCTTCATGACAGATATTTCATGATCAGGTTTAATTAGGAGAACTTCCTCAGGAGAAGGCATGGATATTAGACACAATAATGCCCCCCCAGTATATAAAGTACTTAAAGGGGTGATTCACTTATAAATTAACTTTTACTATGTTATAGAATGTTAGTTAATGTATTACAGCTTTTGAATTATTTGCCCTTTTTTTTCTCCTTCCCAGCTTTCCAAGGAATGTTACAGACCCAATCTGAAAAAAAAATGCTCTGTAAAGATGGCCATAGACGCAAAGATCCGATTGTACGAATTGAGGATTTGTACAATTTTCTGACCGCGTGTCCATCTCCCAACCTGCCACTAACCTTCAGCTCAAATAAAGTAGTAAAAGCACAGCTCAGCCGATGTTCTGCCCCAACAGGGATTGTATGAAAGTTGTGTCCGACAAAACCTAGTGACAGTCTACCACTGAAAATCGTACGATCGGCAATACACGCAGAGATATTATCAGCAGCCCACAACAATTTGCTACCAAACAACTGATCTCTGCGGACGAAAAATGTCGGGACTTTCCACACATGGTCCAGAAATTGTACAAATCCTCGATTCGTACGATTGCATCGTTGCGTCTATGGCCAGCTGCAAGACTGCAAATATACTGTTATTGCTACTTTTTATTACTCGTGTTTCTATCCAGGCCCTCTTCTATTCACATTTGAGCTGCTCATTCTAGTTAATGCATGGTTGCTAGGGTAATTTGGACCATAGCAAACAGACTACTAAAATTACAAACTGGAATGTAAATTCAAATGTGATATTTATGACACCTCAACCATGAATGGCAGAGGTCCATTGTGTTTTGTGTTCTTTCTTAACTCCTGAAACTCCTCATTCAATTAGGCTAGGGCCACATGATGTGGATCTTGGTTTAATGCAGGCCTAAAATCTGCTGCCCCCTGCCCTCCGCTGGCCCTAACCTAAATGTCTATAGAAAGACTGAGCACTGCTATTGATATCTCAAGACCCTTGCTTTATCTCTAGGATTTAAATAACAAGAAGTAGTATGTCACTGGGCAGACTGTGGTGCCATCTCATCAGTATAAGTGTGAAGATAAGATATTTCCTGCTTTCTGTGTGTAGGGGTGTAGAGTGAAGTTGACATGACTAATCCATTTATCTTCTGCTGTTGACCTATACATGTCAGAGAAGCACTTGTCTATGTTTTATCACCTAACAGATAGATTGTTTAAAGACTTTCAGAATTGGAACTGATTCAGTTTAGAATATTCATTCAAACGCACACAGATGGTGCAGAGCCCTAAGCATTTGACAACTTATCTGCCCGTGTATGGGGGCCGCCGACGGGTCTTCCAGATAGATAGCTGGCCACAATATCGATCAGGAAGGTTTGATTTTCTTCCGACCGACCAGTTGGAGCCCCTTGGCGTCATAATAATCCGATCGTTTGACCATATAGCCGAACATTCGGATTACCCCTGGCGTGTTAGTGGCAAATTGGGGAAAGATCTGCTTGTTTGGCGATGTTGCCAAATGAGTGGATCTTTGCATCTATGGCCAGCTTAAGTTTCAAGAACATCATGCAATGTGGGCATTTTCCTAAGTAGATGACCACGGCCCCTTGTGCACTTTTCCTAATTTGACTGGCCCCACTGACTGGCCAAAACAGAGAACCAATGGCAAACTCTATGTAGTTAGATCCTCAGATCCATGAAGCACATTAAAGTCAGATTAAAACAAAGTCTACCCATGTGTTAACTGAACAATGCAGCAAATATTGGAACACTGCCCTTGTCCACTGATACATTAGAAGCATCAAGTAAGGCTTATGATTATGCAAAGTAGGTACATATTGGACACTGTGCCTGTATACAGGAAGGGTTTCATTGGGTGAAAAAATAAATTATTCCAATATAGTTGTATTCCGTGCAGCTAGGAGACAATATTAAAGAGATTAAACTCCGTAGTCTGTATTTAGTTTCAGAACAAAATTATGAACTTTAAAGATTAAGCTCAAGCAGTATAGATTTGTTCTATTTAGAAGAATAAAATAACTGATTTGGCACTAGAAGGGTTTCCTTCTCCTTTAAGGAGGAAAAAAGTGTTGTATTTCCTACAGCAGACACAAGCATCAATGTATCAGGTACATTGATATAACTATTTAGAGTAACAATTAACTACAAAGAATACCACGTTGGTAGCAATCCCCATAAATAACTATTTAGAGGCCGCAACACAGAAATCACTTTCATTAGCTTGTTCTGAGAATCCTGTCCACTATGGAAAGCAGAATGACTTTATTTTCTAGAATTCATTCCCTCACAGTGGAACAAGGAATAATGGGAAATGTGGAAAAGGGGGGGTATATTTTTATATAATTTATAAACAAGCTGAATAAGTCAGTGAAAGACAAAGCTTGAAACCAAAGAGGGTTCTGCTGAAAAAGGTGGCAGCCCCACATAGGAATGTGTTCACTTGGGCTGTAAAGCCAGTACAGGTGTTGGAATGAGTTCTATCACATGTGATAAAGTGGAGGAGTCCAGGAAGTAGAGACCAGGAAGTGATGTAGCAGAGATAGCTTAGGAGCAAATAAAGGAAAAGTGAGGGAGTGAAATACGTATTTAAATTTAATTCACCTTAGTAGTGGCTTAGGCAGGTTTCTTCGATATTCACAGGCCCGGATTTACAAACGGAGCACCCCTAGGCCATCTCTGCTCATCGCCCCCCCCGCCCCGTTCGAGTCCCCCTTCCCTTGTTTCTCCTTCCCTCCCCTCCAGTGACTCTCTTAAATGCTGAAGGGAACGGGGGAATGTGAAGAGCTCTTTTACATCTAGGAAGTGTTGAATGGAAAGTGAATGTAATTGTCTTCCCCGCCTCTATGCCTAAGGCATAGAAGAGTGGCAGACAATATTTGATTGACAGCTGAGATTTGTAATTGAGTTTAAAACAGCTTTATTAAAAAAATATGGTTTGGATTTCATGTTTAATTTGAAAATGATTTTTATTATACAGCTTTTTATGTCTGAGTGACAGGTCCACTTTAACTGGCTTGCAAAAACCAGGCAGTTGGAAACAGAGTACTTCAGTTTCTCTGGTTGCCCTGTTCAGCTAAAAAAATAACAAAAAAAAAAACCTTTTAGAGCCCCTTTTATATCATTAGTGTCTGTGCTTCAGATATTATTTTATTCATAGTGTATGCAAATGTGTAGAAATGGCTCATGATCTATACTAAACAGGTGCAAACCCAAGGTCAAAATGCAGATACTTATAGTTCAGTCAGGAGTAAAGTCAGGCAAGTCCTTTGTCTTCAGACTATATGGCACAGTGCAACAATTATGCATTCTGGTTCCTGCACTTACATAATAATGTCACAGCTTATGCTGCTATATATGCAGATCCACAATGTATTAGATTCATTTGCATAATTACACATACACTATTGCACAATCATTTTAAAATTTATTTTATGCAACTTCCACCGCAAGGACATAGGATCTCCACTATTTCAACAACACAATTCATCAGGACTATAAAATGGATTAGTGATATATAAACAAACTCACAGCTAGATTCTGTTCTGAAATTATTTTAGTTTGCATAAGGGCAGTATTAGCTACAATATTGTCTGCCTTTCATTTATTTGCTTTTTTCTCTATGCCAGTAACAGGTGTTAACAGCATGACTGGATTATTGTTTATACCAAAGCAAACTACACGGCTGAGAAAGTGCCCTTATTATTTTCAATTATCTTGTTAATTAAGATATTTGAGAGATGCCACTGAATATTAGTCTTTAAATAGAAAATCCTATTCTTTTTAATAGGTACCACTCCCAGATGGGGTTTTAACTGATATTGTAGGTATGGGTGGGGTTGTCCTTATTACAAATGATTATTTTATTAACAAAGTTTGATTATCAAAAATGAACTACAATTAGTATGCTGCCTTTCAATGCCATCACCAGTGGTGTATAAATAACAGTTAAATAGTCTAAGAACTAGGCTAAACTAATCTATGATCTTTATTTAATCCAAATAGCATCTATTTTCTTTTCTAATAGTTTGCTGAAGAAATGTCTCATAATTAGTGTAAAAAATTATATAAAGGACAAGTGCTTCCAGTAGTGAATCTTCATGCACTTCTTGGACTTTATTTTAGTAATAAGGTATACTGCATGACTGTTGTATGTCTGTATGCCATTCTTACCTGGATGTATTAAAAGCAGATTCTCCCGGATTGGGTTATAGACATGGGCAAGTATTGGGGTATAGACATGGGCAAGTATTGGGGTAGACCACTGTATAAATGAACAGGCCAGAGGAGAAACATGAGAGTATTACAAACAAGAGGATACTGAACAAGGGGACTACATAGCTGGTAAATTTGTAATATGAGCTGATATTTTACCAGTTAGGCCAATAAAAAAAACTGTCTGGGTGGCAACCTGTAAGGGAATAGGCCAGTGTTTCCTCCATTGTCATATTGCAGCCAGCAGAGAATAATTTGATACTGCTTTGTACCGGTAACAGCTATTTTCCATTCATGTGAATGGCAGAGAGCAATGGGAGCTATCAAGTAAGAAATTTTACATATTCCATAGCCCTTAGAGAATATAGGAAACAACACATACTGCACATAGGAAAAGGTACATATTAATTCTAATAGTTTTTTTCAATTTTACAGTAGGGGGGTTATATTTCTTGTTATAATACACAGTTTTTAAGTCAAGTGACATACTGTAGGCCATATCAGCAAGTACATATTGTAACTACTGTATGTGACGTCATTAAGCACCTCTATGAGCTTGTATTTTACTGGTTATTTATGGATAATGTGAATTAGAAGTACACCCTTTTGTAAATTGTAAGGAATTTATAAGTTACCAAGGAGTTTCATGACCATGACCAACTGGGGGTACTGTATTTCAGTTTCAAGTTTCAGTGAGTCATGTGACAGAAATGACATCAGAACTCACCGTTTATAACTGATGACATCAGAACTCACCTTTTATAAGGTTATAATTTACAAGATATTCACGGCTTTTGTGTATTATATGCTTACAATACACAAAAGCCTTGAATATCTCCTTATAAATGGGGAGTAGTGATGTCATCAATTATAAACAGTGAGTAGTGATGTCATTGTTGTCACATGACTCATTAAAACTTGTGTATTATAATAAATAAAGTACCCCATGTTTCAAAATCGAACTTCGACCTCGTGTTTTTATATGGTTGTGAAACGCCTAGATAAGTTATAATATTCTTATAATTATTTACATTATTTACTATATATTTGTCACACCTTCTAGACAGTTAAAACATGCCCAATATTTTATTGTTTTTTGTCCTGCTGAAAATTATAAAGATGATCCCCTCCGGGATGATTTTTTAGATTCTAGAGAGATAGTGTAAAACAATGTTAGCATAGATATTTTCTAAAACTGTACAGTGTATCATCTGCATCGCTTTTGGCTCTTTGTTTTTTTCTAGCTTTGTGCATTACCAATGATAACACTATCTGCCTGAAAATTCTGTCGCTGTTCTGACCTGAATGAATTGCTCAAGAAGACATCTTTGTATAAATATGTAGGTGAACCCATTTAGACCTCACTTGCATACACATGAGCCCTGCAATTTTCTGTTCTGCTAAGCCGTAATGGAATATCCTAGACACGCTTGTAATTCCATAAACAGCATCAAATCTGACGTTTCTATAAAAAGTAGGCAGCATTTTATACCGACAGTTATTGGTACATGTAGTAGAGAGAATGTTATTTCATTCTTCTTGTAGGCAAATTTGGGGGTATTTGGAACTTTTTAGCTAAAGGAAAATTATTGCTTAGCAATTATTTAAAGCTGCAGAATTTTGCAGTATTAGCTTACCTTGTACATAGAGTGTATTGTACAGAGCCAAAAAATGTAGTGCAGTGTGTAAAATATGAATGCAAATTGCCATGTTTTTTTACTCACAATGCAGAATTTCCCAGCAGAATTGTATTTATTCATTTCCAAGTATTTATAAAGAGACCAACACATTTCTACAGCTCATTACAGAGATTATACATTATTCACAGCAGTCCCTGCCCTGTGGGAGCATGCAATCTAAGGCCCCTATCACATTCACACACAGTAGGGCCTAGCTTTGAACTTTGATAATGGAGGCCCATCTTGTCTCAACCTCTTGGGCCCTCCTTCTTCACCTCTGCTTCCTCCCTCCACAGAGAGAAAGTGCTCACACACATTTTGCCTCCTTCCTCCTCAACTCTGATGGGTTGACCCAGGCACTAGAGGGGTCTGAGTCAGTAGGGTCCATTGGGGTGTTCCTCAGTGGGATGTTCCCCAGTGGACTGTGATTTCAGGAACCCAGCTTAACAAAGCCACCCATGGGCACACACTAAGTTTTGTGTTCTTCTTGATTATGCAGGGCATAAATAGCATCAATAATGTCTGATTAACGTGGTACAAGTTGGTTTCTGCTGTTGACACAATCCAAGGTTCTAATGGTAATTCCACAGTTTCCATTGCAAGGATCATCAGATCAGGCTGAAGGATCTCCATCATTACATGCTTATTTGTTAGCATTTTATTGCATTTTATTCATTTGTGTTTTCATTTATAAATGTGCCTCTTCTAAGTATGTTCTGCAGTGCTGACCTCATCTGAAATATAGGACTTTGGGGGCACAAGAGAAGTCATGGTTCTCCAGTGTTACTGGACTCTTAAAGGAGAACTAAACCCCCCAGACGCT
>CM044440.1:39581433-39593733 GCA_024363595.1 Xenopus borealis
AAATGAGAGTTAGGGAGGAAAAAAACATTTATTCCCTTTGATAAATCCCACAGAGTACAGCGGTAATTGAATTAAGCTGGGGACCTTGGTGAGATGACAATATTGTGGGCAGTTCTAAACTTTGGGTTCTGCTGACTTTGTCAGTCCTATAAATCAACATTTAAATCGTTCAGTATATTTTCAAGGATGCCATTTTCTTTTAAGTCATATAGCAAAGCTGTTTGACTAACATAAATCATTTTTTTTCTTTTTAACTCCAAAGGGAATAAAATTAAAAGAAATCCATGTTTTGCCATGTGGGAATCAGATTCCTTTTCGCCTGCTTAGACTCTTCTTCTTATGTATAAATAAGTTAAGAGTTTGAGTACATACAAAAGAGAGTGGATTGATCAAATCACATTTCCTGACCCCTCTGATTTACTCATGGTTTAGTCTATGTAAGGACATACGGGCCAAATCACTTTAAAAAAGCTCATATGGTGCTAACTGGTTACCTTTTGCCTTTATCGGTTGGCACCTAAATGCAAAGCTGTATTTCTTGGAAAAAGTGATTTCCAACCAAAGCATTGGTCTTCCCAGCTTGATCTTACTCCACTGTAGCTTTTATAAGTGAGAGAGATCTCAAGATGAACACCCATTTTAAAGGCATAAAACCACCATGTAAGGAACAGGTGAGAGGGTGCTACAACCACCCTAATGTCTGCCAATTATTCCTGAAAAATAATTACTGACATACAAAAATACACAAAGGAGGTTATTGGAGCACCCAGAGGCTAAGTATATTGTAAGGTTTTGAATATGGTATTTATTGTCTTGCTATTGATATAAATGATTTAAGAATATCCATTCTTCTGCCAATTGGTATTGAAAACGCTGGGCACATTTTGACCCCCTTTATATATATTCATCTGCAGTAACAAAGCAGAGATAAAAGGGAGACTTGTACTAGACATGCATCCTGCCATCTCAATGCATTTTTATTTTTTTAGTCGAATTTTTCCCCCCCCTTTTCTCTTGATCCCACCTTCCTCATTCTCCCGAGCAATTTTGGGAGGAGGTGAAGATAGTTAGTGAAATGTTGTCACTATAAAGAATTCCTACTTACTGTACCTGTAAACACAAGACACGTGCAGCTATTAGAAAATAGAAGATCATACATGACCCAGGAAGTGCTTCATAATAATAGTAATATAATAGTATCTGTTATGATATAAATATATGATTAAAATAAAAGCTAATTGACATTGTCATTATTATTTCCATTATTATTTGAGTTCATCTGTGCATTGTTTATTGTTGACTTGTGATGAAACCTGGTGAAACATGGACATCTTGTTGTCGTGTTGGAGATGGACTGCCATTATTGTTCAGACTAGACAACAACCTTTGACACAGTCTCATTAGTTTATACTCTCAGAAAAACCTTTCATAAACTTTTCTATTTAAAACCTGTTGCTCTACCAAAACCTTTTAACCTGCAATTACCAAATAACAACAAATCTCATAAATTGCTCACTCACAGGCACATCTTTACCCGTGTAAAAAGTCCTCGCCAGCATAAAAGGTCTCAAAGTACTGTGATTTCCTTCATCTGTTGCAAATACTTATTTCTGAGTGATTTCTAGTCATTTGGGACCTGGGTTAAAATATGTCAATTTCCCTTGGAGCATAGAATTACATGCACAGTTGTGGTCACATACAGAAGCAGGTCTTTAACCCAAAAAGTCTGAAAAGACAGTTTTTTACATATTTTTTCTTTCATTATTGCATTTTACTTTTCTCAAATAAATAAAGATGCCCCAATTAGGGGTATGAATTTTATTCCCATTCCCAGACAACAGCTGCACTCATTCTCAGACTAGCACACTGGGGCACCGAGAACAATTTCAGTGGGTCCTCCTTTTAAAAATAAAGAAGACGTGAAGAGAAGGAAAAATGTTTTGCTAGTGGGCTCATCATCTAACATTTACTGGTAGTCCCTGCACTGGTATCCGTGTATATCTATGCTCCAAAATTTAATTGTAACACTACCACAGATTTGGCAAACATTTGATCCTCTTTTTGCAATCTTCCTGTGCTACTGTCGACACATCAGCTGTTCAGCAACATAAAATTGGAGGAAGCAGAGGGGCAGAACTATGCTGCAAAATTAATTTAATTAGTTATGCACCAACATCAGAAGAAGAAGGCAAATAATTCAAAAACTATAACAAATAAATAAGGAAGACCAGTTAAAAAGTTGCTTAGAAATCTATTATACCAATTTTGCTGGATACTGCCCAACTGCTTATCCCGTTGAACTGGAAAAAGCAGTCACCACACCAAAATTGTAGATTGGCTATGGAAGATTTGAGAAATAGAGAGATCTGAGAATTTGAAGACATCATCCACACAAGAGACACAGAAATAAACACATAAATGGTTTTATTGGATTCAGTTTAAGGAAACCGATAGATACAAGATTGGGCCTCTATGTACCTGAAATGCCAGGGCCTATATTCTCAGTCCAGACCTGGCAAAGATGACCATAAATGACTGATACCTCAATGTTTTTATATCTGTAGCCTAGATTTTCCCAATGGGAGATGATATTTTAAATGAGATGATAGTTCAAACCATTTATCCAATTAGTGAAATTTAAAGGGTGTAGTTACTGTAGTCCCAGGACTAAGTGACATCTTTTGGGGATGTTGCAGGAATTTGGGAAGATCATGGCAAAAATTAAAAAAAAAACAAGATCAAGACTTTTCCTTGAAAAGTTCTGGTGAAAAGAACTAAATTGTGTTTTTCAGAGTGGCTTTTAAAGATTAACAACATTTTAAAAAATCAAAAAAATACATGTTGAAACCACACCATAAGTTATAAAAGATCACTCTGGATCTGTTTACTGGATCTATTTCTCCAAAGTAAGAGTCTAGGAAAATCATAACTGTCCCCCTGCCATGACAAATGTAAAGGTTACCAGGCTTGTTGATATCAAAACATATTTCACACGTCCTTTTAAGCTGGCTTAATATTTAGTTGTTGTAAACTAAATTTTAAATAACTTTTCCAGGACCAAAGCTGTATTATACATACTGTGTTTGTACTGTTATTATTATTATTTTATAACTTCATCAGTAAATTATGTAGATATTGTTAAAGATATAATATCTCTGGTCTTGAAAATGGTTTCTTATTTTTGGATCTAGAAACAGACATTAAAAGGGGGAATTGGGGTCACACTATTGCCTATTTTAGGACTAGGCAACACTTCCTGTGTGCTTAATCACTTTGCTGTGCTCAAAGCCAGCTGTGGATGTGTACATATGAGCAAACGTTTTTTCTTTAGCATTAATTGCCTTTAACTAGTGCACACATTTTATACTATGGTTTCTATTAAATAGTCCTTGGTAACTGACAATTCGCTACAGTGCATCTCTTTCATCCTGGACTTCCTGTGGCACTACCCAACTGTGGACAATATAATGGAGGTTTTCACCTGCTGTTTCAATTATTTACAGCCTTATCTTTTGAATAAACATTGTTAGAAACAATAACTTTGCAGTTGCTGAAGGTGGTTCACTGAATACTTTTTTGTTTTATTTTTCATAAAAGGAAACATGAGTGTTTGTACAGGCTGAGATGGCTTCTTGGATATAGAGATGCTTGCAGGTGATGCCTAACCTTCTGTGAGCTTCTGTTTACCAATGTCCCCTGTTAATTGACCTGCAGGCAATGTCTTTCTGATGAAGCAAAGATCTGACAGTACAAGTTGCTCTGAGGTTCACATCTCTCTCATAGTCACTCCTCACCTTCTTCCCGTTCTTGATACAGTATTCATCTGAGCAAAGCTAGGAAGATGAACTTCCTTCTGGAATTACTTAAATACACCAGATTCATACATTGTTCAGTTTGGACATCACCCGAGCAGCTGGCTAGCACTGAGATATTAAGCCATATATCTTCTTTCTGTCAAAACCTTCCAGTAAGATCAAGCAAATTTTTGTTTCCCTGATAATGTAGAACAGACGTTTTTATTAGGAGTATTTCCCAGAATAATTTTGAAAAGTCTATTTTTATGTTGAACTTTGAAGTTTAAGAAGTCTCACATAGTAAAGTATTATATATTTTGGCTTCATAATTGAAATATCTCTCCTTTTCATTCCTGAGATCAAGTAATGCCGAGTAATTAGCTATAGCCTATACATCTCCTTGACAATACACATTTGATTCCATGGATTAATTTCATTTATCACTTGGGCAATTGGTTATTCTTAAATGATGTGTTATTGGGAATCATTATGCACAGCCAGTTAGGCATACCTTATATTTTTCTTCATTATGTTGGGGTTATGAGACCAAAGGTAATGTACATGAAAATGATGGGATCCCACGGGTATTGGCCAAACCAATATCACATGATATTATTACTCATCTTTATGACATCACCAGATGCTCATGCTGGTTGTGGATTGACACTTAAAGGAGAATTCAACCCCCCCTGGAAGTTAAGAGCTCATCTGCCCCCTCCATTCATCCCCCACCCCCTGCCTCCTCCCTGCAAAGTCTTACCCCTGAATTCTTCTCCCCTTCTCCCCTAGCGACTGGAAAAGCAGAGTGAACACAGTGGAACACACAGCCGCCATCTTTGGTATATTCGTAATCTTGCCAATCTTCATGTATGGACTCGCCGTTTTGGCACATACACCGTTGTCAAAACCCGGAAATGTGCTACAACTGCGCATGCGCCAAAACGCAGAGTCCATTCGCGAAGATTGCAAAGATACCAAAGATGCTGGCTGTGTGCTCTGCTGCACTCACTCTGCTTTTCCGGTCACTAGAGGAGAAGGATTTAGGGGTACGACTTGTAGGGGGGGAGACAAACGGAGATCAGCCCATAACTTCAAGGGGGGCTCTGTGCACACGCGGTGCAACGATTTCCGGAAACGCCCGTAGTTACTTTGTGAGGAAACTTCGGGCGATTCCGGAAATCGCCGCACCGCGTGTGTACAGAGCCGGCGCTTTTACATTTCAACTAGCGACGGACAGGGAGAAGGACGTTTGGGGAGATTGTCGCCTGCTATTAAACGCCAGGCGAATGAATCTCCCCGAATCTCCCTGTCTGTCCCTAGCCTTAAAGAGATACTGAAAATAATCTTTTTTTTTATATCATATCATATCATAACATTATCTTTGAATGCTATTCATAATTTTGCCATCAACGTATTTGCCAGATGCTTTTACTTTACCTCACCCCCATGTTCCTCTGAGAAGGCTGCCATACAGTATTTATGCAGCAGTAGTCGGTTAGTATTAGAAACTCTAACTGAAAGACTGAGATGGGCTAGTCAGGTTGGCAAAACAGTCAGGTTTAGGAACTTCAAGTAATAATTACTTACAAAAGCGGAACTTTCAGCAAATAATGATCAATGTGACTTATATGTAACTTTTAAAGTACATTAATATTTTGAAAGAACATTTTTGTGTCAGTATCACTTTAATAAGATCACCCCCATTTTTTTAATAGCATTTTTTAAACAGACACTATTTTTCTTTGTCTGTGTAAAAATACCCCTACCATAATTTTTCACAAACATTTAGTAAATTTATAAGCTACATGGTTGTTTTGAGGTTATAAGGCTGCCCCAAGACAAGAGCCAACTATTAGGGCTTCCGCCTGTATGGATTTGATCCGGACAGCACGGTTTTCGGGTGCAAAACTCCACCCACCAACCCGCCCATCTGACTGCACTGTCCTGCCCTCAATGTCATTGTCCCAGCCCCTGTGACATCATTGGCCCTTCCCCTGCCCGGAATTGCAAGCGGAGAAAGGTGGCAACCCTACCGTGCCAGATATAGTCAGCTCTGTGAATTAGCTGCATACAACAGGGAGTAAACAGTGCTGGACTGGCCAAATGGGATACCATGATAACTCCTATTGGGTCTAGGTGTAAATCAACCCTCCTGTTCTTAAACAATTGGCCTATTTCATGTTAATTCCCTAATTCTGTATGCAAACAAAATATGTATATGGATAGATTATAGTATGTAAAGAAAACAGATTACACAAATATGGAGGTTGAGTGAGGAGAGGAGTTAAAATAGTCTGGCTGTGGGGCTAGAGGTGGTCATACACAGGCCGATAAAAGCTGCCGACAGACCAAGTCGACAGCTTATTGGCCAGTGTATGGGGCCCTCCGACAGGCTTTACCGATCGATATCTGGCCGAAAGTCGGCCAGATGTCGATCGGGCAGGACTAAAAATCACGTCTGATTGTGGCCACATCTGTTTGTTGATGTGGTCCTGCAATCTCCTCTATTGTAATCCGATCATGGAGCCCTAGGGCCCACGATCGGATCACCCCGATATCGCCCACCTCAAAGTGAGCATATCAGGGATAGATCCACCCGTTTGGCAACATCGCCAAATGATGGGATCTCTCCATGTATGGCTACCTTAAGGCTTTCTGGTGGGCTCCAGCATCTCGAGTCCTACACTATAAGAGAGTCTTACTGTGACAGGGTGATACTCATAGGGATGTATTTATTAACATTCCTAATGTTTATAGCATCAAGAATGTCACCAGGCTCTAATGTACCTTATGTATACTGTACTGGGAGATTGGAAGACTTCCTTATTTTGATCAAAAGCCCCTCTGGCAGTTCTATTTATATTATTCCTTGCCGCTCCTGAAAGTTTAGACTCCCTGATTAAGTTACGTGTTTGATACAGCAATAAATATTATGCACAGCCAGCAGTGGCTCCTTATATAGGAAGTGAACAGCAAACATTGGGAAACCGAATAAGTGTTTGCTTTTCTAAACACTTCAATTATGCCCTGTAACTAGTTACCCTCCCCTTTCCAAACTCAGTAAGGATCTTATGACAGCAGCTACAGTGTGCCAATGTCCCTGGCTGACAACCGCATTGCTAGCACATATGTTTCCCTCAAGTTACTCCGTTATACATCAAAATTACACTTGTTTAAGGGTTTAATTAAAACCCAGCATACACACACACACACACACACACACCCCTACACTCTTCCACACAAACCATATATGCCCCTAGCTATACTAACTGTAGAGTTTAGTATCAAAATAGCCTTTGATATTATGTCTGTCCAAAAAATCATCCAAACCCCTCTTAAAAGCATCAACAGAATGAGCCATCACAACATCACCCGGCAGTGCATTCCACAACCTCACTGTCCTGACTGTGAAGAACCACCTACGCTGCTTCAAATGAAAGTCCTTTTCTTCTAGTCTGAAGGGGTGGCCTCTGGTGCGGTGCTCCTCTTTATGGGTAAAAAGGTCCCCTGATATTTATCTATAATGTCCTCTAATGTATTTGTAAAGTGTAATCATGTTCCCTCGCAAGAGCCTTTTTTCCAGAAAAAACAACCCCAACCTGGACAGTCTCCCCTCATAATTTAAGTCTTCCATCCCTCTAACCAGTTTAGTTGCACGTCTCTGCACTCTCTCCAGCTCATTTACATCCCTCCTAAGGACTGGAGTCCAAAACTGCACTGCATACTGCAGATGAGGCCTTACTAGGGATCTATAAAGAGGTATAATTATGGTTTCATCTATTGAGTTTATGCCCTTTTTTATGCAAGACAGAACTTTATTTGCTTTAGTAGCTACAGAATGACACTGCCCAGAATTAGACAACTTGTTATCTATAAAAACCCCAAGATCCTTCTCACTTAAGGAAACTCCCAACACACTGCCATAACAACATGCCCTCCAAATATTTTTTGCTACTTTTAAAACCCCCTCCATGCTTCCAAGTTTAACACCACCCTTAAATATTTTGCATGAGGGATATCTTGATTTGCAGGTATAATATACAGGAATTATTTTAGTACATGAGCAGAATAATTGTAACAGAATAAAATATTAAGGTTTTGGAGTTTGAAAAGGAGTTCCTATTGTTTTGTAATATGTAATGTGTAAATATTTAAATGGACAGGTATGGTGGGATTCATTATCCGGAAAGCTGTAATCTAGAAAGTTCCAAATTACAGAAAGGCAGTCTCCCATAGGGGCAAATTCACTATGAACGATTTTGCAAATTGGGTGGGTTATTGGGAGGACTGGGAATGAGGGAATAAATATTAGAATGAATTTGGGGCCTTACTGGTTTTTGTGCAGCACAGAGCAAAGACTAGGACGCAGGTTTGCCTCTATATTTGCCTACAAACATAATATTTTACTTGGGCATTACAAAGGGCATTTTAAAGGAAAGGCCCACAGTCCACATTTTTTAATTGAGCTATGTTGGGGGGCATGGGATAAGGTAAATGCTTCATACTTTATGTTTGTCAAATCTCTATCTACATGATACAGATACTGTGCATTTTGTCTTTCTTCTATTGCCTTCTTTAATCAAATTTCTAAAAGTAAAAGTGTAAACATACCTCCCAACTGCCCCGTCTTTTGCGGGACAGTCCTGATTTTGACATCCCAGATTTTTGCTGAAATCTTCCGACTTTCTTTTTGATCTCCTGCACTGAACAGCCAGAAAAAGATACAAAGATTCTAAAACATAATTGGCTTTTGGCAGAGAGCTCGTAACATGGGCCAGGTGCAAATTGCTGCTTTTGTAACGATTTAAAATAACCAAAGAAGCCGTTGTAATTATTGGGGGGGACTGTGACTTGCAGCTTAAAGGGCAATTCTCCTTCATTAGCAAAACTGTAATAACACATAAAACCCACAGAAATGTGTTCAAACTTTCATAACCTGCCAAATTTTGAAAAATGAGCATGATGATTAGGGGTGTGGCCACAAAATGGGCATGGCCAACAAAATTTGCTTCATGGAGCGCGGAAAATCTTTTTGTTCCTACTTTCTATTTCCAAAATGTTGGGAGGTATTTGTAGATATTACAACTAACCCAAGTTAAACTGTGCTTAATATAAATCCCTTTTGTTGTTGGTAAAGCAGGCATTTCAGCTGAATATATTTTGTTAGAGCTGACAATAAATCATGCTGTACTCCTATTTTCTTTGTATTTACAATGTACTTCAGTTTTGTCAGACAAAAGCCCACTCTTTGCACAACCCTCTGCCATATTTTTAATGGGCCTTTTAAAGTTTTTCTTCTGTGAGCTTTCAAAGCAAATGCATCTCTTTCATGAGCAAAGTTTCATTTTCGAAATGGAGGAACACTCCACAACTCAGCGCTGTCTCTGATGCTCTGCTTACAGCACTCTCCGGAATATGAACAGTTTGGAATTCAATTTTTATTTTCATTATGTCCCTGATCTGTGATGTTCTCCTGTTTCCATCTCATTTGCGCCTCATTTCAGAAAGCATTAGTGAGAGGGTCCAGTGACGTCTGTCTTTGCCCAGGTTTTCAGCGTTCATCTAAAATCACAATGCTGCCATTGGTGTATGAATCACTGGCTAGATTAGATATTTTCCTGTTGCCATGATTGAGTTTATGTTTTGGAAAATATTTCTATTCAAAATAACAAGTCTACGTCAAAGGCACATACTGTGCTTAATACCTTTGCAGAAAACATACTAGAAAGTACAGGCCAACAGGTAAAATGATCAGTGTTGTAAAATTCCCAGCAAGATTTGTAAACAGGTGAATATTTTGTATTTGTTAATAGCGTTAATCATTAGTTATTTACATCATAGAATAGACCTTTTCTATGTATTTATATTTACAGCAGAAAAGTGCATTTAGAGTACAACTTCTATGGGTACAGTTGCGTTGGTGCCTACTGAGAATGTTCTTAGAGGAAGCCCCCTTTTCATGGATGGTGTATAAGGTACAGACTAGTGCAGCGTCCACTGTGCAGTTACTATTCCCATTTACAGAAAATTGATTGTAGGCAGGCAGTGGCGTTTCTGGGTCTGCCGCCTCCTGAGACAGCAGCCCTGATACCGCCCCCCTTCACGATCCACGCTTAAAAATCAGCGTCGGAGCGGGTCAAAGGGGTATCACTAGTGCATTGAGCACAATTGCGCTTTCTAGCGGAGCACTAGCGGAGCCGGATTTCCAGGTTAAAACCCAGAAATCCGGCTCTTAAAGTTCGTCTTTTTGGCGACCCTTGTAACTGGCCGCTCCGTGCCGCCTGAGGCAAGGTTCACACCTTGCCTCATGGCAGGAGCGGCCCTGCAGGCAGGTACTAATCCAGGACACCAGAAAGTAGAATCCAGGAGTCCAAGGTACAAAAAGTTGTATTTTACATATTTTATAAAAATTAAATGCCTTGTGCGTTTCGTGTCAACCAAGGACACTTAATCATAGGCTGAGAAGAAGGAGTTCTTTAAAACTTCTCCTTTAAATATTTAGTACTTGTCTAAAGAAAGTTAGCTTATGATTAAGTGTGCTTGGGTGATGTGAAATGCATAAGGCTTTTTATTTTTATACAATATGTAAAATAAAACTTTTTGTACTATTTAAAATTTGGGCTCCTGGATTTTACTTTCTGGTCTTCCTGATTGGTGCCTACCTACAGTCAGTTTTCTGTGACTTACTCCCCTTTGCTGAAGGTGTGGGGCATGAGCACCCAGACTAACTGTAGAAAGCTGTAAGATTATACAACTGCCCAAGGATTCCAGCTTTCTGTGTTTTGAAATTGTATGTACCTTTTCCCATTTATCCCTGCCCACTTAAAAAACTATTTGCCACTCACAGCTCACAGATCACAGCTTTTATTAACAAATAATTTACATGAAGCATTACATAGATTGGTTAACCACTGTTAACTTAAAGAAACATACGGTACACCAATAATGTCAGCCTGTCATACCATGATGTGCTACTTGCTGTGCCAGCCACCCTTCACAGCCACATTGGATGAGTACATAGGGCAGACGACCAAAACTCATCTCTCATATAAATAAATAAAACAACACATGGTAGAATTGGTTATCATTGTACCCAGACCTGCCCTTGGCAAGAATTCTGCTTCCTAACCCATTAGGTGTGATGTGCAAGGACCCTTCTACTTCATAATTGTTTCTAAGGGTGGGCAGTTGCTGCTCCCTGTGTCTGTTTTCCAGAACTGATGATATCTCTCCCTATCTGCTCCCTGGCAACACTTGCCACCCCACATGACCTACCCACTTCCTTGCCCCGTCAAAGCCTTTCCACCCCTCTATGTTGCTGTGAATTACAGGTATTTTTCTACCTTTCGACACACACAGGTAGGTACAGAGCTCCCTTTGTCAGCTATGCCTCTAGGCACCTCGTTTACTGATTTGCAGGTTAATCCAGGCCCTCCCAAATCATACCCTACCTGCCTGTCATGACCACACTCTTTATAGACCCACACCTGACCCCAGAGCCGAGCCAGGCCAGCCAGGCGCCGGCTGAGTGAGCGCGAGCGAGAGCTTGAGCTTCCGAGTGCATTGACACTGTCTTGCTTGCATGAGTTGATGCTGGCTTGCACACGCAGTGTGCGTACGTTGACGCTGGCGCGCACATGCACAGTCCTAAAGAGGCAATAACCAAACACAATATGGGAAAGATGGGACCAGACCTTGGTTAGGTGCCTGGTGGACCCTAAGCTTTGTGCCCTAGCCACGTGTCTACTCTGCCTACCCCTTGCCCCGGCCCTGCCTGACCCCCAATTTCTGATGTTATGAAAGGGCTTGGGTCAGGGCAGGTGTGTACCTATAGAGGCTGCTGGAGGCAGAAAGTGGAGTAAGAACACATCTACAACCCAACAATCATATGTGGAAGTTCTCCCAATATTGCTGCTTTTGGGCCAGCCTGCACATCACTAGCTAAATTGTAGCTCCCTTACTGGAAAGGCATGTAATTGCATAAATATATGCTTCCTATGACCTGTGAGTAAAAAAAAAAAAAACATGATAACATTGTGCTAATGGTTTGCTCCTTCAGTAAAGGAAAACAAATCAGATCATATAACAACACTGTAGTTGCTGCACTGTCTGCTTAATATTCTGGTATCTTTTAAGTGCAAAAATGCAGGCAAGCAATTCTCTCTGCAAATGCACATTTACTATAAATATATATATTTCTTAATAAAATAATTGCACAGGCTATCTTACGGTAAACAATTTTGTGGTTTTGTAACTGTGCTAGTCTTTGCAGTTTTCTTTGCTTTTGAATTGACCTAATTATTAATATTGCACTTTTATGCCTATGTCTTTGACTTGCCTTAATGGACAAGGAAAGTTAAACTAAAGAAGTAGCTAGAAATGTACCTATCTGTACCAGCCCAAGGAAACCACAGTCCTTTATCAGTAAAGATCTGTGTCTCCAAAACCCCAGTAGCTTCTCATCTTCTTTTCTGCTGATTCACTGATTCACATGCTCTGTGCTGCT
>CM044440.1:39667021-39684680 GCA_024363595.1 Xenopus borealis
TAATGAGAATTAAACTCCCATTGAGAATTTTCTGGCCAAAAAATAAGTTAACGTCACTATTTAGATGGCGAATATTCTGGCATTAATTTTGTCTTTCACACATTTGGATGTTTAGTAAACCAGGCGTTAATGTGTACATAGTGTTATTTTCAGTGAATGCGATATCTGGCGAACACAAATTCTTGCTCAAGAAAATTTGTATATTTATATTTACATATATGAAACATATTCTGTGTTAAATTTGTCTATATTTTGTGCGCAAATTTTGACAGCACTTTAGTAAACGGACCCCCATATCTTGCAACCCTTACACTGTGCCAAGTAGCCAGTCAGCACCTGCACACTCAGTACCGTCAAAACTAATATGCGAAACTGAGCACGGATATTGCTCCTGTATGCAGCTTTTTGGACATTTGGACTATAAGCAGCGCTCCATATCGTTAATTCCATATAATCCGGTAGCAATACTCTCAAAGTGTGTGCTGACAATAAGAGCTGGCCAGGCTGGCTGTCTTACAGTAAGCCTGGCTTAGCACTTTTAGCACCTTGTAATTTCCCGAAATTCGGGAGGAGAGACTCCGGTGAATGTTTTTTTTTATATCTAGAGTGGTTAACGTGGCACGAATAAAAAGCTGCATACAGGAGCAATATCCGTGTTCTGGATAATAATAGGTCCCATGACCTAAAACATGTGAATAGTGCCCCCCATGTGTGTGTGTGTGTGTGTGTGTGTATATTAATATATATTACATTTCAGGCTTTTTTTCTCAAGGAGTCAGGAAAGTGCAAGGGATGAGAAACATGAATTATTGATGGCATGGGAGTGCAACAACATTGCGTGAGTGTGGTTTTTATGTGCTGCTGGAGTGCTGTTTGTATTTGTCGATAAGTATTTGTCCATAAGCATGAACACACTAAGTCAATAATAACATTATTATTGCTTAACTTAATTTATCCCTGTTGTTCATGCAATATGCCCGAAGTTGCAACTTACTGGTAATAATGTTATCAAGATATACTAGGAGAGTTACATTAGGGATGGGTTTCTCTACTTGTGTGATTCCTTTTCACATTTCTTATGTGCAATGTGAATGCATAACACCCATTCCTAAGCCTTTAAAATAGGTAGTTATGCTTGATGCTTGTTAACATTATGTTTTTCTGCTGAATCTTTTGATAGCTGATTATCCCTTGATGAATATTTCTCTGCAAAATGTAAATCCACATTGCAATGAGGTAATAACAGTTTTCTTTTAAATGTTCTCTCTTCATGTCGTTAGCAAAGAAACTTTAAAAGTGAAAAGCAGAATTTGTATAAATAGTTGTTAAAGGCTACCTGTCACCCAGACATTAAAATTCTTTTCATTATACAAGTTTTTGTATAGGGATATGAAACAAATTGGGATGCTATGGCCAAAGGGGAGGAAGAGTTGGGATAAAAGTAGGTGAAGAATGCAATGGATGGGATGGACAGGGAAGTAGGGAGTGGAATTGAGGTAGATCAGGGGTGGGTCAGAGGCAGAAGAAATAGGGTTTGCTAATTTATTGGCAAGCACATAGCTGGCTAGGCCTGTAAAATACCAGCTACATACTGTACCTCCCAACTGTCCAGATTTTTGCGGGAAAGTCCCAGTTTTGACAGCTCAATCCACAATCCACACAGGTTTATTACTGAAATGTCCCAACTTTCTCTTTGATCTCCTGCACTGAACAGCCAGAAAAATATACAAAGTTTCTAACGTAATTGGCTTTTGGCAGAGAGCCCAGAATAGATACTCAGGTACATTTGTAACAATTTAAGATAAATAAAAACCAAAAATGTGTTCAAACGTTCATATTCTGCCACATTTTGTATAATGGACATAGTAATTAAGGGGTGTAGCCACAAAAAAAACATGTTGATGTGCTCCGCAAGGCATATCTTTGTGTCCCTCTTTCTATTTCCAAAGTATTGGGAGGTATGCAGCTGGGTGGCAAACTGCACAGCAATTAAGCTGGCCATAGAGATGTGATCGTTACGAATCCTCGATTCGTACGATTTTTGTGTGTGGAGTGTCCTGACATTTGTCTTGCCATGCCGATCTGTCGTTCAGTTGATCAGACAGGTTAGAAGTTTTCTGTCGGCCACCAATCATATCTCTGCATGTATTGCCGATCTGATGATTTGCAGTGGGAGACTATCACCAGCTTTGTTGGACATAAACTTTCATACGATTGCTGTTAGGGCGGAATATCGGCTGGTCTGTTCTTTTACTACTTTATTTGATCTGAATGGTTAGTGGCATGTCGGGAGATTAGGATGTACTATCGTTAGTCCGATATTGAAGGTAAATCTTTGCGTCACTGTCCTCCACGCTTGCCCTCTCCTCCTCACTGTCTATAATTGTATAGCCTATGCATGTGTATTAGGTCCCCACTGGTGCATACATTAGATTTTGGAATTATACAATGCTTGTCTTGGTAACAGTTTCCACCAAATGGTGGCTGCCTGTAAGCTCTAATTGTGAATTCCAAAAGAATGGAAACCTCTATATAGTATAGTTTATAGTATAGTTTATTTTGCTTGACTAACATGATAGCATATCATTTATTTCTTAGGGTGATAGGTCCCCTTTAGATGTGCTTGGGAACAGCTGCATTCAGTTTTCACCACATGTCCACCGTAGTCTTTATTTTTACAAGCTGCTCAGCAAATGGCCCATAAAGATCATTACCTTTCACGTGGTGGCCAAGCAGGGGATCTCATTGCTCATCTTTATTACTCATCGGGACTTTTTTTTAAGAGGCAAGCGATCTTACTAATAACACAAGTCCTTCCTTAAAGCAGCTGTGTCAACTCAAGGTTATAGCAGTTGAAATGATTGCCATGTCTAATCAGGCTTTCCGTCCACAGATAAAATAATTACCAGTTGCCATTGGATGATAATGGATATGTTGGGAAATTAATTTTCTCTCTAAAACATTTCTGGACGGCTTCTGTAGAATAATGTGTGCATCTTTTTACTCAACTTCATCATCATCATCATCAGCATCACCACCATTTATTGATATAGCTAGGCAGCAGTTATTTATAACAACAATTATTTATAACAAACTACTTATGTATTTATGTATTGATGTATTAAAATATTTAACATTTGAAAAGATAAAACAGCTTTGGATAATTTTTCCAAGGGTTCACTGCAAATTAGGTACATACTAGTCATTTATAAAGCAGTAATACTGATTTTACTATATCAATATATCATTTACATTCATTATACCAATTTACTGTTGCTACTTGGAGAGAAGCAAATGAAGAAGATTTTCTGCTTAACTGAGGAGAGAAGAGGAAGGAGCAGAGAGAAAATGATTGCCAATATATAATATCAGAAATGGCATAGCCACAATCTCTATTACTGTAGCTATTTATTATAGGAACAGATATAACACAGTCACCAATACAGTAATATACAGAAGCTAGTAATGTCCCTCCTAGTTAGAATCTATTTTACAACTCTCAAGACCCCTGTAGTTTTTAATATACATTTCTGACTTCTAAAGAATATACTCTGCTTTTCTGCAGTATAATTCTAACGATTATTTAGACTTTTCTAAATTTGAAACGAACGTCAAAATAATTCTGCAATAACGTGTTTTTCTAATGATATAGAGCATGGGTCCACAAACACTGGGCTGTGGCAAAGAACTGGGTCTTGGACATTCCTGAACTGGCCTGCGGAGCCTAGCAGGCTCATCCCGAGGGGTCAACGTCAATTTACTAACAGACGTAGACAACAATTCACTAGTGAAAAAGAGAGCAGTTTCTCAACCTATTGCCAGGCCGATTTTCTCTCAAGCAAACTATTGTTACTCTGCAGATTCACTAAAGTGCAAATTTTTCAGAACATTACACTCACTCGTTTCCTTTCCCACCTTAGACCAGGCGAACTGATAAGACAACTCTAAATCCTCCTGAATCTTATAACAGTGACATCATATCCCCGTTTTCTGAAAAGTCATAAAAGTTCTAAAAAAACTTTCATATTTTAAAATTGCCTTCCAAAGCTCTAACTATTTAAATTTAAACTTTTTTACCAATCTGAGAGGCATGCCAAATGGTGGACTCATGTCTAGGGCATTCGTGAATCTCTTTTGTCTTTATTATGGTTCTTTGGACATTTTTTATCGTAAGTGGCCACTTCAAGCATTTGCATCTTTTTAAAGGGCATTTTCGATAGATCCGTTTTTGATCAAATAAAAATAGTTTGAATTGTTCAAATGCATTGTTTGATTCGAACGATTTGCACCTAAATTCTTCCAATTTTCAAAACTTATAAAAAATCTCTATAAAGGTATTAGGTGGTCCCCCATAGGCTAAAATAGCAATTCGACAGCTTTAAGGTGGTGAAGTGTCAAATTCAAATTTTTTCAATTCGAAACTAATTTTGGGATATTCGATAGTCGAAGTAGCCAAAAATTACTTTCGAAATTCAATTTTCTTAATTTGAATTTTCACTTTGACCCTTAATAAATGTGCCCCTATGTGTACTAACAAAGTTTCGCTAGGAAGAAATGAATGCTAGTGAAAGTTTGCTATGAAATGCTCGTGCTGATGAATTAATGCTATGGGAACTTTGCCAGCATTCGGCTACAGAGCCGTAACTTCGCATTTTTGTGAATTTGCGTAGTTACGCTTGGTGAAGTGGCGCAAAGTGTGGCAGAGCTTGCGCGGGTGAAAATTCGCCCTTTAGTGAATTTGCCCCAAAGTGCTTTTACATGACTGAGTTTTTGAAATTCTACTTATTCTACTCTACTTATTCTATTATACTCAATAAATAAGCACACATTTTTGATCTTCAAGTCTTTAAAATTTTTCAAAAAAGAAAAGAACTTAAATTGGAAAATTAGAATTTTGCCTACCAGTGTCAAAGTAGTGTCACATTTTTAGCACTGAATTATCACCCTGAGTGTAACATTTTTAATAATTTGTTGTGATTTTCAGTAATGTTTAGAAGCAGGGGTATAAAGTACAAAAAACAGGTACAAGATTTTTATCTGACGTAAGGTACAAAGTGCTGGTATGCCCCATTTGCAAGCGCTTTATGTGTGATCACTGAGTACCCATAGTGCTCCAGCAATTGCATCTGGGGCATTACTAATTGAGATGCCTTAAGTATTTGTATTGTATAATATCAATTATATCAATACAATATCAATTTTCATGCCACTTTAATTGTTTTCAAATTGTATTACTAAGCACTTTACTGAATGCAATTTTCAAGGGTCTTTTTAACTATAATCTGAAGTGGGAGCACTGCTTCATACTGTATATCCTTTGGTGTACTATGTAGTTCTGTCTAGTTATTTCAAATCTGAACTGTCTGTGGACTATGCATCACTGTATCGAATTGCTTCTCATTTTCAATTACCATTGTGTACAAATTAAAGATATTGCAAAGCTGTAAGAGAAAATGTCACAGCATTAAATGAAACATTAGTTACTCACCCTAAACAGTGGGATTGCCTACTTTTTAGTCCTTTCTCATAGTTTAAGAACCCCTGTGTAATTGAACATCTGCATTTACAGTAGATAAGCGAGGCACAGATTAAAATAAAGTTTAGAAATAAGCCAACTAATATTTTGTTTGTTTATTTTTACTGTTTTTGAGACAAGCATGGTTATATGTCTGGTAATTATCTCAGTTTAAAAAAGAACAAAATTCAAATAGAGAGGATGAAGATGAACATGCTGGCACAGCTGTATATGTGTAATCCTCACTTCAATGTGATAGTTTATCCATTTATTGCCTTATTTCCTTTCACCGGCTGAGAGGTGGCAAACTACTTATCTTTTCACATAAAAGAAGTGTAACATCACATCTGAAGTGAAAAGCAACATTTTGTTTAACTTGCCAAAAATAAAGTTGCATTTTCTAGCAAGAATATTTTATCTTTTGGAGTGAACCCACCAAGAGTGGAGGAGGCACCTTCCTGTATACACCGGTGTCTGTGCGTTAGCAAATTATTGTTTGAGAAAATAAATAGAAAACTGATTTCATAAGTGCATTTGTTTTAAGCGCTATACCTCTACCTTCTAAACTTAGGCATCAACATTCAGCAGCATCTGATTTTAAACAGTAGTATTACTCATGATTCTTTGACCATGCAGCAGATTGTGCAAGCGTGTCACTTGATTTCACCTTTGTGCCTAAACTCATGTTCCAAAAGTATAAGGTCGGCCTTGAGAGGGCATAAAGTCTTCACGGGGGTCCATTCTCTTTGAAGACAAGAAGATTAATCAATAAGTGAGATTTGGGAGGGAACACTTTTTGCTTCCCTAGTAGCCCATGACCGCCCACATCCGACTTCCGGGTTGATTTTATAGACCCGCGCTGTCCCACAGTGCTGATGAGGCCACAAAAGGGGCAGGGCGAGCAGGCGCAGCATCTATAAAAAATGAACCCGGAAGTTGGAAGCCGGCATTTGAGAGAGCAAGAAAAGAGCTGAACCCGCACAAGCCCCCCAACCGCAAAGAAGAGTACGAGGTTGGCCCAAACCGGCCTGACCAGCGGGTATAGGACTAGCCCGCATCCTAGATATTCTTTAAATATTTGAAAAGCCGATACAGTTATATTTTTGTATATCTAGAACTTTGTTACAAGGTAAACAAGGACCTGGTCAAATATTAGGCCTCATAGGGTAGAAAAGTTATGGAGACTCTACAGGAGATTTCTTGAAAGATTTTTAGCTCCACTACAAAATCTCCTTTCTAGTACCAAACTAAAGTTTCTGTGTGTAAAGCTAGTTCTCTTATATAATGGTTATAATCTCCCAAGGAAAAGTTACCAGTGTCACTGTGATCTTTGGAAAGTGATTAATGTGAAGATGAGTTCTTTCTTTTTATTATGACAATACCTAGTATTACAGAATAATTGTATACTCTGGCAGAGGCAGTTTGACTGAAAATGATGTTAGCTTTGTAATAAGTCTTCCTATAGGCTCATAGAAAAATCTTTACCTACATACAGATGTGCACACTAATGTTAATCTTTGTGCTATTTAGAGTATTTTAAAAGGAATACAAATATTTGATATATTATTATTAATAATCATTGCAGGGAGGCCCGAAGGTACCCAGGATAGACTGGGGGGTGGGCTGTTGTACAGTTTTTGCACCTGGGGCCTGTGGTCCCTTAGTTATGCCACTGACTTGGATTCATTGTGTAATAGTCATATGTGGGCCGACCTGAAAATCTGCGGGACCCATGGGTTTACCCGTAGCTCGAGCAGGTTTGTTCCAGCTCCTGCACAAAATCTTTGGGTCTTCTCCTGCTCTTCCCACCCACAACCTAGTATTGCCAGCTTCCAGTGCTTAAATTTATAGACTCTCTCCTGCCCCATCCTTTTTATGATATCACTGCGGGACGAGTCTATAAATAGAGAGGGAACAGCAGGCCGGGTGGGGGTTGTGAGGGTGTGGGTTAGGGTCAAGAGAAATTTTCAACCCACACACCATTATTGTGTAGGCCTGAGTGTAGTCACATGGAGTGGATTTCTTCATGGAAAGGCGGAGGCATGCATTTAGGTGCCAAAATCTATTCAATGTGCCTGCATCTAGGCCATGACAATGGCTTTGGGTGTATGCACAGGGGAAAAGCTGATGCCAGTGTAGTGGTATAAGGGTGGTTATCTGCCGGCTGAGAGTCAGCATTAGGTTTAGGATGCATTTACCTTAGGTATTAATAGCTTATGCATTTACAAGTTATCATAGGGTGGCTAATAGCTTATGCACAGAGTAAAAATACATTTCAATAAAACTGAACTATAATCGAATTTGAAGAATGTAGGCTAAAGGATTTATCTGTATCTTACTTCCCCTCTGCCTTGAGAGATGGGCATTAGATAGAGCTTTCCCAGTCCTCTGTTTAAGCTCAATGATATTCTGCTCTTGCAAAAAGAAAAGTGAATAGCTCTACAGTTCCTTTGACCATTTGTAAAACTGATTCTTTTTTCCACTTGTGCTGAGATTAGCTTTATTCAGTGCTTAAGCCAAACAGGACAAAATATCATATAATTGTTCGATCTTGGTAAAGCTAGAGGTTTCACATGTTCATGAGATCAAAATATTTATGATCCTTTTTAGACATCTACTGTACATCTGCTGATAAAGGATGTTTTATATTCTAGAATGCAAGTCAGCTTTCTTATTATGTTAATACAGTTTTAGAGGTAATATTCTACTTAAATAATTTTGCTTGTGATTTTATTATTTTTTTTGCTCAGCATTCTTCCACTGTATGTCTGAATTTCACTGGAACAACATGCCCCTCTCCTGGTAATATATAATGTTGGAGAGAGTCTTGGCACTTAGTGTGTCTCCCCGATTTACAAATCGGTTCTTATACAGTATATCTGAGAATATGAAGTTAGGTATAATATTGTGTGACAGAACATTCGTGAAAAAAGAAATTAGGGTACATTCACTTATATTCACTGTTTCGGTGTGAATATATAAATGGAAGCAACTGCACGGGTGCTTCATCTCAAGTTGGGTGCAGTTGTGATAGAAGATTTTTAAAGGGCACCTATCAAAGCCAAAATCAAACACATAATAACAATCTGACCAGTACAACCCAATCACATTTAATCAAACTACATATATAGTTTTTTGTTTTTTTTTTTAAACTGCAGGTTTTAAAAAAAATCCCTTACTTCTTTCACTGAGGGAGTCCATACAGTGACTATAACATGCAAAGTCCTGAGTATTCTATCCAGAATGCCTAGCTTTAGTAAACTCTAGAAGTATCATGAGATTTCCCTATCGTATCCCTTCTAGTGATGTCATTATGCAAATGAAGGGCACACAGCAACTTCCAGATGGTGGCAACACTAACACAGAAGTTAGAATTTGGCAGATTTCAAAATAGCTTAGAAGGTTTATTAGGCAACCAAGGAATTTCAACTGAGCATGTGCGAGATTTCAGAGCTGCAGTTGGCTGTGAAGCTATAGGTAGGAGGAGTCAGTGAAATCCAAGATGGCTGTCTCAGCTAGAACTGCAGTGGAGATAGGGGAGATTTTGCAGAAGGTATAGTGAGCTGATGATTTACATTATAATAATGATTCTAACTGTTTTAAAAATTGGATTTCTTCAACTTTCACATAGTATATTTACTTAGTAAATTATTTTAGTCATGATTGGTGCCCTTTAAGTCTTTCTGGAGTAATTTCCAGTGTTTGGGGGGGTGGGTGATGCCTGTGCCTGATTCTTTTATCACAAGTGTGTTGCAACTGTTGACACAGGGTGCTGAGGAAACCCTGAAGGTTTTCCCCCAGTCAAGAGGTGATGATAGCTCCAAGATTGTCACATGTTGGTAGGTGCAGTAGCACAGATTTGGAATGGAAGACAGGAAGGATTAAGCAGTGCAGTGAACTACTGTATATGGAAGAGCAAAGAGCACATTTGGCCACAAGGACCTTAAATAAAAGTTGTTTTAGATAGAGTTCACTCTAGGACAGCACTGGACTGGGGGCCTAGGGCCCAGGTGCTTCTGCATCATGGGTACCCACAACCCACTGGGCACCCAGCCACTCTATGGCACTTCCCCCCATCTTAATATTAGAACACTGATATGAAAAAGACCAGGGCTGCCATCAGGGGGAACAGACGGTTCTACTGTACTGGACTGTGTGACAGCGCCGAAGACATGCTGCATCTGCCATAGTGCCAAACTGCTGAACACCCGAATACCCGAACAGCTGAAGTTGAACTCTCGAAGCCTTGGAAAGACCCAAAGTCACAAAAGGTACTGAACTTTAAGACCAAAACTGAAGTCCGGAAGCTGCGAAAATGGGCAAAAGTCGCGAAAAATGCCAAACTTGAAGTCCTGAAGCTGCAAATGACCCAAAGTCATGAAAGGAGCCGCAATTTAAGTTGTGATTCTGTGAAATTAACTGAAGCCACAAAAGGAGCCGAACTGGAAGTCCTGAAGTTTTTTTTATTTTATTTAACCCCCAGCCACCAATGTATTATTTTAGTACTCTATAGGCCCCTGCCACCAAAGTTTTTTTTTAAATATTCTCTGGGGCCTGAATGTTTCTTTTTAATTTGTAAGGGGGTGCCCTGGCACCAAAGTTTAAAAAAAAAAACTTTTATGGGGGGTCCTGACGTCAGCTTTTTTTTGGGAATAGGGGGCCCTGGCGCCAATGTTTTTTTTTTTTTTTACTTTTATGGGGGACCCTGACGCCAATTTATTTTTTTCACTTATAGGGGGCCCTAGTCACCCATTTTTTTTAACTTGTAGGGGGGCCTAACAATCAATGAGGAGCCCTGGCAGCACAATTTTATTTTAACTTATAAGGGGGCCCTGACAATCAATGGCTTTTTACAACTTGTGTGTGGGGGTGGTTACCATTTTTAGCATTGATGTCTTTTAACTGTGGTTTGTAGTTGGCGGGATGAGGCGTGGGTGGGCCGGCCCCAGGCGGCCCCAAAAATTTTGTTGTATGGGTCCCCTGTGATTTCTAATGGTGGCACTGAAAAAAACTCAGCAGTTAAAAATTACATAGTACAAGATCAATGTGATTTACATATTTTTAATTTTTGGTGCCTTTCATACCCAGTTTGTTGAAGATAACAAGTTCAAAGTGTAAAAAAATCCCACCCCCCAAATAATTTGTGGTACCCACAGATAGTATTTACATCTAGAGGACCATTTATATAGGTATGGGATCTGTTATGCCTAAACCTGATATCCAGAAAGCTCCAAATTATATATATTAATCTTAATTGGAAGCAAAATTGGGTTTAATTAATGTTCACATGATTTTCTAGTAGACTTTAGGTATGAAGATCCAAATTACGGAAACATACTATCTATAAGTAGGGATGTAGCGAACGTCGGAAAAAATGCATGTTCGCGAACTTCCGGACAAAAATGCGAACGGTTCGCGAACTTCGCAAACCCCATAGACTTCAATGGGAAGGCGAATTTTAAAAGCTAGAAAAGACATTTCTGGCCAGAAAAATGATTTTAAAGTTGTTTAAAGGGTGCAACGACCTGGACAGTGGCATGCCAGAGTGGGATCAAGGGCAAAAATGTTTCTAAAAAATACATTGTTGACACAGCGCTGCGTTTTGTGCTGTAAAGGGCAGAAATCACACTACGTCACTCAGGTGATGTTTTTGGACACGGAATGTGAAAAAGCTCACACAGCTACGTGGCACTTGGTTAAAGACTGGGCAAACAATGCCTACAAGGTCAACGTATACACTACTACAGCAGTGGATACGGATTATGGAAAATATTATTGCTGCTTGAAAAACGTCACTCAGGATGGTGTTTCTGGAGACGGTATTATTATTGATATTTAGACAGAATGTGAACAAGCTCACACAGCTAGATGGCAGTTGTTTGAAGAACAGTAGATTACTAGCCAGCAAACTTACTATCAACTGTCCCTCAAATCACTAACAGCTCTCTCCCTACACTAGCTCTTCCAAGCACACACAGGCAGAATGAAAAAACGCTGCAGGGCTTCAGTTTATATATGGAAGGGGAGTGGTCCAGGGGGTGTGGGGGTGGTCCAGGAGGGAGAGCTTCCTGATTGGCTGCCATGTATCTGCTGGTCTGGGGGAGAAATGGCAAAAAAAAAGCACCAGCTAAGGCGAACCCAAATTGGCGAACGTCGCACGACGTTCGCGAACATTCTGCGAGCGCGAACAGCCGATGTTCACGCGAACAAGTTCGCCGGCGAACAGTCCGCGACATCCCTATCTATAAGGTCCTGAACATTCTTGATAACAGGTCCCATCCCTGTACTACAAAGAGACTATTATGTTACAGTGGGATTAAAGCAAATATTTAAACAGGTTTCGGTATAACAGATCCCATACCTGCATTTAAACAAATTAGGGATACACCGAATCCAGGATTCGGTTCGGGATTTGGCCAGGATTCTGCCTTTTCAGAAAGAATCGGCCAAACCGAATCCTAATTTGCATATGCATATGCAAATTAGGGGCGGGGAGGGAAAGCATGTGACTTTTGTCACAAAACAAGGAAGGCCGGGGGTTCGGCCAAATCCAAAATAGTGGATTCGGTGCATCCCTAAAACAAATGTAAATTTCTCCCTTTTAACTGAAGTCTACCATAATTGATTTTATTCAACCTTTTGTCAAAAGGAAATAATTTTTATAGCTCCTTGTACTCTGGCAGCTAGACAAGATATGAAGGCTCAGCATGCACCTGCCAACATGATGTCAATGAAGTAATGGAGAAAGTTGAAACATAATTGCTATCATATGCAAAGCAAACTGGCTAACAAAAAACAATAAACTAAGATCACTGAAATACTTTTCTCATTTATTCCTTTAGTAAAATATAAATAATTTTCAGGAATTAATTTTAATAAATGGGCCTTGTTTCTCTAGCAGTGAATCTTTTATCAAATAGATAATGCCTAATCATGTAAACTTGGGGGAGGATAATTTGTTAATGATTAGTCATGGGCGAATCTCCCGCGATTCGCTTCGCCTAAAGATTCGCGAATTTCTAGAGAAATTCGCAAATCGGCGAAAAATTTGCGAAACGAGTCGCGGGACGCTTTTGACGCGCGTCCCATAAATTCACCCATCACTATTAATGATCCATTAGTGTGGCCTGAGAGGTACCATGTGTGAGGTTGTTTTGGGGGGGTTCTTGGTGCTCTGATATAAATTACCATTTAGCAACCCCTGTGCTACATTACATCACGTTACATCATGTGAAGTTGCACTATGCTCTAGTTTACTCACAGCCGACAGATCCGCTCCTGCCATTAGGCAAGGTGAGAACCTCGCCTTAGGCAGTAGTGAGTGGCCAATTACAAAGGGTGGCAAAAAGTCACCTCTTGTTACTTTAAGGTGTAGATTTATTAAGGGTCGAATTGAAAATTCAAATTTTCGATTTTTTTTTATTCGACTAGTGAATTATCCAAACTTGATTGAATTTTTAAAAAAATTTTAATTCTTTTTCAGAATTGAGTATTGACTGTTCCCCTCCTAAAACCAGCCAAAGTCATGTATAAGTCAATCGGACAGATCCAGTGACCATTTTGAAGATGTTACTAGCCTTCTCCTTCAGAGAAAAAAACGTGATTCGAGTTTGGTTGAATTTGAGTCGATTCGAGTTTTTGGGTCACTAAAATTATGAGTTAAAAATATTTAATTTTTTTTTAACAAATAACTCCTCAATCAAATTCCGAGTAAAATCTAATTCATTACAGTTAAAAAAGCTCACATGAATTTGAAATTGGTCCCTTGGACTGCCTCTAATAGCCAAATGTTGGGGTTAAAATCTAAAAGCTATTATGCTCTTTGCACTAGCGATGCTGCCCATCTTTGACCCACTCTGATGCTTTTTAAGAGTGGAGCGTGATGGGGGGGTAGCATTCAGGACTGGATTGAGAATTAAAATAGGCCCTGGAATTTCAGGTACACAAGAGGCCCATCAGCCCACATAGAGGCCCAAACAGCCCCCACCAGCCCACTAAACACTGACTTTCTATGGGACCTTATAGCAGCCCCTCTGGCATTTGCCCTAACCCACAAATGGCCAGTCCGGGCCTGGTAGCATTAGCAGCAGCCCCAGGATGGCCCCTGACAGCCACAATGGGGCACCTAAAGTCAAGGCAGGGAGCAGACATGTGTTGCCAGGAGTCCATAAGGGCTGGGACCCACCAAGATTTTTTCCAAGTGTCTCACCAGTGCAGTCCAACCCTGGGGAATGTTATTTTGACATTTTATTGAAATTATATAATTTAAAGCAAATTTGTCAAAATAGTTGTGCTTAGCATAAAGCATTGGTAGTGTAGAGCAGTAATAGAAGAGAGGAGTACAGAGGAACTTTCATAAAAGCAATATTTTCCCCATGCCATTTTAGCCGGACACATCGCCTGACAGTTTCACTCTACCATCCGTCTCTGCTTAGTCTTTCCCCAAAATCATATGGCAGAAGAGAACTATATAGAAGAAAGCTATAGAATCCAGTAGGACTGTGCATTGTATTTACTGTGCACAGTCCTGGCAACATTTTTTAAAATGATTATTTTAGAGCTATTAGATAGCCCTTCCCTCCTGCTTCCATCAGAAGGACCCTCCCCAAGCCTTTAAAAGGCCAACCACACCAACCCACCAGCATCTTTTTTTGTCCTTCTCTTTTGCTTTTTGTTCCCATTGGAAGCAAATTTTTCTTTTTAACCTTGGGAAAGCATTAGGCCTGCCCATAAGGCATCCTAGGGACAGAGGTTTTGGTCCATGGGACCTTTTGTTCACCTTCACATTATCTCATATCTTGGAGTCTTCTGTGCTTCAGGTCCTGGATCAGGTAAGGCACTGGTGTACAATGTGTTTACTCTTTGTTTGCCTGTGTTTCAGTTGTCTTCCTGTATTGTTGTCAGAGCATTTGGTGGCAAGTGCTTGTCCCCCCATCCTATGTGCCCTTCTGACCTGCCCAAAAGGCATCCGGTGGCAGTGGTGTATGTGGCCCCCACACCCCATTTTTATGGATGGGTGAGGGAGGTGGCAGTTAGTTTAGGCATAATAAGTGTTTTAAAATGGGCAGGTTTCATGGCCAGCTGCCTCTCTCAACAGACTTTGCTAAGGTAGAGGTAGTTTAAAAAAAAAAAAATTATATATATTTTAGAGCTGGGGAGGGGGAAGTTGGGAGGCAGTATGTATGTATGTATGTATGTATGTATGTATTTTTCTCCCCATCCAGCCAAATTGTTTTGCCACCTGGTGTTTTTACAACAGCCATTGGAACTAAAATCAATGCAAGCACCTTGAAAGAAAAACACATATGCTTGTTATGGTGGATGTCATGGTTGTTGAATGATTCTTTCCTTCCATCATGCTTGTCCCTATACTGTACGTAGCTTGCAGATACATTTGCTGTTAAAATTACCTAATAATGAGCAGAAATAAAACAATAGTAAAATTTATGAAGCACATTTTGCTCGTATAAAATCCAACACAAATAGAGAGTGTAATGTACTGATGCAGGAGATATGAGTTTCAAGGTCTGTTGGGTACAATGTTCGGTAGCCTAGTAATTGAAGTTAAAAGGCTCTTGTCAATTGATTTCCACCAATTGTTTCTTTGCTGCAAACAAGTCTTTAGATTTGGTCTTTCTGGCTTATAGTTCTTTCTTTGCAGGTTTCTTGAGCTTTGCTTCATCGTTTGTTTGCTTAATTTTTTCATGTTCATTATTTTAATCATGAATTTTACACTTGCCATATTTGCCCTGTTAACAAGCATGTCAATAGAAAAACGTTGATTTGAAATATCTCTCTAATGAGGTGAAAGAGTAAAATACTTTTTGCATATATATAAATCATATCATACATTATATACAGAGATCATTTTATTTATAATAAAAAAGTACCTTGTACTTCATCCAAACTAAGATATAATTAATCCTTATTGGAAGCAAAACCAGACTATTGTGTTTATTTAATGTTATATGATCTTATAATGGACTTAAAGGAGAAGGAAAGCAACCAAAACAGTTTATTGCTAATAGGTTGGCCACAATAGTGCAAGCTATGAGACTATATTTATTCTGCAGAATGATTTGCCATACCTGAGTAAACCGCTCTAGAAGCTCTCTGTTTGTTTAGGATAGTAAGCCTGAGTCTCTCCCTGCTCACATAGCTCTGGACTCAGATTACAGCAGGGAGGGGGAGAGAGGAGCAAACTGAGCATGCTCAAGCCCTAGCCCTGGAGGTTTAAGATGAAAAAAGGAAGTCTGATACAGACGGAAGGAAAGACATGCAGTGTTTCTTTTGACGGGACTCAGAACAGCATTACTTTTAGTGGTGTATTTATATATACTTTTTCTGATAAAGCTTACTTAATTTTAGCCTTTCCTTCTCCTTTAAGGTATTAAGATCCAAATTACAGAAAGATCCATTATCCACAAAAACCCAGGTCCCCAGCATTCTGGATAACAGGTACTGTTTGTGCCAGTGGATTTCACCAAAAATGCCATTTTGTGAGGTTTTAAGGGGGGGAGTTTTTTTTTACTATAGATCCAAATTTTTGGTAGCTAGAATTTTTCGAGATTTATTATAACCCGAGGCTGCAAAAAAGTCTGAATTTGAAAATACTCCAGGAAGGAGGCAGAAAAAATCAAGCGATTCTGGAAAAAAAATCAGAAAAAATCATACAATACCGTTTTCGCTCGATTTTTGCAGAATTCTACACTGAAATCAGTTTCTCAAAAATTCGCAAACTTTTTTTTATATATTTAGTCTTGAAATCTGACATGGGGCTAGACATATTGCAGTTTCCCAGCTGCCTCCAGTCATGTGACTTGTGCCCTGAGAAACTTCAGCCACTCTTTACTGTTGTACTGGAAGTTGGAGTGATATCACCCCACGGCTGCCTGGTAGATATAAGAACAGCACTCAATATTAAAAAGCCAAGTCCCACTGAGACTCCTTCAGTTACATTGAGTTGGCGAAAGAACAGCCTGACAGGAAGCAGTTCCATCCTAAAGTGCTAGCTCTTTCAGAAACCACATGACCAGGCTAAATGACCTGAGATGGCTGCTTACACACCATTATTATATATTTGGTTCAGGTTGTGGGCCACCAAAAGTTGGCAACCCTAAATAAAAGGCATTAACCCATAGAAATCAATCAACAAGTAGAATTCACTGGTTATCTCTTTAAAAGCTTATTGGTTGCTATGGTTTGCTGGTCCTGGGCAAACTTAATACCTTTTATTACATATGGGGTACTTACAGTATATTAGCCTATTGCTACCTGTACTAGCAATTGCAATTAAGCCCTATGGTTATGTTCAGTTTCTATGGATTCTCTCAACAAAGAAATATCATCTAAAGTGATGCAAATCATTTGGCTATAACCAAGGTCAGTTTAAGAACAATAAATATTTCTGTTCAAGTTAAACCAACTAGAGTTTTCCATTCACCCTGATCATATTTCAGAGAAGCCAGATACCATCATAGCTGCATTGGTAAACTCCTCGGTATTGGTAAAAAAAAACATTAATCTTTGTGATAGATCTGACCTTTACTTAACGTTTCCAAGTATTAAGAACTTTTTGATTTGATTTGCTCGTAATAAAAAATTATTGATTGCCATTGTAGATTTATTTATTATTTCACTATTTGAAATGTTCCAGGTGTTCAGACAGACAGTAGACTATATTATTTAATTCATCAAAACATTATATACATTTTCAGTAAAATACATTTTCAATTTTTGTTAGTTATTTCCTATGAATTTCCTATGAACTTATTTAAAAAGCCCTTGAAACCTTTATTTAAAAAAATGCTTGTTTCAAGAGACACTCAGGGCAGTGGTTCCCAACGTTTTTTAGCTCCAAAATTTTTGCAAGGACCAAGGGGTCAGTGCCCAATCCAGCCGCGCCGTGTTAATTGGTCACTGGGCTTGCGGTCCACTTCTGGGCCATGGCCCGGCGGTTGGGGGGCCCTGACTTAGGGCGTTATTTACTAAAGTCTAAATTTTATCTGGTCAGCTTTTTAAAGGGGAAAACACCATTTATTTGTAGACAAAAAAAAAGTGATTTTTTTTTTTTTAGATTTATTAAACCATGAGGCTGTTAAAAGTTCAAATATAAAAGTACTCTATCTCAAACCAGCCAAGGTC
>CM044440.1:39689019-39702681 GCA_024363595.1 Xenopus borealis
AGCAAGTAAGAATGCGGTTTTGTGGGTATGGGTTATGGATTGCAGGTTGCGGTTACGAGTTGGGTACTGGATCAAAAAATATGGGCCCATGCAGGACTCTAGCTCAGACCTAGTGTGGGATCTTAAAGAGAGGTTTAAAGACTAGAAACCTCTCCTATATACTGTGAGCTAAATTGCCCCAGTTTTATTTACCTCTTTTCTATTAAAAAAAGTAAACATTCATGGATTGCCATGTCATAGCTCCCCTTGATGCAGCAAGTGTGTCCATTAAATGTCATCATCCTGCCCCCCAACATCATCAGCTGTGCCCCTGACAACACAAAGGTGGCAACCCTACTGCAATAGACAATAGCAGCTGTCTAATAATAGTTTATCATTTCAGTGATTTCATCATTTATGTAAATAAAACACGTACCTAAATAGATGTGACTGCCTGTAAAACAGTTTATGCTTTGCACAAAAGATTAAATATTTTGAGAGTGAAAATTTAAGTGTGTGGTAATTGTAAAAAAAAATCTTTATTTCATATACATGACAAAAGAGTATGCCGTTGGCCATAACAGTTGGCTAAAAGGACTATCTATCACTGCCACTAGCCTATTCCATTATCTCATATTTATACGTTTCCAGTAGGGTGATAAATGACGATGATGATGCCTCTGATTTTTTTGTCCCTTTCTGCAGTTCAAGAAATGAGAGAGCATTGATCAACTTCATACTTTCACAGTTTGTTGTGTAAACTGGCTTTGTAGCCATAGCTATACTGTGGCTACTGAATTGTGTCCCTAGCCCAGTTCAGAATTGCATTGATACTGCAGTCAAGAAATATATAGCCTTAATACATATAGAGGGAATGTAATTAAAGCTGCAAAGAGAAAAACAATTCACACAATAAGAATAGAAAATGCACAATATAATATCGCTTCTTAAACTGTTATTGTACTGCAAATTTTAATTGTACACTCTTTAGAAATGCTTGAAGCTGTCGTAATCTTTTGGAGCAAACATAACTTTTTCTGTAAGAAGTTTTATTACATTGACTGCGCATTGCTAAATAATTTGCAAACTTTCTTCCACTGTTAGAAGTGTTTCCAGGTTAAATTCGCTCAAAGCAAACTTTTTGCATTGCGAATAGTTTTCCTGTTAACGACTTTTATTACATTGTCCCAATAGAATTAAAATTCACATCTCGCAATGTAATATTCTTCCTTAAAGGACAAGGCAAGTTAAACTAAAGAGGTATCTAGAAATGTTGTACATTATGTTTTGTGCTTCTGTACCAGCCCAAGGCAACCACAACCCTTTAGCAGTAAAGATCTGTGTCTCCAAAGATGCCCCAGTAGCTCCTCATCTTCTTTTCTGTTGATTCACTGATTCACATGCTCTGTGCTGCTGTCACTTACTGAGCTTAGGGACCCACTCACAATATACAGTACACATAGAATAGAAATGTCACAGTATAAGGCTGATCAACTTCATTTTCTGCTTTATAATTAGTGACAACCCCTAAGCTTAGCTTCTCAACAGCTGCTCAGAGCCCACTGAGCATGTGAGTGTCACAGACACTTTCAAAGATGTTGACCCCCTGTGACAAGTTTAAAGTCCTGGATCATTGCTGCTATTGACAAGCTGAAACTTTAGGCTGCTGCAATAAGTTCAGGATATAAAACATGGCATTGCTTAGTTTATAAATACTCCTATTACTTCAAAATTCACCTTGTGAAAAAAACTATTTTATTTTTCATCAAGACACAGTTTATCTCTCTTTACCTACTAATACCCCTCTAAAAATCCCATAGGAATAAATAGAGTGGTGGAATATTACTCTAATTTTACACTTTTAGAATAGAAATCTGCTCCAATGGTACACAGAACATGTGGCCCACTGCATTTCTAACCATTGGATAATCACCCAAATACTGCTGAGGAGCCTATCATTAGTTTATTTAAACCCAAAACCTCTCAAATTCACTTTTGCTGAGCTAAATTTATGACCGCTGGTTTATAGTACAGATACAGCCTAATAGCTCAGAGCCATATATCTAAACTTGCAGACAGCCTGTTTTGATCTTGTTAGATCTCATCAGTGCAAGATATTGGAACATGGCTTCTGAAGGGTGGGACTTGGAGGGGAGCAAAAAGGGAAACTGAACCTGGTAAGGGTGAGAAGGACTGAAAGGAGCCAAAAAGCCCTTCACAAGCAATTACATGCAAAGTGAAGCCTTCTGAAATCAGAAGGTATTTACTTGTCTCATTTACATGTCTCCGCCCATAATGCATTATGGGAGAATTAAAACTCAAATTTTTTATATCTAGGCAGTGCTATATGTATGGCATGAGACAAGTAAATACCTTTTTTTGGTTCCTTTCAGTCCTTCTCACTCTAACCAGGTTCGGTTTCCCTAAATTTATGGACAGGCTCTTCCACTTGATTCCAACTGTACAATAAAGCCCTACACAATGCATCATTGCTGTTACACATGGGTCAAATTTTGAGTTTATGGGAGTTTCTAAAAATTCCCATTAAAAAAAGGACCAAACAAAATTTATTTTAAAAATCAAATTTTTTTAAATTTGGGGGCGAATATGATTAAAACGCAAACGAGAATCGAATTTGATTTAAGTCTTTTCAACAAAATTTTTTTTTCCAATAAACTACTCCAAATTGAATTTGGACTATTCCCTAGTAGAATTGTTTTTGAGCCTGTGTGTGCACAGTTCTAAAGATTTTGCAGTTGCATTAGCCTCTAAGTGGGACAGAGGCTGTGGCACGGGTGAATGATCGTGTGTATTGGTACAAATACATTGCCATCTAAAACCTGCTGTATTGCTGTTTTAGCCTAAGGGGGACATCCTAGAACCTTTGGAGTCAATTGGTGGACTTTGAAAATTCTAAGTTTTTTTGGGGGAAAACTTTGAATCGAATTTGATCAAATGCACTATTACTGTCAAAACTGTGTATTGATTTCGGAGGGTCTTTTTGAATTTGAATTTTGCAGTTTTTGCACTTTGAAATTCGATCCTTGATAAATCTGCCCCAATGAGTGAATCCGAAAGTTACACATTACACTGTTTGAGAGTTCAATAGATATGATTTCAAATAACAAAACCGTTGCAATTTCCTGTGTCACCCCTAATCAAATGACTTTTATTATCTGTTATTCACAGTAAAGTGTTTAAATATCCTTTTTTTTCATGATAATTAACCTTGGCTAGAAAGTTTTAAGCCATATCGAACTGTCCAATGAACATTCTTTTATTTTACATTTATATGTCCATTTATTCTGATGAGGTTTAATCTAGTTTAACCTTGTTGTGTAACAAAAAGTGAGAATTTCAGATATCACTTCTTGCTTCAACAACATAATCCTGAGTGTTACCTTTATTTATTTACCAGCTAATTAGATGCAGAGTTTATATTATATGTTTTTTTCTAAAAGGAGACATAAACCTTCCAAAGCAATGTTGCTCTATTCAAGCATTGCTAAAATGCATCTCACAGCATATCAAAAGCTGTTAAAACATAATGGAAAAAGTTTTTTTGGGCCATCAACCCAGTTAATGCTAAAGGACCTTCACTACATGTTTCGTCATCAAGGTCAGGGCCTGAGGCTGCTCCTGCAATGCCTCCTCCCCCTCATCCGCTTACCTGTCCTGCTCGGGGGTTCTGGGGGGGGGCTGCAACACTAATGAGGGGACTTGTATAGTCTTACACTAGTAAAGCCGACTTTTCTGGTTTAAAAAGCGGAAATTCTGCACTTAAATGTACCAGGTGCACCTTTTTGCTGCCCCTGGTAATCTGTTCAACTTGCCTCATTGGCGCAGCCCTTCTAATCCATGTCCCTTTCTCAACACTTGAGAAAGGGCCCTTGTTGTCCCAAACATCTGCATAGCATTTATTCTGCCCAAAGCCAGGCATTCTCTTATTTAATATAGCTGCAATGATGTAATTCTTCCTCTTCACCAAACAGGAGTGTAAAGTCACCTCCATCTATCAAAGATAAAGCTTTGGGACCCCTCCACAACATTTATGTTGTAGACCAGGAGTAGTGATGGGATGAATCTGGGGCGTTTCGCTTCGCCAAATTTTTCCTGAGAAATTCACGAAATGGCAAAAAATTGGCGAAAAGTGGTCTACGTCTCATTTTGGACACAGGCGCAGACAAATTTTCGCCAGGTGAATTTTTCCTGACGTTTCACAAATTTATTCGCCAGTGGCGAATCGCAGGAATTTGCCACATAAATTTTGTAAACTTATATTTTATATAAGTTTATATTAAAGGAATTATATTGTATAATAAATCAATAGACTGTTACACATACATTTTCACACCTAGACTAAGACAATAATTACAATATTTACAGTTACAAACAAGTCTACATTACTGTTACCAAAAAGGCATGGGAATGGAGGTCAGCTGAACATTGCTTCCCTCTCTGCTCTGTAGTCCTCACATGCTGTCTTGTCCCAGGCTCCTCTGGCTTCTACAGCTGCTGCCTTCTTCCTCCCAGCTGCCCAGCTCAGGCCCTCAGTCTCCCTGGTGTCCTGTCCATGGTTCTTTTATCCTGGGTTTCCACCTGCCCCCCACAGAAACACCCCCAACTGACAAGATGCCAAGATAAACCCCCAACTTCAGTACATCTTGTAGAGCAAGTTTTCTCGCATAGAGTAAATTGGTTTATGGTCCCCACAACAGACATAAGACATAGTAGTCACAGGAAACCCTTTGTAATGATAATTGTGATAATTTTATGAACTATTTTTTTATCAACCCAAGATGTTGGTTAGTAAAACATATGAAAATTAAATACCAAGCTTAAAGGAGAAGGAAAGGTTAAAGCTAAGTAAGATTTATCAGAAAGCCTAAATAAATACACCAATAAACCCTCAAAGTAATGCTGCTCTGAGTCCTCTGTCAAAAGAATCATTGCATTTCTTTCCTTCTATTGTTTACACATGGGCTTCTGTATCAGACTTCCTGCCTTCAGCTTAAACCTGTTTGCCCTGGGCGTGAGCATGCTCAGTTTGCCCCTCTCTCACTCGCTTCTCCCTCTTCCCTCCCAACTGTAATCTGAGCTCAGAGCTATAAGTGAGCAGGGAGAGACAGGAAGTGATGTTGCTCCAAGTTGTATCTTAAACAAACAGAGAGAGCTTCTAGAGCTACTAGAGTTACTCAGGTATGGTAAAGCATTCTACAGAATAAATACAGTGTTCTAGCTTGCACTATTATGGCTATTCTATTGGTAATAAACTGCCTCAGTAGCTTCTCCTTTAAAACAACTGGAAAATGGGAATATTGGTTAAAAAAGCAAAACAACAAGAAACAGATGCACTTTCTTTATTGTGGTCGATTTGAGTCGGAATCAAAATGGGAAGACTGGAGGTTAATGCAGAAACTTTATAGGCTAAAAATAGGAGGGCATCTAATCACAGGAAATATTACAAACCACAAGTATCCTTTAGAGGTGGCTGGGATAGCTATGTCAAATTTTGAATAGGTTTTTAAGCTGCCTAAATTTGTCACAGGTCAGAGATTCACAAAAGAGAAGCAAAAGGGAATGTTAACCAGAGGGAATTTATTTGACTGAGCAGTGCAGACAGTTCTGCATTTTTGTGGTTTCTCAACCTGTTCTTGCTAATATTCCATGGTTTGTTTAGAGGAGAGAACGAGAATGTTGGCTGGGCTCCTCTGTGCAAGTTCAGATTACATCGTGAAATTAAAAAAAAAGCAACTTTCCTTTCATTGCCTTTATTAGCAATTTTATTGCTAGAGGGACCAAAAAGGAGGTCCACATGGCAAGTATTGTTTAATACCTCGCATTCCCTGAAAGTTATTTCATGCTTATTAAGTTAATAGTAGTACACATGTGATGATGTGTTGTTATTAAAAGCCTTGAAATTAAGTCAGTATTATACATTATATGAATGTAGGGACACTTTTTTTGTTCAGAAGAAACATTAAGAAAGACCACTTTGATTGATATAGAATATCTTTACATGAAAATCTTGTGGATAGGGTTATATAAGATCTGTGATTCCCAAATTATGTCATGATTTATGGAATCCCCAGATACCACAATATACTTCTATTATCTTAAAGGAGAACCTAACCCCATCATTTGTATCCCCTACCCTAAAAAGACCCCCCTCCCTTACCCCCTAGCCTGCCTGATAGCCTGGGCAAATGCCCCTACTTACCCCTTCCTTGCAGGTCCTGTCCAGCCCAGTTCAATATTTCTGCCATGCCTTCAATCAGTAGTTTTCCCAGCCCTGCCTACACTTTACCTGGTTGGTATATTCTCCTGTTTGTAGTCAGCTGTGCTCTGATTGGACAAGCTGCAAACCCACAAGTATCCAATCAGGTGATCAGCATTGGGTTTGGAGGGAGGTGCCCACACTGATTAAACAGTGTGGGCACCAACGGAACAGGTTTTATTTTGTTTTATTTCTTTTTTTTTTTAGGTGTCAGAGAGAATTCCTTTTGTTTATCTAAGTCTGTATGAGGCAGTCTCCTCAACCCTTGTCACATGTTTGGAAAACCACATGGTGGCTCTACTTAAGCTGATCAGACATTCTCTGCACTGCACTGATGAGCCTCAAGAAAGGCGAAACCGGTCTGCAGTTGGGAAATCTGATCAGCTATTATCCTGGCTTTAGCTTGAAAACCCAGTGGGTGAGCTTTAGCCAATAGGATAAACCCATGCAAATGGGATTTTCTTGGAGCACATTTGGAATTCATTCCCAGAATTCCTTTTGTTTATCTTATATTACAGACAAACCTCTTTTCTGCTGGATAATTAGTAACAACCCCTAAGCTTAGCTTCTCAACAGCTGCTCAGAGCCCACTGAGCATGTGAGTGTCACAGACACTTTCCAAGATGGTGACCCCCTGTGACAAGTTTGAAGTCCTGGATCATTGCTGCTTTTGACAAGCTGAAACTTTAGGCTGGTGCAATAAGTTTAAAACAAGTATATAAATAAGTATACAATAAGTATATAAAATATAGCATTTTTAGCCATATTAATTCTTAGAGTTTAGTTCTCTTTAAAATAACATTTTATATTAATGGCAATTATCTAGTCTAACGCTATCAATATGCAAGCTAATAAAAATATTATGGCTTGTTAAGCAGGTGTGATTCTTGGTACATCCCTAGGTGGCACAGGTACTGATGGGTTAATGCACTCCCTTAGGCTTCCCCTCTTCCCCGCATTAACCAGCCAAAACAGTTTTTTGCCATCCTGCTTCCTGGAGGTAGAATGCAAGGGAGCTTAGCTCCCTGATTTTTCATTTATTTTTTTTATTTATTTATTTTATTCATTTTTATTTTTTTTGGGATTTTCATTTTTGGATACTAAGAAGCTTAATTGATATTCATTAGGCGTCTTTAAGGCAAGTGCATATTTCAATCCAGAGATGTCGCTCAGACGCGAAGGATGCAGCCAGCACAGAGCAGTTTCTGGTCCACCTTCTCTTCCGGTTGCGCACTGCGGTGACCCCGAGTCAGTACCAGCATCAAGCGTTGTAGCACCACTGTCTAGGCTCAATTTTTTGGGTGATCTAGACCCCTCAGGTACCATTATACAGCGTAACAAACACTATACTCTTGCCTTATCCATGCTCCCCCCTCTTTCACGCTAAGAAGCTTTACGCTACATATATAATATGGCATAACATGGCGTCAGAGGCAGCAGGGTCACCTCACAAGGACACCTCAATTATCTAGTCTAACTAGATATTATGGCTTGTTAAGCAGGTGTGATTTCATAGCTATACCATGGAGAATGAAAGTCATGATAAACTATAGTAAACAAAGATAGCCATGCACAGGCCAATATTGATTATTGACTTGGCCAGTCCTGACTGAGTTAACAGCTTATTGGCCTTTGTACCAGGCCAACATGATGGCTTCACTGACTGATGTTAATTAGATCCCTAAATATCTCTTAGCTTAGACACCTATTACCATCTGCCTTTGATAATAAGCCATCTAAAATTACCAAGAACACAGGGGGTCATGGAATAATGTCATAAAAACATACGCAAACCTACTTTGAATAACATTAGAAATGTTGGATAAACATTCAAAATACCATTTTGATGTAACCACACTAAAGGAAATCATTGAGAATTGTTTATATCTTTGTGTGGATTTCTCTTTTAAGCTAGTTAAACCATTCATGATCCTTGAACTTGATTCTTCAAGTGTATATCAGACTGGTGAATCATACGCTCTACTGGTTTCTCGTAAGGAAATTATCACATTAAGGGAAAGCCAGGGAACAGTGGTGGTACAAACCTGAATCTACAATTAGAGTGAGACAAACATATATGGTATCTAGGGATGTTGTTCATGATGAACAAATGTTTTTTCATCCTCATTGTTATATGCATATGCATAAATTCACCAATGTTCATCAATGATAACCTTGCACAGATGCAAAGGTATATAAATAACATTTATCGGTGTTTTATGTCCTTAAGTAGTTGGTTCCTTTCGTCTTCTTCAAACTATCAGTCACTGACACTGAGCTGGTTTGAATCCTTTGGTCAATAACATGCAAGACTGACAGGCAATCAGTAGAAAGGCCTTTATGTGAGATGTGCCTCATGCATCTAACTTGTCAAAATGCTTTATTGGGAATGACTGTAGCTGCCCAATCCTGTTGTTAGAGAGATAAATAGCCCCTGCGTAATTCATGTTGAAAGTGGAACACATGTGGGAATAACTGCAGTGTAATGTCTTTAATAATTTGGTTTAGCTATATATGGAAAACAGATATGTCAAAAAGATAAAAACACATACAGTGCAGAACAGTAAACATAAACCCACATTATGAGAAAGGCACAGGCTTCAGATACTGAAACACAGACACAACTCATGGCAATCTAACAGCACAGGCATGAATTTCCCGCTTGAATTCATTGCAAAAGTGGTTTATTTTGTTTTCAAATCACTGTGGAATTTGTTGATACTGAATAAACAGGATATACAGATATAATTAAACCAACCAAATAATGTGATTTATTTAATACATTGAAGGCACCTAACTACAGATATGATGCCCATTGTCCTACACTGTGTTTCTATCTATACCCAGAATTAAAATAAATTAAGAATAGTTGCTGGAACAGGCTTGGTTGATCTTGATAGGCCACACAATTATGGAGGGGATTTATCTGTCTGGGATTTATCTGGTACTTATCTAGGGCAGGGGTCCCTAGTCTTTTTTACTCATGAGCAACATTCAGATGTAAAAAGAGTTGGGGAGCAACAATCGCATGAAAAAATGTTCCAGGGTAGTACAAAATAAGGACTGTGATTGGCTATTTGGTAGTCCCTATGTGGACTGGCAGCCTACAGGAGGTTCTGTGTGGCTGTACCCCTGGTTTTTACCCAACCAAAACTTGCCTCCAACCCATGAATTGAAAAATAAGCACCTGCTTTCAGGCCACTGGGAATAATACCCAAAGAGTTGAAGAGCCACATGTTGCTCACAAGCCACTAGTCGGGGATCAGTGATATAGAGTTTGCACCCTAGCAAGAGAAATATTGTCCATGAATCCAACTAACCATGGCTAATATAGAACTTCACATTGCAACACTTGGAATTAATGAAATATTGAAGCTTCTCTTCTTGTAGATATCCTTAAGTATTACGTATAAATATTATGGATTAGTCCTGACATCCCACAGCAAATTAGATGTGTCTGTGCCCTTAATTAAGTTTTTTTACACATAGGCCTGAAACATATTTGAGGAGCACATTCCATCTGTTTACCATAATGAATTACATTAGCATTAGCATCAAAAGTTGATCAGCCTATACTGTAGCCTTAAAATGGAGCAATCTGTCTTGGCAAGGACTCCATGTTGGATCGATGCATGGATTTTTAGCTTCTGTTTGTTAGGTTCTTATAACATTCTGGAGCATTCCAATACAGCCAGAGCATCTAATGCCAGTAAATGCATCTAACCCCTTTCTAGAAATTGCTTCATATCCAAGGAACACTTACGCCTGACGGAACACAGTTGCTGTAGTGGGTCGTTTGCCTGTGTGGTTTAAAACTTGGCTCATAGCACACTTGATTTTTATCCTGCAATTTAATTTGTTCTGCTCCCTTGAGACTGCTTTAGGACATTAGACAAAGAGAAAGATGGGGACTGGACAAAATAAAGAGTTTAAAGTAGCAGCTTTTTGCTCATTTACGCCATAGAAAAATACAGTTTCAGACAAACTTCCATAGCTAACATTACAAAACAGAATAATATGACATAATATTGTCTCTATTATCTATTATAATAATCTCAGCCTTGACAAAACTTTATGAGAAACGTACGTCGGCGTTTCTCTTACACTTCATTGATTTATTTTAGCAGATTCCTCAACCTTCAGTTTTAATCTCATTGGAGCCGATACCTTTTATTAATTATTTATACTTTTATCTTTTCAACAAGACGGGAGGAATTTGTGGTTTTTCAGGCAAGGTAGTTTCCTGACTAGTTAGGGAAGGTAAAATTGAGACCACACTTCCCCCTGATCTGCCTTCTCCTCTTGTGGCAATCCCAAAGTTAGCCAAATATGAGACAGTTTCTGATGGGATGAATCCACCTTTCTTTCCTATATTCCAATTTTCTCACTAATCTTTCAAATCAATAATATATTATAGAAAACTAATTCTTGGAGATAATTACATGTGGAATCCAGCCTCCATATTGTTGGAACGTGATAATTTATAGGGGGTTTTGTGGTGGGGGGTGGAGATCCAATTGTAATTACTTCTTTTATCAGTGAGTAAATTAAGCCTATTTATTATCCTTATAAATTAAATTTAAAGCAATAAGCACTTTATAATTTATCACTGGTGATCCGAATTGATTTATATCAATGAATTGATGTTAGTTTATAATGAACTTTAATTGATTAACACATTATTCAATTAATTCACGAATTGGATGAATTGACTGGCAATTGTGATTTTATGGGGAGCATCTGGGTTATGGGTTTTTTAGATATATGAATGTAAGGGATTTAATTACTGAATTAATGAATTGTGACAACTAGTAAATGAACGTATGAAGTGATTTTGTCTAAACACTTATTTATAGATTACCAGAATCCATTATTTATTTACGGTTAATTATTGGGGTGAAGGAACTGAATAAGGGTTTGATTATCTTATCACATTATTTCCTGGGAGGTTAAGTACACAAACCCATTAGGTAGCTGAGGCTGCATTGTTAACAAACCAAGGAGTTAATACAAGAATTAGAGGTTTTAAGTAATAAAGGACCCTGAGGTGCTTGCAATTCTTTTTTCTTTAAATGAATAATAATATTGTATTATAGATATTACATTGAGTTGTACTGTATTTTCTGTTTATAAAAACACTTTATTTTAAGACAATTTGTATAAAAAAATAAATTTGTATTTTTGTTTTTTAGTTAGCAATATACACCCTAAGGAAAAAAGTTATTACTGCAGTCATAGATTTCTAGCTGCCTTAGGTGGACTTATTGCTAAGCTCTAGCTGTCTTCTCTACATGAATGATTTCAACCATAACCTCAGAACCCCCCACAGTGCATGTTTTCAGGGAATCCTCTCGGGACGATCTGTCAGAATGACTCAACCACTTATGGATTCAACTGACCCACTGCAAAAATATGGAAAATGACAGGTTTAGCTTGTGCTACCCTGCAGGATTCTACTGGGGTCGTGAGCTTTTCCTTTGACATGCTTTAGTGAGCTGTTAGGGCTTGAAACATGCAAACAAATATTATAGCCACATAGGAGAAGAGGAAAATAGACATGTAGATACAAATGATATACATGTCCCCTGATCATGGGACTGAATTTGTCACATGTGTAGGGGCACTCCCTTTGTATCAGGAAATATGGATCACCAGCCATTCTGACCAAACAGTGCTCCATCTGCTGAGCTACTGTGGATGCTGTTTACTCCTGATAGAATTACTTGGGTTCTTTACTACATACAGTGATGAGGAAAGATGCATGCCCGAATAAAGAGTATATTAGTACTGGCTTTCTCTCCAACCTTCTATCCAGTTTCACAAGAGTTGGTTTTACTGGAAATAAGCAAAACAATTCTTCAGGCTTGGAAACTTAAGGGCTTCCAGATTCCCATTTAAGTGAATCTAAAGTCACAAATTGTTTTGGGTGCATGTCCAGGAACAGAAGTTCCATTACATTATCCAGACATGGAGTAGATCCTCCAACTACTAATCCCATTGTGTGAATGTTGTAAAGGAAAAGCAATAGGAAGTAGTGATGGGTGAATTTTTCGTGATGTATGGTTTAACCGCTGGTGAAAAGTTTAGCAAAATCAAAAATTCACCACAAGGTTAGTTTTTTTAACGACAACAAAGTTGTACATCATATTGTCCTCTCCTCTCCTTCCACATTAAACAATGAGGTTTTAGCAAGTGGGATTTGAGTACCCAGATATTTGTCCAAATTCAGTTCAATGAGAAAAAAGGATTATCACATGAAAACTTAGGGACGGAATAAACCGTGAGAAAATTTATCTGACAGTTTATCACATGAAAACTCTATTGAAGTCTATGGGGAAAAACTGGAATTGAATTTGGAGAAAATTTGTTTCTTCTTGAATTGAATGTCCCCCTTGAGTTTCACATGATTTGTCATTTCATTGAATCTGGCCCATTATCTGCTGGTGTTTGGAATTACTAGTTAGCCTGTGTTAGTAAGTCAGTAATAAACAGTATAAACTATAGATGTTACTTTCGGTATAAACTAACACTGTGCTATGGGGGATTCCCAAAGGCTTCTATTGCAATTCGGTAGCTTTAATCTGGTGAAGAAGGCAGTCAAATAAAATTTTAGAGGGCAAGCTCTTCGACCATCGAATGATCGAATAGACGAATAGATTTTCATTCGATCTATTCGATACGATCGAATTTGTAAAATTTGATGGTTGTATTGAGCTAATTTGCATATTCGGAAATTCGACCCTATCGAAATTTTTCATTTCGATCGAATTTCGAATCCTTCACATGAATTTAGTAAATCTGCCACTAACAGTCAAGCAAATGAGGACAAAGATGAATGCAACAACTGCAAAGGGCAGCAAAGATTCTTGCGATTAGTGTAAGCAAATGAAGCACACTCTGGCCCAGGCGTGGAACATAACATTAATTTTTCATATGCCCCTTCGACAGTGTTTTACATGCATACAAACAATGCAATTGTAATATAATTATTAAATAATTATCCTCTATTTTCATAATTACAAGCCATGACAAGGAGGTTTGTAATTGCAGGTGTATACATTTATTTCAGCCCTAGTGACATGTAAAGTAGCAGAAGGTGCACATTAACCACAATAATAAATGTTTTTGCGGCAGTATGTAATTATTTGTAGGGTTCCTGCAATAATGTATCAAATTGGTGTTAGGCCTGACTGTGTTATATAAAAAATAATAACTGTGAGTGGAGAAAGTAACAGTTTTGTATTGAAAGCTTCCATTGATCCTTTTAACTCTCTTGCAGTCAAATTAGGGATATTGCTTGTACAGGCGGAACACCATGTTCAGAAATTGCGGAAAGAGAAAATGATCACAATGGATCAAATTCCCATGTTACTATGAATGCAGGGAGTATATAAATCCAATATTAT
>CM044440.1:39703750-39715259 GCA_024363595.1 Xenopus borealis
TTCAGTTACATTGAGTAGCAGAAACAACAGCCTGCCAGAAAGTAGTTCCATCCTAAAGTGTTGACTCTTTCTGAAAAGCACGTGACTAGGCAAAATGACCTGAGATGGCTGCCTACACACCAATATTATAAATAAAAAAAAAACACTCACTGATTCAGAAATTTAATTTTACATGGTAGAGTAAATTATTTGCAGTGTAAACAGTGTAATTTAGATATAAAAACTGCACTGTAAAAATAATGACAGAATCCCTTTAACTGTTGCCTTTGAATCTGAGCTGAATCCTGAGGATCAATTACAAACTAACTGAATAGTTATGTCCCATGTGGCCCCCCTTCAAGTCGCTGACTGACTCAGAGTTAGAGAGCTGAAAAGCAGGAAGTTGTGTTGTATTCTGTTATGTTAGACATCCAGTCACTCCATTACATTACATTTTTTGTTAATTAACTATATTAGAAACATTTTTTTTTATTTTGCAAAGTCTATCTGTTTACCCAGTTTTTGTTTTTACACTGAACTGTTCCTTTAATACTAAAAAATAAACAAACCAATAGGATCATTTTGCCATCAATATGGATTTGTACCACTCAGATACCCACAAAAACAAGGTACTGTTGTATGATTACAGAGAAAAAGGAAATAATTCTTTAACATTAGAATTATTTGATTAAAATGTTCTCTGTATCTAACCATTTGACTCAAGAGAGGTGGAATGTTCTGGCCATGCAAAAACACAAATAATTCACTACTTCTGCTTGGATTGTAAGCTCTGCCGGGCAGAGCATTTCCCGCCCTAGAAAATATTACTCAAATGAAAGAATATAAATGATGCATATTAATAATAGCAATGGCTGTTTGTAGCCCAGAGTTTTGGGCTTATTGAATCTACATGTCAAATCACAGGGAAATAATAGCCCTGAATATAATATGCAATTGTTTTTTATGGTACTTTTTTAGAATAATTTATGTTATGAAACACAAATTCATCATCATGATAGGAACATTTCTTATCCACATAAGTGAAAACAGCTTGAGGTCTGCATATTGTCAATAAAGCAAGTAAGTGGGAAATTGATTTTGGGATGATGGACTCTGCCGTTAAATGAAAACAATTGGATTCCCTTTGGAAGAAGCAATATTATTAATATTATTGTTTTGTAATTGAGCTTGGGGGAGATAACTTCAATCCAGAAAGCCTGCATATTTTCCCTGCATAAATCATGGCATAGGGGGGATTTCTGTTTTTTTGATTTACATTATATATTACTTCTGCACCACTCTTCTTTTTATTTCAGCTAAATAAAAGAAGTGACGATTCTTCTTTGGTGGACGACCGTTTTCAGTGCAGTCCGACCAATCCGTCAAATTATCGTGTGGTTAGTGGGATTTGAAAAATCATACATCATACGATTTTTCGTCCGACATCTGTCAGACAATTGATTGGTCAGGTGCAGTGCAATCTGTCTATGTTTGCAGGGCCAGCAGGCAGTTACCCTTCAGTTTTGCTGGCAATATCGTCTGAAATGGTCTTTTAGTTGATGGACAATTCATACGATCGTACAACGGTTTCGAAATAATCGTGGTCTCACGATGAGGATCAGATCTTTTAAAAATCTTTAAGTCTATGGCCAGCTTTAATCTCCTCTAAGAGGCATACCTCCAGTGGTGTTGTCCTTTCATTTAAGTTGTCCCTTAAGCTGTTTGTATGATCTCTAGTACTAAAGTTAAAAAAAAAATCCTGCAGCAAAATACCCATGGTGCAATACTCCTGCACCAAGACCAAGACTAACATACTTGCGCAGTTGTTGAGTCTAGAAGGTAGCACATGTGCATTGTAAAGCGATTGTGGGAGCACTCACTCTCACTAGCTTGGCGCATGTGCATTTAGTAAAGCAGCGCCATGTTTACCGTCACCCTGTCTAATATGGCGGCTGCATCAAAGGAGGAACATAGTAACACTTGGAAGCAGACTGCGGGAGCCCCAAGGGGTATTTCAAAAAATCGGGTACAGGCATGGGAGGCCTTCAATATAGTATGTTTTTTTTTTTCCAAGCAAACATCAAATTGCCCTCAAGGGGCCATGACATTAATCAAGGTGACAAAGAAAATATCAATAAGGGGTTTTGAACAAGTATATAAATTATGAACTGAACATATTTATGTGTGACATAAAGATTTTTCAAAATAGTATGTTAAGCATCAGGACCCTTCCCTTGTCGTTTAAAGTTTAACGTTCTTGCCGCTAGTGTTTCAATCTGGCAGCTCATCGATCCAGGAGCATTCTGAACTGTTACAATTTGCTACATTTAGTTGATACAATTAGTTGATACATTTCTCAGTAGGATCTTTGGAATATTAGCAACTATTGTATCAATTTTAACAGCTGCCTTTAAAGCGATACAGAAACATTCCTATAAAAATAATAGGAACATGTCCATATCTAAGAGGTTTCTGCACGCCGAATAGTTTCCACTAAAAGCCCCCTCAAAGCCAACCCCAGTCCAGCGAAACTTTGTGCAGCCGACCCTCTGACACAGTTAACGGATCTTCTGCCTTGCTTTGGTGAGGCTGGACTGAGGGCGGAGCAATCCTTCCATAGGCTGAAGTCTGGTTTTCATTTGTAATTAGCCTATAGAAGCATAGCACCGCCTCCAGCCCAGCATCACTGAAACAGCACTGAAGATCATTTAGCAGTGTCGGAGAGTCATTTAACAAAGGATTGTGGGGCTGAGGGCGGCTTTGGTGGGCTCTTAGAGGAAACTATTCAGTGTGTAGCACCTCCGATATATCGACACGTTCCTATGATTTTTATAGGAAAGTATCGGTATCCCTTTAATGTAGCTCAAGGATTCTGCTTAGAAGGGACAAAGATAACAAATGTATAGCTAAAATGTATACATTTAGAACAGTTACAGAGCCCTCCCCCCAGAGCTGCTTTAGAAGGTGAAAAAGAAAACTTTACACTTCAATATTTAAAAAAAACGGTCACAAATAGAAAATTTTAAGCAATTGCAAAAAAGTCTTTATTTCTGGTGAATAGTCTAAAACCAACTGAACTAGAGTGTTTGAAGGTGAACAACCCATTTAATATTCCAAGCAATATGTTAAAAGTTTGTTTATGAATATTAAGAAATATGTCCCAATATGTATAGCAAAGGGATGCAACTTTAGGTTTCTGTATAGCACTGGTGTTTGTTGCTTACAATAAAGAATGATAGATTGTTTCTTCAAGCCACCTTAGTACTTTGATTCAGAATATACTGTTACCGGGCTTTTGCCTTTTTATTTTGTCTCAGAAGCTGGCAGTGATTTGATGCTCATTGTGGTGTCTTTTCAATGTCAGCAGTCTAAGGAAGTCAACCTTAGTTTTATGTTATGATGGTTTATGGACATCTCAACAGACTTTATAGTTTTCACTGCACAAGCTGGTCCGTGAGATTAGTTTAAGAGCATGCATTTTGTTTTGTGACATCAGTGTTTACGCGTGTCATTATACACACAATATTTTTACAAGGACAACTATTAATCCAACTGACATATGCAAATACACATGGCCAGACAGTACATGGAAAAAAAATATAAGAAACAAAGTGAAGAGGTATTTTCTTATGTTTCATAAATGGCCGGTCCTCTTCAAACATCAAAAGTTGCTCGGTTTATGATGAATATGTCATTACAAGCAAAAGCAACATGGGAAGACTCAAAGGCTAATAATGGCTTGGAATGCAAAAAATTATAAGTGCATTAATCATTAAAAATAATGAGACATGCCTTCCCATTCAAGGTATAATTAAACTTCTGTAATGAACAAGCGTGTCTGTATTTGACTGAATTAAGCTACGGTTTGACAGTTTTGTTTCTCGTTTGTTTAACCTGTTTGGTATTCAAGTGACAAGCGTGCCTCCTCTTGAAAATCATAGATTAATTAGAAGTTGAATAACTAGTTTCATCTATGCTTCTGAAGTATGTGATGCTGATGTTAGCGTGTTCATTCCTGAGCTACAGTCTCTGCAGCAGGGCGTACTCGAAAAAGTGTATTGTGTTGTATTTTTCTCTGCTGAAAGATGGCCATCAAACAGGAGTTAGGGCTCGTCTAGACGAGAAGATTCAAGGAGATTAGTCACCTGGCGACAAAACGCCACGTCTTTGAGGCGACTAATCTCCTTGAATGGCTTGCTCGTATATTGCACCCGCTAGCGCTAAAGTCGCCGGCGCCTATTCACATGCGGCGATACATTTTTGAAAGTCGCTTTGACTTTGAAAATCGCGTCGCCGCGTGTGAATAGGCCCAGGCGACTTTAGTGCAAGATACTAGCAAGCCATTTGGGGAGATTAGTTGCGGCGATTAGTCACCAGGCGACAAATCTCCATGAAATCTTCCCATGTGGCCTTACCCTTAGAAATGTGACTTTTACCTGCACTGATGGATGCAGACACCTACATGAAAGAAGAAAGTGTTGCTCTTTCAGTGTAGTTCTGCCTTTGTATATATTTTGACCAGGGTCAAGATATATTTAAAGATATATACAAAGACTAGGGGCATCTTTCTGAAGATTCCTCCAAAAGTACCTGGAGGTCAATTGCATTGTGACATTTGACTATGAATTCATTTATATTTATTATCTTTGATTTAAAATGTCTCTCCTTATTATCACCTAATCGTGTGTTTTTTTTTATGACACTTGACTATGAATTAATTTATATTTATTATATTTAATTTAAAATGTCTCTCCTTATTATCACCTAACCATGTGGTTTTTTTTTTCGTGACTTCAACTAACGGATATGTTTTACTTTTTCAAGACAACATAAACTTTTTTTATTTTAACATTTAACTGATGTAGCTTAGCAACACCTTATTGTGTAAGTTCTTTGCAATATAATTCAGTGATTATGCTTTCCTTTAATATTAGTACAAGCATTTCTTTGCTCTGTACTAAATATCAGGCATATATCTTCTGGCAATGAAATACATTTTCTTCTATAATCTGTTATTATTGTACATCTACTGTACATTTCTATGTTCTTAAATGTATACCTGCCAACATTATGGAAATAGAAAGAGGGACAATAAGATGCGGCAAATGTTTGACCACGCTCATTTTTGTGGCCCCACCCCCTAATTACCATGTTCATTTTACAAAATTTGGAAAGTTATGAAAGCTTGAACACATTTCTGAGGGTTTATTACAGTTTTGCAAACGAAGATGAATTGCCCTTTAAAGGAGAACCAAACCCTTAACTGATAAAGACCCCTATCCCCTACTCTACATAGACCCCCCGCTCCTCCCCAGCCTAGATATACACTCCGGTAATCAACCCTAACTTTTTACTTATCTCTTTTTTCAGATTCAGTGCAGTAGAGCTCACAGGCACCATCTTCCGGCTCTTTGGTAATCTCCCGGTGTTCTGGCGCTTTGGCAATTTCTGTCACTTTCAGCACCGATATAATGCTTATTTTGCAAAGAAGTCCGCAGAGAAGAAGATGGCAGCCATGAGCTCAGCTGCGCTGAAGAGTTTGGGTTAATTACCGGAGTATTAAACTTTAATTCTTCAGGGGTGCTCCTAGCACCTTGATTTAGGGCAGAAATGCCCTTGCAAACTTTTACTTTGCTGTGGGAAAAACTGAAGACAATACTGGTTATGCTGCATATATTATGAGACTATCTATACAGTTACTAGAGGTGTAATAAGAAACCCATGGTACCAAAAATTTTGAATTCTAGTGATGCCGGAGGAATACATGTGTGGGGAGGGATGTATGTTCATGATGGGGGTTATGGGCTTTGAGTTTGTGATGGGGTAGGGGCCTTAGCGGGGGCCCTTTAAGGGGGCTTATGGTGGGACTGGAAACCCCAGTCTGACACTGCTCTTGTTGTTGATCTTAAACTTTAATATCTTTAAATAATCTACAATTTCAATATCACATCCTTCTTTCTCCCCAAATCCTTTAGGGTGTTATTTCATCCCATTCACAAAACTGTCTGTCTCTGCAGAAAGATTGAATACATCCTGGAATCAAGTGTCACTAACTGTGCATGGTTACAACTACCCCAACTACACTCCTCACAGTCGCATTGTCTATTCATTGTGATATGACTAGAGATGAGGCCCATCTTTTATACAACAACATTAATGTATCATTTTGACCAGACCATTAAGTACAAAAGCCACTTTTCACTATAAAATAAATTGCGTTCAAGGGACTTCATTAATAATGGCTGCCATTATCTTTTTTTTTTTCTACCATGTAGGTTAATGCAATTCTGATATTCCATTCGGTTTTTGCTTCATCTACTTAAACTGGCCCTTATGTTGATCATAATGAAAACAAACCGTGGGAGCTACTCAAATATATGTAAACAGGTTAGGAAAAAATTGCTATTTTTATAACTGTACCTGTCTCAATGGAACTGAGTCAGTTGCACTTCTGAAGCCTTTCTGCTTAATAGTTCAGTGAGCTACCAGGAGGAATATATACTGTGTATATTTCTTTGATTCAATCACAGAGGAGGGCCTCAGATTCTGTTGAGAATAACAATGATTGGATCAAAACTGCAGAAGAGAAGAGAGGCATTAGCATCACTGCTCTGTATGGAAAGTAGCATTTAATCTTTCATACCTATATAGTTCCTAGGAGACTGCCTTCTTAGCTATATGGTTTGTCACTGTTCATTGAACAGCTTCTTATTATTGGACAAAATTTTAATTATTGTATTTGTTCCTTTAAAGGGACAGTATTTCAACATTAGTTTAGTTCATGTTCCGTTTTGCCTATTGCTTTAATTACAAACAGTATATGTTTTTAATTTCTTGAGCTCTGCAGGCCAAACCTTAAAACTAAAGCTACTCCATGTTTGGTACTTGCAAGGAAGATAATTAGATTTTCTGTACACAGATAATTGTCCTGCATAATAGACTTACAAAATAGTCACAACAAAGACTGAAGGGAGGGCTTTATACTGTATAGGGGTAAATTAATTATCTGCCTTGCAAGGACCAAACATAGAATACATTTAGTTTCCCTGTTGTTCTGGTAACTTAATAAATAACAAAAAGCCTATGATCAAAACAGCAGGCCAAAAGTGCATTCAGAGCAAGTCCTGTTCATTGTACTCATATGAAAGGACAAGGAAAGTTAAACCAAAGAAGTAGCTAGAAATGTTGTACACTATGTGTTGGGCTTCCGTACCAGCCCAAGGCAACCACAGTCCTTAAGCAGTAAAGATCTGTGTCTCCAAAGATGCCCTAGTAGCTCCCCATCTTCTTTTCTGCTGATTCACTGATTCACATGCTCTGTGCTGCTGTCACTTACTGAGCTTAGGGACCGACTCAAAATATACTATACACATAGAATATAAATATCACAATATGAGGCTGATTAGTAATTAATATGGATAATTACTACATTGCAGCTCAGAAACCAGTGCAATTAGCATCCACATTTAATAATCAGCTTACATTACAGACAAACCTAATTTTCTGCTGGATAATTTGTGACGACCCCTAGGCTTAGCTTCTCAACAGCTGCTCAGAGCCCACTGAGCATGTGAGTATCACAGACACTTTCCAAGATGGTGACCCCCTGTGACAAGTTTGAAGTCCTGGATCATTGCTGCTATTGACAAGCTGAAACTTTCGGCTGGTGCAATAAGTTCACTATATAAAACATGGCATTTTTAGCCACATTCATTTTTAGGGTTTAGTTCTTTAAGTAAGGGTTTACTGCCCTTTAATAGGGTTACTGGCATTATATGCCCCTAGGACTTGTCCAGTTTTTTCTCCTAGCTTTATTAACCCATGGTTAGTGTATATGTGCTCAGTGCATCTTTATTCTTCAAGCTAACTTAGCAGCCTTATGTTTTACCTGTACTTTATTGGAGAGTTTTTGTGTTTGCCACACCTTTCACAAACATCCGTGTTTTATATTTTTCTGCTTCATTGCATATTACCTATCACTCCATGCTTTCCCTGTCTGCTGCTCATTTTTTGATTCAACTTTGCTGTTTGTTGTTGGCTGGTTTCCGCTGTCCCCTGCTGGAATATCACAATCTTTTCCCACCTCATTTTCTACTTCAGTATTGAAAACAGGTAGTCCTTTGCTATTAAGAGATAAACCTTTTAAACCCCACTCTACATGTATTTCCTGTTTTTATTTCTTATCTTAATTGCTGTATTTAAAAAGAGTAAACACGGTTGTTTGACAATAAATGGCTTCAGCCAACCACTAACCATGAGTGAAAGAAAAGTGTTTGTGTTATCATTCACATTCTCTGTTAAACGGTTGAGAAATCATAGATTCTGCCAGGGTATGTAAAACTATGGGTATGTAAAACTATGGGCGTAACTGTATATAATGCTTATTAATATTTGATAAGAATTCAATTACCAGGCTGATTACAGTATATCACTTTTGGAAAAAATCCATGCATGTGGAAAATTCTTTCTCTTTAGGTAAATGCATTACATTTGTGCTTTCCTGAAGGTCTCACAGCTTAATAGTGTATTTTTATCAAGAACCACCAGTTGTCCTTAGCACTGCATGAAAATACATTCCTCATGAGAGCAAATTAGCACTTTGAAAGACAAATTCAGAATTCAGTCTCCTAAATAAGACTATGGGGGGGTGTAAAATAATATAATATATTAATGTCTATAATGATGTAATGTAATAGTTTAGGTTACCCATAGCATTTGCTGATAAACTGTTTAGAAACCATTGATTTTTATAAGTTTGCAAACTTCAGACCTTTTCTTACATTGAGTTTTAGCCCTCCTCTCTTGTTATTTTCTATAGAAGTGATGCAATAATATTTTGTAGACTTCTGTTTTCTGTGGAAATTAAATAGGTACATATATAGCTGCTAAAACTAGGGCAGTCAGGTACAGTATATGGCATAATTAGTGTAGCTGGAGCAACCTGAAAATATTAACCAAACTGTAAAAACAGATATAAAGTCACAGTTGAAGGACAAGGAAAGGTCTATATAAATTCACCAGTAAGCCCTCAAAGTAATGCTGCTCTGTCAAAACAAATATAGTATTTCTTTCCTTCTATTGTGTACACATGGACTTCTGTATCAGACTTCCTGTTTTCAGCTTAAACCTCCAGGGCTAGGGCTTGAGCATGCTCAGTTTGCTCCTCTTTCCTTCCCTCCTTCCCTCCCTGCTGTAAATTGAGCCCAGAGCTATGAGTGAGCAAGGAGACACTCAGGCAGGAAGTGATGTCACAACAAGCTAATATGGCAGCTGCTATCCTAAACAGAGAGAGCTTCTAGAACTGTTTACTCTACAGCATAAATTTGGTACCTTTCCTTCTCCTTTAAAGGGATTGTTCACTTTCAAACTAACCTTTAGTATGACCTAGAGAGGGATATTTTGAAACAGCTTGCAATTGGTTTTCATGTTTTATTATTTGTGGTTTTTGAGATATTTAGCTTTTTATCCAGAAGCTCTCTAGTTTGCCATTTCAGTAACCTGGTTGTTATGGTCCAAATTGCATTGGTTTGATTGAGAGAATGGAAGGCTTATGAATAGCATTCATTAATTATGAACTGCGTTTGAGCTACCTTCGATTTTGTCTTTTTGCTTTGTTCCTCGCAAACCTGCGATTTTGCAGCATGGATATATTCCTTTATGCATACTAAGTAAAATATCTGTGAAATCAAACAAATGGGTTATATCTGTGCAATTTGTCACATACCTCATCGACACAAACAGGCGAGAAGGGTTCATTTGAAGTTGCTTTAGAATCTCTTAACACCAAAAAAATAAAATGACTTTAAAATAAATCATTATTCGAATTCCCGTTTTTTTTTTTAGAGGCTGTAGAAAGAGGTAATTGGCCTTAAAATGAACGTGGAAGATATAGGAGCTGCTTCACCTTTGTCTGTCTCCTCTGTTCATTTCACTTCTAATTAGGCCGACTGGAGAACAGTTTTATCTCATGCTCTTTCTGGGTTTTTTCCTTGATGAAGAGGGAAAGGTATTATTGAAGGTCTGTGCTCAAACTCTCATCAGACTTAAATTGTGTTAAAGTGGGGTGGAAAAAGTTCAGTACGTTTGTAATCTGTGTTAATTTTCATTACTTATGATTGGTTTGGCTTAAATGAGATTGAGATTCTGAAGGGGTTGCTCTTGATCATCCCTGCTTTGCAGCTTGTTAAAAAGAAATAATCCTATTGATTTTTGCCTTCATGTGTAAATCAGGCATTCAATTTCCAAACAGTGAAAAAAGATCAATGACATAAATTCAAGAAAATATACATATCCATCAATAACATTATTTACACCAATAAATACCTCATTACAGATTTTAGGATTTTTTTTGTACCCCTGTATTCTTTGTCACATTGACAAATGGTTGACAATTTGCAATAATGTTGTTTGTAATCTCTTCTATTTTTTTCTGAGGAACTGGAGAGAATCACTGATGGTAGATAAAAAGAACAGACATTGGGGCTCATTTATAAACTTTGCGCAGAGCAGATTGGTTCGCAAAGTGAATATATTTGCCCTGTGCCTGGTTATATTTATAAAGCAAACAGATTTGCAAATTTGTTTTTCAATTTGCGAATGTCTATAAGAGCTTTTCAAATATGTCAAAAATCTCAAATTGCTAATATTTATGCACACACTCTGCGTTCGAATTACACCGCCACTTCGGTGGCGGAAAAAAGATATTTGCAAAACAGTTTCTCAAATTGTGAATTTGTTACTGTCAATGCTATTTTCGCACACAACAACCTTGCAAAGTGCCTGTACTCATGCAAAGACCCGTCTCGTTTGCGAGTCATTTGTGAAAATGTATTCACATTACGAATTCGCAAAAAATGGAAAGATGGGCACAGCAGTGCAATATTTTAGCATTCAGGAAAAAGCATGGGCAAAACAACCATTTGCGAAAAATTGTGCGATGTGCGAACTTTATAAACGACCCCCATTACTTTGTTTTAGGGTTTGTGGTACATAAAATTCTGAGCAATCTTTTTTTTTTTACTATTGTCATGAAAACTGCAAATTTTTCAGATGACTATCACTTCTATGTGATATAGTTCAGGGGTGTAACTCTGTGGCTGAGGCGGGGCAGAAGGTATGGGGGCCCCATGAGGCCTTTATTAATGAGCAATTTCAATGTATATTGGTAAAATAAGACAACCTATTGATACAGTATGTTGGCGGCCCTAAAATTTATTTGATGTGGGGCCCATTAATATCGAGTTATGCCACTGATATAGGTCATTGGAGTACTGGGGATCAAGGAGTCGTCTTTAGTTTGCAATTGCAGTACGGGAATAAATAATGAAATCGAAGGCAGTAAGGTTTGATAATATGAGACTGCAGACCCCCACCAATATCTTTTTTGGGAAAAGAAAAAGGCGTTGGAGCGAGGGAAGATGCAGAACATGAGTAGAACATTTCCATTTCTCTGTCGCGTAACTTAGTAAATTACAGTACATGTTTCAGGGTATCCTTTAGCTTCTTCTCTTTCTTCCCCTACTAACAATTA
>CM044440.1:39717155-39747106 GCA_024363595.1 Xenopus borealis
AGTCTCATATGTCTGTTCCCTGCCTAGAATTCTATATGATTCCTTACTTTGTTCACTGTCCAGGCTACCTGATTTGATGCGGGCAGAATTTGAAGCTTTTTTCCTGTAGATTTACACAAGTGATATGGTAGCTGCAATCCTGTCCCTGCTGTGTGAGTCTTCAGTGGAGAGCTGTACAAAACTCTAATACTGGGCACTCTCACTAGGCTGAGAGCAGCTTTTACCTAAAGGCAGCATTTTTCATTTTTAGAGGAGTATTGCAATGTGCTCAGCTGTAAGCTTGGGAATAGCAACAACCACGAGGTTTTTCTATCTTGTATTATAAAATATGACATTTTTCAACATGGAGCCTGTGCCATCTGTAGGTAAAAATTATCAAATTCTTAAACGTACATTTTAAAAAAAGACATTGTTTATAAAATAAGTTTGTGTCCCTAACCTTGGCCACTCTGCTGTGCCTTTTCTCTGGGTGACAAGCAGGACATAGTAGTGTCAAGTGGAATATATGGAGAAATAAAAAAAATATGATAATGTCACGTGTCATTCACAATATAGTGGAGAATAGGAAGCTATCAATAGAGAAAACCAAAGTGTGGTCCTTTCTATATAATTATAGAATCACAATTGGATAACAAGGCAGGAAATGAAAAACAGGGACTCAGGAATAAAATATATTGGAGTGATTACAGGTGAGGATAGTGGTTATGGTCCTGTTTTATCAGAGAGTTTAAAATGGTTCTCCCTGGCACAGGTCTCCGGTCTCATTTCATTTGGCTCAGGGCCGCTGACAGCTGCTTAATAATATTCAGGTTCTGTAAAGTGGTTATGTGCTTATTAAGTTGCACTGAAAAAGGTTAGTCATGGTTCTGTGTTGCAGCGTAGTAATTGGCATATTGTTTGAGAGATGTTCTGCACCTGAAAGGCAGCTCTGTAGAAGAAAAGGGAATATATCTAGATATATTTGCTCAGATCTGATAACTGGCATGGATATGGATTGAAAATGATATTTACACTATAAAACTCATTTACAAACATAAGTGCTCAAAATGCATGCAATTTTGCTTCGTGGGTAGAAAACCTACACGGCCTTTGCTTTTGCACTTTGCACGATTCATTTGCATTGGTAAAATGAGCCACTTTGACTTAACAAATTATAGAACTGCCATTCGTTCTGGTGAATTTGAGGCATATTTGTAAACATGAAAAATGTAATTTATCCTCAAAATGGAAAAAACTTCTGAGTTCTGAGTTCTAAGTAGGCAACTTCGAGTGACTTCGGAAAAATGCAGCGCCGCGTGTGAATATGCACAGGCAATTATTCATTAATCAGCTGGAATGCAGGGGGAAGCAGTTCGGGGAGATTAGTCGCCCCAAAGAAGAGGCCGAATTTTCCCGTCTCGCCTAACCCTTAAAACGGACTTCACATTCAATTTTACAAATTCGCTAAGCTTCATACGTTTCCTTTTATTATTTTGCTTAATCAGGCACAATGAAACACTGTACTTAACAAGAATATATTTATGAAAACATGATATATTATGTCCTAAGAAAGATTAAGTTTGTGTAAATAGATGAAAATAGGGTGAAACAAACTAAACATTTACTCATATGCTAAGGGCCCTTACACACAGGCGTTTTAACCTACTCTCTTCGTTGGTTTTGCTGAGTTTAGCCGCAGGGTAGCGCAGGTATAGACGCACTCAATTATTTTCAATAGGGCTGTACGAACACACGTAGACGCTGAACGCAGGAAAATGCAGCATGTTGCATCTGAACCTGCGTTCGGTGCCTACATTCGTTTGTGTGAGTACAGCCTCATTGAAAATAATTGAGTGCGTCTATACCTGTGCTCCCCTGCAGCTAAACGCAGCAAACCGGAACGCAGGGGAGCGCAGGTTTAAAAGGCCGTGTGTAAGGGCCCTAATAGTGCAAATAACCACATCATTAAATCTGGCCAGCACAGATGCTTTTTCATTAAAATTGCTGTCTTTAAAGGACAAGTAAAGGCAAAAAAAGAAATCTATCTCTAATGTACTTTAATTAAAAAATGTGTAACGTTTTTTATAAGAAACCTGACTGTATTCAGTGAAATTCTCCCTTCATTTACTGCTGTTTATAGGAACACTCCCTTACTGCTGGGCAGGGAAACAATCATACTCACGAACAGCAGGGGAAGCCCATGTCTTACTTCCCAGCCATGCAGAACTCCAGCAGCTTGCAGTCGGTGACTGTGTAGAGATTTGTATTGGATTTTATTTTTGCCTTTACATCCCCTTTAATGTTTCCCACTCCAGCTGCAGGGACAGAGATCATGGAGCCAGATTTAAACAGATAAACTGGGATTCTATTTGGAAGATTATTTTGCTGCAGTCTGCAGAGTTGGAGAAAGTTTGTATTAAACAATACAAAAACTATAAATCTACATTAGATTTCATGACAACACAGGGCCCAGTGTAGTCTGCATATTCTGATTATTAATCAGTCTTGCTGTATCAGCTTCTGGCAGATATTATTTTACTTGTGCTGTTTTGATCATTTATGACGATCCCTAAGCAGCCCAGATGACACTGAGCATGTGCACAGTCTTGGTCTTGCAAAGATGTATAACAAAGTTACAAGATGACAGCCCCCTGTGGCCAACTTTGAAAGCATAAATCATTTGTTTGATTAGGCTTGTGGTGCAGTAAGTTCATATTTATGTTTAGTATATAAAATACAGCATTTCTAGCCTTATTCTATTTTACACTTTCCTTGTTCTTTAATTTGATGCCAGCAACTGCCCAGTCTGCAAGGAGTGTGTATGTCTTCTCTGCAGTGGGTCTCTATAATCCATCATGTAATTTGAGAAAAAACAATAGAACCCCAGTTTTATGTTATTTCACGGACCGTCGAAAAAAAACTCTGGGAATATATAAAATAAGGGAAATGTGTGATACATAAAATGTGCAGGGATGACTTTAATTCTTCAGCAGCAAAGTACAGACATTTCACCATGGCCTTTAATAATTCTCCCCTTCTCCCTTCTTCTCCAACATGTCTGTCTCTTCCCTTTGCTGCTTACAATCGTGTACCCTGGTTCCTTACACCTCCATCATCACTATTTGCCTTCTGAACTAATTTCGTTCCCTCAAATACAGCTTCTGAGTCATGTCCCCTTTCTCCTCCAGCAAAGATTAACTCTCCAAATTGTCATACCTCCCAACCTTTTTGGAAATAAAAAAAAGTTACAACATGGGTGTTGTTTAAAATGAGTGTGGTTTAAAACAGGGAGAGATTAACACTGGCTTCCATTATTGGCCCTCCACCATGTAGGCCAGAAAAAATTCTGGAACTTGGTACCACAGAAGTTGGACAGCACTGCTCTATAAGATCTTGTAACTATATGATCTATAGTCTGGAAATGTTATCATTTTATTCAATGCTACTAGAAGCAAAATTTCTGTTAAATACAATGGCAGCCTCTACATTTTCATCAGATCTCGTGGCTTTATACTCAGAGCCTTCAATGGGTATAATGACTTGTAACTTGCTAATGCACTGCATATCTCTAACATTGTCCAGTTCAGAAACGCAACACATAGAATGATTTTTTTTTTAACGACAAAAGCTTAAGTCAGTGGATGATTGCTAATGGCCTCATTAAATATACATTTGTGAGTGCAGCTGACAAACATGGCGTAAAAAGTTATTGGCGTTTCTGGCTTCATAAAAAAGTTTATAAAAATCAGAGGCTTGGCAGCATTTGTTATTTTAGCAGTGCCAGACTATTTTCTTGACATTTCTCTGGCATTTAGGTAAAAAAAGGAACATTATTGCTGTTATATTTCAGTCTGGTAATTGAAACTTTTAGGTACCAGCTGGGGCTTGGACCTATTTTTTAACTTTCTAAATGAAGTTGTTACTGTAGATGCAACATCAGATTCAGATCTGATGGTAGATTTTTCAAGGTATTTGTGTGTATACATCAATATATATATAGCACAGAGCTACAATGTGTTGGCGCTATACAAATACATGTTATTAATAAGCTCTTCAGGGGGTAGGGGGGGAAGGGTTTTTTGTTTTTTTAAATATGGGTTTAGTTCTCTTTTGAGGATGTCCATTTGGCTATTACACCACAAGAGAGTTCTTGTGGGTTACAGCACAAGAGAGTTCTTGTGGGTTATTCATTTGAATATCTGCTTTGTGCAGATAATTTTTTCTCCCTGACAGAAAAATACAAAGCTTGGCAGGTTTTAGTTTTTTTTAAATCCTTTAAGGGAGAAAAAACTGATTGGCAGGAAACTGAGGTATTCCAATGAAGAAACTCTTGCCTCCAAGCTCGGTGTTGTGTGTAGTGAAGCTGTCTGATCCTTGCTGTATAAAGGAGAAGGAATACCATTTTACATTTGGGGTGCAAAACGTTAGGCTGTGCGTAATAAAAAATGTTTCTAATATAGTTAGTTTGACAAACATGTAATGTATAAAGGCTGGAGTGACTGGATGTCTAACATAACAGAACACTGCTTCCTGCATTTCAGCTCTTGTGGTTTCGACTGACTGGTTACCCTGGTGACCAAGCAGTAATCAGTTACTTGAGGGGGGTCACATGAGTCATAACTCAGAGTTAGAGAGCTGAAAAGCAGGAAGTAGTGTTCTGTTCTGTTACACATCCTGTCACTCCAGACTTTATAAATTAAATTTTTGTCTAACTAACTATATTACAAACATTTTTTATTTTGCACAGCCTATCTATTTACCCAGTTTTTATTTTTACACTGAACTTTAAATTTCCCGTCCCAGATGCATACACAGTAGAACAAAATAGTCGTATTTTTCGTTAAACTACTGCTTTTCGCTTTATTGTGCATGCGCAGCTGCGTGAAGACCCAAAGAAGCAGGAAGAGAATCGCTCTGTGGTGCTCACAAGAAAAAACCCCGGGTGGGTGTGGTGTCAGATAAGTAGTCACTTGGGTAATCACTTGTGCCTAACTTTTGGCACCCACAAGTAGAAAATTCCTTATAAATTAAAAAACATCTACAGGGTTATTCTGCACAAAGCTGTGGTTACAACCCATAGCAACCACTCAGCAGTTAGACTGTTGCCATTGTGCAGTTGGAATAATAAAAACAATACATCTGATTAGCTGCTATGGTGCACAGGACTAGGACAGTTATTTCATTGGTGTTTGATCTAGAACAGCTGGAGAAAAAGGGACAATGTCAGTGCACAAGAATATATTCCATAAATACAAATGTCTCTCAATTCACGCATTAATATTCATGGTATGTAGACAATTTAAAATAAAGGATACATGTTAAAAATTAAGAAGAATATTTTAAACTCAGAGCCACATTTATTCTGTTGAATTGAAAGGGTAGTTGGAAGCTTTATGGTGAAAGGTAAAAATGTTCATAATACTAGATAAACACCACTTATTCCTATTCACAAGTTAGGAAAGAATGAAAGATAAATGAGCTTGACAAATACAATTTGTATTCACTGCTAAATCTATTCAAGCGCCTGCCTTTTATTTTGGAGGGTGCACACAAAGTACTGCAGCTTACGGGACATTCTGTTGCTATCATATCCTAGCTGTCTCATAGCAAATTGCAGTCATTTTAATGTACATTCAAAATGTAATTTCATTGCATTTTGACTGGATGCGGCTGTGCTTGGGTTCCTCGCATGATTAATGGCAAAACAAGTGCCAGACAAATGATTTTACAAAGTAGCATCACAGGATAACTTTCAACTGAAGTCCCTAAATCTTTCTGTGGGCTGTCAAGTTCATTTTACTGATTGGCCCAGTTACTGAAAAGCTGTCTACAGAAATGGATATGTTTCACAAGTCAACAATGTGACCTGTACTGGTTTTGTCTTCCTGATGCTTATGAATTATGGGTTGCAGTTATGACACCGAGCTCTTTACAGCTGGTTTCTGCAGGCCAGCTTGCAGGGCCATTGTTTCCCAAGAACCTCTGCTGATGTTTCTAATATTGAATTTAGATTCAGATACTTTTCTGTGGCATTAAATGGACATTGAGGAACAGTATGACACCTTAATTCATACTGACTTATCTTTCATTCAGTACAGTTTATGGAACTTTAACTTTTCACTGCAGCTCAAAGAATGACCCTTAAATCAACTTTTAGTATGACGTAGAGAGTGATTTTCTGAGACAGAAACATTGGTTTTCATTTATTGTTAATTTGTGGTTTTTGAGTTATTTAGCTTTTTTTTCAACAATGTGGATGCTAGGGTCCAAATTACGCTGGCAACCATACAGTTCTATGAATAAGAGACTGGATAGAAAGATGAGCAATAGCTATGCATGTTTAGATTTGCAAAGCATTTCTTTTTAGGTGGGGTCAGAGACCCTCATTTGAAAGCTGGAAAGAGTCAGAATAAGGCAAATAATGAAAAAAAAAAACTATATAAAAAAAGAAAAAATTATCTTTTCAGCTTTAAAATGGGGGTCACTGACCAAATCTATAAAGAAAAGTATTAACATTTATTGTTATTACTACTTCTTATTACTCATCTTCCTGTTCAGGCCCTCGCTTATTCATATTTCAGTGCAAATGAATGCATGGCTGCTAGGGTCATTTGGACCGTAGCAATCAGATTGCCGAACCTGCAAACTGAAGAGCAAGTAAAAAAAAAAGCTAAATATCATAACTCAAAAACCACAAATATTAACAATGATTGCAATTGTCTCAGAATGTCACTTTCTTTATCATACTAAAAGTTAATTTAAATGTAAACAACCCTTTCGGTTGGGGTTATTACTTTATAACTTCAGCTGAATTATCCTACTAGTTGTTGGCATTATGGAGTGATCATGGAAGAGGGCTGGACTTCTTTATCGTCAAGAGGTGAAGAAAATTGTGGTAACATCAACATATGTAATAATATACGATGTCATATTGTACATTTTATGTGAATATTCTGAATTGTAAAGAACGAACATGTTTCATATGTTTCTAGAGACATTCTTATTTAAAATGAAGGTGCAAAGGATAGATTTAGCTTCAGTGCAGTCATTGTAATGACATTAGGGTCCAGAAGCTTTATGGTGGTGGACTTATTGTGTGTGTGAGAGTACGGCAGTGCATAACTTTTTGCCATTGTAACTCTTTTGGTTCCATTGGTGTTGAAAAAAAAAATATTTATTTTGTTTGTCATTTCCTGATGCTCACTGGCCTATTCAAGAGTTTATATATATGAGAAGACAGTGTACATGGCTCTTGCACCACTGTGGTGCCTGCTACATGGAACTCTTATAATTACTGCTTACCTTAGGGCAGGGATCCCCAAGCTTTTGAACCCATGAGCAACATTCAGAAGTAAAAGGAGTTGGGTAGCAACACTAGCATGAAAAATATTCTTGGGGTGCCAAATAATTGCAGTAATTGGCCATTTGGCAGCCTCTATATGGACTGTCAACCTACTTTGAGGCTCTGTTTGGCAGAATATGTGGTTTGTATACAACAAAAACTTGCCTCCAAGCCAGAAATTCAAAAATAAGCACCTGCTTTGAGGCCACTGAAAGCAACATCCAAGGGTGTGGAGAGCAACATGTTGCTCATGAGCTACTGGTTGGGGATCACTGCCTTAGGGTATCTAATAGCGTTGTCTTTACTCATTCCAAAAAGTCCCATCCCTTTTTTAGAAAGGGCTGTCACCAAAGTTGCAAGGTACAGTAAATCTTCCAGTATTCCTAAACAATGTCAAACGGCACCAAATAATATTCCCCACTGTTCCAAGCCTTTAGGAGTCTGAGTAAGATCTAAAAAATTACTGATCCAGTATTGTAAGGTTAACAGACTGGCTTTTATAAAACATTCATATGAAGGAGTTCCGTGAGGAAAAGCTGTAAGGAGATGCAGCCTGGAATCCTTTCATGAGCTGACTTGTTATCATGTATAAATAAGTTTTGTTAAAGAACTTTTTTAGTCTGCAAAATCAGATTTTTATTGCATTTTTATGCATATGTTTATTGGCACAATGTTTCCTTGGTGTCTCTCCGTAGCCTTAAATCTAAATGAATGTGCATTGTACCAGGCAAGGAACCATGTTCCTTCATATCAAATTACATCACGGGGGGATAAATATGTTGAACTTCTACAAATTGACTTCATTCTCCATGTTTCCCTCTTAATCCCGATTTCATTTTTGTCATCCTCATTTATATTGGGAAAGAATATTATGAAAACATTAAGGATTTTCTTTTACCTAAGAACTGATAACAGAGACAGTTTAATAATGATCGCATTATATCATTTTACAGAGTCAGTGATTATATTTACAATGCAGTATATACAGTATGTATCTGTTTGGTAGTTACTTTATAATGTTCTTTATAAATCCCCTGTTTTTCTATGAGCATGTTAAACTATGAATACGAGAGATGTCATTATGATTTCAGTGGATGCTGCTGCAATTGAGGTTTAGAGAGAATAAAGGGAAGTATTATGCCTGTTCACATTATATGGATAAAAATAATCAGCATATTCAGCCTGGATGTCACAGAAGAGACAGGGCATGGCGAGCGCATGCTTATAAAGCCAAAAGGCAGAAACGACAGTGACCCGCAAGTGGTGTGCCGAGGTTAGCCCGAACCTGCCGACCTGTGGGTAAACCTGTGGGTTCTGTAGGTATTGGATCGGCCCAAACATCATTACTTCATAGTCTTTCCTCATAGTTGAATTCCAATCTCTGCATGTCTCTGTACTCATTAATTGTGAAAGCAGGAAGCAGACCCCACAGTCACAAGGGGGCCCCGGGGAACAGGGCCTGGACTGTGGGGTCTGCTTACTCTATAGCTAATAAAAAAACCTCCTCCCCAGCCGCTCTCTTACCTGCGGGGAGGGAGGAGGACACAATTTGGGTGGGGAGTGGGTGCGACGGAGACGGGATCAGGTTGTGGCGGATGTGGGATGGGAAGTGGCGGGATGATGGGGATTGGAGTGTGCTGGGCCCCTCTGAAAATTTTTCTGCATAGGGGCTAGTTACTCTACTGCTCATTAATATCCACCTTAATGACTGGAGCCTAAAATTGCACTGCATAATTAAAGGAGAACAAAACCCCCCTAGATAGAAAAGCCCCCTTCCACTGCCCTCCGTCAGCTCCTCTCATCTCTCCCTTCCTGCACAGTCTATTATACAAAAAAAGTGCCCCCGTTTGAAAACCTGAGCTACAAATGCAGAGCAGTACAGTAGAGTTCTCAGGCACCATCTTCTGTCTATTCAGATTAGGGATGCACCGAATCCACTATTTTGGATTCGTCAGAACCCCCAAATCCTTCACAAAAGATTCGGCCGTATACCAATCCAAATCCTAATTTGCATATGCAAACTAGGGGTGGGAAAGGGAAATCATTTTTTACTTCCTTGTTTTGTGACAAAAAGTAATAATACAATATTCAAAATATACTATGTACAAAAACTTAACTCATCTATCTCATTTATCCCACTTAACACAGAATATTGTGCCACAGCATCCCATCCAATTAAAGAGTTCACCACTGAAAACAATGGTGCTTTGGTATGCTAATGAAAAGGTTAAATGCATTAAATGAGTTAAGATAACTTTAGATAACACAGTTTCTTCAATTAGCCCTGAGTCATGACGCATTTAACTCACAAATCCAAGTGGCTACATCTGTATGTAATATATACTATGTATGTAAAAATACTGGGATCATGCCGGTTTTTAATTCTAGTTTTTGTTTTATAAAATATTATGCTGCTCAGTAAAACCAGTTACTGTAAGTGTATTTATATAATGATAAATGTACTAAAATACAAGTAATTGTATTGTAATTCAGATGATACTACAGCATTTAATTTGTATCACATGCGTGTTTAGTCAATCAATAGTTAACATTTACTGTAATAAAGAAAATAAATCCATAGCTGCATTTTGAAGCACTTGGTACCCAATAATCATGATTAAATTCAGAATGAGACATCCACAGCAGCAATTTCACACCTTTGGGAAAAGATTACACAGTTGTAGAATGAATGGATGCTGCCATTTGCTGTAGAACTGCAGGTTCCACTACCGCCTCAGACTGATTGTGGCATCAAACAAAATATATTGTTTCCTTCAGTGGTGAAACCAGATGAACAAATTACCCCACTCATAGTGCTCACTAGACCCTGTAGTCTATGAAATGAATGCTGAACTCTTGTTAGAGGACAAATAATGCAACATCAAGTATTTCCTGACTCCACTTCTCTTTTATTGATATGTGTATAACTGCCTAATAAATCAAGCACCGTGTAGCCTTTTTTTTTTTTAATAAATTTTAAGCACATTTGCAATAAATTATTAAGTACTGCTTTAAACTGTTTTTAATGGAAATTTGTTTCCTCCTTTCCTTCATGTTTTAGAAACCAAGCCTGCGTGCATTTTCAACAACGTGGAGTACTATGATGGGGACATGTTCCGTATGGATGCGTGCCGCTTTTGTCGATGTCAGGGTGGTGTTTCCATCTGTTTCTCAGCACAGTGCGGAGAGCTGCATTGCGATCGCTACTATGTGCCAGAAGGGGAATGCTGTCCAGTATGTGAAGGTGAGCAGTAAAATGCTGTCAACAGTAGGTTCACTAAACATGCAACAAAATGTTATATTACAAAGGAGAATTTTATTTTTACATTTGAATTTTAGGATGTTGTTGATGGACTAAATCTAATGTTTATGTTTTTTTCTAGCTATTCTATTAGCAGGGGTGTTGCTAGACCTAGTGCTGCCCTTAGACAGCCTTTCCTTTGCCATCCTCCCTGCTTACCTTCAGGAACTTTGGCGTGGGTCGAGGAGAGAGAAACTAAGCCCTAAAAGTGCCCTATTTTATGTACTGAACTTATTGCACAAGCATAAAGTTTCAGCTCTTCAATAGTAGCAATGATCCAAGACTTCAAACTTGTCACAGCTCTTTACTGGAGAAGCTTTTTCCTGCACCTGGTAACTCGCAGGCTGCTGCTGCCTGAGCTCAACTTGTCTAATGGCAGCAACGCTCCTATATATTAGTGGGGGATTGTCCCACCCTGCCCCAACCACACCCTAATCCACAGACCACATGGCCAATGATTCCCCCTGCTCCAGCTGCTTCTGAGAATTTTGAGCAAAACTTAAATGGTTACTGGTGATATACATGTTCCTCAGCTGGTCATTAGCCCAGTTACTCAATGTCAGTAATTTGCACCAAAATTCTTTACTTACTAAAAACATAAAAGTTTTGCTCAAGTTTTTCAGAAGCAGCCGATGTAGGGGGCATCATTGGCAGTATTGCATGGGTGGATTAGGGAGTTTTTGGGGCAGAATGGGTGTGGTGAGCACATCTAGATTCCTGGCATCTCACTATTATATTTTATTTTTTAAGATGGCCATACACGGACAGATTATATGGGCCCATATATTGGCCCTGCCCAATGGCCTATCCAATAGATATTTGGCATGATTTAAAAATTCCTTCAGGTCAGGACCAAATTGGTTTGTTGATGTGATGGACCTGAATAGGCACGTTATAACTGACCTTGAGGTCAAGCAATTGGATCAACCTTGATTTTGCCCAGAGTATAGTTGTCCAAATCAGGTAAAGATCTGCTTGTTTGGCAAGGACTCCAACAAGTGAATCTAATTGTCCATGGCCAGCTTCACTCATCTATTTCACCTTTCATTCTGACTGGTTGCCTGGTTGCTAGGGTTAACATTCCCTAGGAAGCAGAGAGCCATTGCAGCGTCAAGCCTGAGAGCTGCAGAAAAAACAATATTGTGTTATAAATATATCAGTAATGTAACTAAAATCTCAGATATAAAGCATGTGATTACATTTCCCTATGCAAAGAAAAATTGGCAAAAAAGATCTACAAGTTTTTTTTTTAGTATTTTCCAAACAACTGTACTAATGAAAGACAATTTCAGATTATTGTTCAGTTATATCTGCAGAAACACAGCAGTATTTGAATGGGTGAATTTGCCAAGCAAAATTTTAGTACAGTGGGGAGCATCATTGCAAATATTTGTAAGATACAATAGAAAAATAATAATAATATATTCGACTATTGGCTCATCTTTTTGATACATGAAAAACTGGTAAGTTTGAAAGCGACTGACATTTTAACATTAAAACTGTTTTAAAGTCCTAGTGTGAGTAATTTTCCTCCAGTCCGGAAAGTGATTGTCGAATCTATTTTCCCTGCATGCGTTTTACATTGGTAAGCAAGAATTTAAACAGGTGATATTGCTCACACTGAGCAGCTTAGCACAACCACCCCAGAGAGCACAAGCTACTTCTATTATTCAAAGCATTTCACTACATCACATCTTTGGTTTTGTTAAAAAGTTCCCTGCCTGTCAAAAAGCAAAGTAGATTGAAATCCTAGGAAACCTTCTGATTTCTCCAGTTTGATCTATAAAAAAAATATCCCTACATGTTTTTGAAGACCATTGTAAAATACATTTCGGTCCACTTGTGATGCCAACCCAGATCATATCTGAGTAAGTTGCAGTTGCGTTGCTATGGTAAACATTTTCATGTATACCCTATCATGCAGTGGTTTGAACAAGAGATGGAATTATGAATAGGAGAATGCATGCATAGAAAGATAAGTCATAAAAAGTAACAATAGCTTCACATAACAGTTGAAGGCTGAAAAGTACCAGAAGAGGAAAGCAAAAAAAAAAAAAAAAAAAAAAAAAAAAAAAAAAAATTATACAAAATAAATGATGAAAAACAATTAGTTGGTAGGAGTAGGCCATATCATACTAAGGTTAACATAAAGGTGAACCACCCCTTTAAAGTTCATAAGCAACAAGCTCTTGCAAGTGAAGCCACAAAAAAGAATAATTGTGAAATTTGTGATATGTCCAAATAATTCCAGTAATGGCTAAAAAAAGCATCATCAAACAATGTGCATCAAAAAAGACACAATTAAAGGTGGTTGAATGAAGCACACTCCAACAGACCCATTTCCATCCTCTGGAAGCCAACACCCACTGGTCCACCATTCTCAATACTCTGGGGAAGATAACAGAATACAGTTGCACTACTGTACTTGGTCGCACACCAACGCCACTCATGGAAGCACAAAAATAATCTTTACGCCACCCCAACCAATGCTTGTTTCCTTAACAGACTTCTTCCATCTTCTTTGACTTTCCTATAATCTGTATTGTGTATTAGCCTCCTATGTTCAAGAATTAGGTTTAGCTAAAATACAGCTGGTTTTACCAATTTTACAGATTTACATAGTTAGCGCACCTAGGCTCACTGCCGTTCCCTCTCCTTTATTTGTGCAAATTTTCATCATTGGAACCAGAGCAATGGGAACTGGTGCACAGGAAATTTCAAAAACTATTGTATCTCCTTCACATTCACAGTGTTTCTGAACTAGCGTGAGTGTTGTTGGGCAGCATGCCACCCCCTAAAATTCTGGCAACCTAGGCCCAGGCCTTGGTGGCCTTTCCACAACTACGGGGCACCATACCATCAGCCCAAGGTTTTGCTGAAGCAGTCGGAGTACTCTGCTATGCTCTGTCCTTTTTGGTTTCCCCACAGTGCTGAGTGCACCCTGCACAGGAAAGCATTTATTGAAAGACTCCTGAATTTTGTAACCCTTAAGGGGCATGCATGTTGTAGGACAGAATGAAAGAGTATTTTGGAGAGCATTTAATGCATATTTACTTTTATTATTTATGGTGACTTTATATTTCCTTCAGAATACAGCACCCTGTGTGAATGAGCATGCGGTCAGTGCATGAAGGTTACTTACTAATAATGTTGTTTAAAGTAGGAAGACATGCACAGTGTCTTACTTCAAACATTTATTTGTACAAAATCACCAATACAATAAAGTATAACATTAAATCATTGAAATTTCACATGAAACCATTCCCCATATAACACCACTAGGCAGTGTATCCTCCCTGTCTGCAAACCTCATGTCAGCCACCCCCTCCTGGCGCGTTTCATGCTATTCGGTGCTTCATCAGAGGAGGAGGACAATAATGGTGCCATATGGTTCCCTTGATTTGTGCTCTTATGGTCCTATATGCATATTAGGCTGATGTTTTCTTTTTGATGAATTCCTATGTCACGGCAAACAACCAGAATTATGCTACCCAACCCTCCATACTTTGCAGTCTATAAATATAGGAGGTACACTACTTATAAATAGGAGGTATTTCCCTTTAAGATAAACCAATAAAGAGACAGGATAGAGGGAGAAATAAAAAGGGCTTGTGTCCATCTGTTGCCACTAAATTGAACAGTTGGAGCAACAGAAAGCATGAGACAGTTGAGAGAGTAGAGAAATTAACAAGAAAGAATAGCAGGAAGCAAGTAAACATGTTCAGTCCAGTGAGGGCCAAGTGCTGTAGCCAGTGGGAAATCTAAAAGTGGTGATTGCTAATTACACTGTATGGGCTTTTGTAACACATGGGTGATGGAATTGGCTCCATTATTCATTCGATTCAAACGTCTGCCTTCACTGTGCATATCTGTCTGATTACATAGATGCTCACTTCCTTCCTCAAGCTGGAGAAGCGGCTCATCTGCCTGCAACAGCTGCTTTCAACATCTGATAAATCCGCTACCATTTAGTGAGTGAGCCATGCATTTAAATAGAAAACGGAAGGGTCATTACAAGGAGCATGTCGTTCATTCTTTGTATATACAATCAAAGCACTGTATAAACCGTAAAGTTTTTTGTGATCATAATGAGAAGGTAACAACCTGGCAGATGCTCTACATTCAAATTCTCCCATTTACAGTCAGCCTTAGTATTCTATTGTATCAATGAGGCTACTATAAAAATTTGTCTTCTTGGGGCTGGTTTCTAGTGAACAGTTAGGAGGTTATTTGCTATGTAGGCTCAACCTAAGAGAGTACCTCAAAGTCAATCTAGTCTTTCCTCCCAAACCTAGGTACAGTATTCTCTTCCTTTCGCCATTACAATTGTTGGCATGACCAATAACCCTTTTAATTCAGCATGATATCTGGGGGGTCATTTTTGACCAGTGTCTCTCCTTCATATCAAGTATACTGTCTAAACCTGACACAAATTCTTGCCCTTCTTCTTTCTCATTTAGACTACTGCAATCTCCTACTAACAGGTCTCCCTAACTCCCACCTCTTTACCCTGCAATCAGTCTTGAAAGTTGCTGCTAAGATTGTCCTGCTCTCTCCTAGGTGGGGACCTGTTCAGCCCCAGGTAAAATCTTTAGCATGGCTGTCTGTTAAGAAAAAGGATAGAATATAAATTCATTCTGCTAACATTCAAAAACCTTCTCTCAAAAAAAAAGGATAGAATATAAATTCATTCTGCTAACATTCAAAAACCTTCTCTCACTGAATTTCTTCACTTGCCTCACTGTATTTTCCTGCCCATCTCAGAGCCACCATCTTTTCACATCATCCACTGCCATTTCTTGACTTACCCCTTCCTGCCTTGCTGCTCCTTACCTCTGGATTTCCATCCCTGAATTCCTCCATAACCTTTTGGAGCACTAGAACATTAGTCTATTCATTATGATTAAACATACAAATTACATATATGGCATTTTTAAACATATTCTTTTTTTTTTTATTATTATTTTTCACGTTTCCCTATACAGAAAAATGACACAATATATACTCCAGTTGTACCATGGTGGAAAACAGTAACAAAGAATTTAAACAGTGTATGCTTACTCCTGGTTGTTTGCTACCTAAAAAAAGATGAACCACTGCAAGCTTGTGTGGCCATATTCCATTGTGTTTGGTTCAGAAACAGTTTGTTCTCAGTATTGGCACAGGTGAAAGCATTACTGGCCAAAAACACTGTTATCATTGAAATTGTGGCATCTATACCATTACATTACATTAGGAAAAGAGTTCCAGTGACCATTATAGATGCCTGAGCGTTTAAGGGCAACATTTACTAAGGGTCGAATTGATTTGAAGTGAAAATTTGAATCAAATTCGAATTAAAAAAATTGAATTTAATTTTGGGCTTATTCGACTATCGAATAGCCCAAAATTAGATTCATATTGTTCAAATTAGAATTCGATTTTCGAAGTACTGTCCCTTCGATCTATTCGATCTAAAAATTCTCCAGGTTAAACCTACCAATGTTTTTTCGATGGAATGAAAAAAAAAATTCAATCGATTGCTTAAAATTTTATCGGTCGATCGAATTTTTTATATTAGATCGTTTCAAAAATTGTGTTAAAACCCTCAAAATTCGACCCTTCGTATATGTGCCCCTAAATGTCTTGAAGGATAAAAATAAATCCCCGAAAGGGAAAACCTAATCATTCAGGTCATTAGGAGTTTGTTGAAAGTTAACATTACAGGAGAGTTCTTTAGGGAATACACAAAGACTGTGAGGGGGTCTTAGTGTTCCCTATACTCTCTGCTTCACAAATGGTTGCAAAAATAAAAGTTTGTCACTTGAAAAACAAAAAAAAAAGTATTATACTTGAAAAGCAACACTAAGTATGTCCTTCACTGCAGGGTGCATGTAGACCAATAAAAGTTAGAAAATTATATAACAGGATCTTGAAAGTCAAAATAAATAGATGGCTTTCCAGAGAGATAATGGCCTGCCCAGTTATTGGATTTTTTGGGGTGAACCTTCCCTCTATAACTTGTAGCACATTTTGTAAACTAAAAAGGTACAAAATGTTACTGACAGCCTGGTTGAACATGATCAACAAAGCACAATGCTCCATCTGTTTTGTGAGGATTTGCTGTAGACCATGGGTGTCCGCCGAAAATTTTCCAGGGAGGGGCAAGAGGCATCTGTTGGAGGCCAGTTATGTAGGTGGGCGTGTCAGTGCTATCAGGGGGTGGAGCTATGACACAGCGATCTGCCGATCGACGGGTCGAATCAAGGCAATCCTGCCTGATTTCCCTAATTTGAAAAACCAGGCAGGAAATTTTTCCCGCTGCAGGGAAGATAAAGTCAGAGGGAGTGGGGGGAAACATCAGTGCAGTCTGTCTGGTTAAGAGTGTACGAGCGAGGCTGCTTCTGCAGGAAAGTCCTGGATCTGGACAGTCCCGGGAGGGGGCACTGCCCCCTCTTGCCCCCCTCTGTGGACGCCCATGCTGTAGACTGGTTTGTTGATTGCTGCTATTTATACAAACTGAGCTGCAACCACCTGCTGAGTGTATCTTTTCCTCATAGCAAAGCTATAAAGCTATTCCCACCCAGTGACGATTTAAGCAACCAGGACATTTACAGCTCTTATTTACAACTTCATGAAAGATTCTGCCAAATACTGAACCATATTTGCATATGCAAATTAGTGGCAGGAAGGTAAACAGTGGAAAAAACATTTTTTACTTCCCTGTTTTGTGACAAAAAGTTACGTGAGTTCCCTCCCCACCCCTAATTTGCATATGCAGATTCGGATTAGGCTAGGTGCAAGGATTCAGCCAAATGCTGCTGGAAAAGGCCCAACCCTGGCCGAATCCCGTACTGAATCCTGGATTCAGTGCATCACTATTTACAACTACAAATTTAATTACGGTTCTACAAATTTCCATGCTGTCAATTGCATGTAAAACCCCAAACTTAAAGGTACTTGCATCAAAATGTGTTCCTTGCACTTACATATAGTTCTGCTCAATTCCACTCAGTCCTTCCTGCCTCTCGTTTTGAGTCAAACACGGTTGCACCTTTTGAGCTTGGGACTAGGTGGTAGCTTCAGAGTTCCCTGTGTCTATGAGCACAGAGCACCTGTGCCTAAAGTATATGGTGCACACATCACTTGCACACTGAACATCACAAATAACATTAACCAGACTGAAAATATGCAGCAACGAAGTGCAAGAGCAATTGGGTTTAATTGATGGCCTAGCCTGCAGTTACATCAGGTGCAACACCCCGCTGTGATCACGACTGTGGGAAGAAATGCTGCATTATTAGGAATAATTGTGCTCAAACTTGCTCTTTGCACACTGCAATAGGCATTGTAAATGACCCCTAATATCTTCCAAAGTTGTTTCGAATTTGTCATTTTATCACAAACTAAAAGTGAATTTGAAGGTGAAACACCCTTGGCATATTATTTTTTTCAAATGGAATATGATTAGGGTGTGTCTGCTGGATGCATCGAAACATAACAGGAGGTTTAGTTTCATATATTTTTGACAAATAAGTCACAGTTTTCTATAACGAACAAATACATTATTAATTGTGTAAAGTGATTGGCTCTTGTTAAATTAAGTGAATAGTAAATGTGCAGACAGTGCATAAAGTAAAATATATAAAAGGTATATGTTACTTGGAAAGATGGTTATGAAAAGCTTCAACAGATTGTATCTCTTAAACCTGACACTACTCTAAGCATCTGACACTCAGCGTGCTATTTAAATGAGTGTTAAATTGTCCATTAGTTCCTTTTTATTGCTTAGAATAAATTATTTTTATTGTTTAGAAAATGTTTTTCCTTTAGAAAGAAAAAGAAAGGATTATATTCATATCTGAGCTGGATGGTACAGATTATAAATACATGTAGACAAAATCTTTCTCAAACTTCTGTGTTAAAAATGGTATTTTATTGGACTTGTTGGAGGCAAGAGTCATATGGCACCTCAACGAACTTCAGTCAGCGGTAGTCACAGGCTCGGACTGGCAATCTGTGGGGTCTGGCAAATGCCAGAGGGGCTGCTGTAAGATGCCATTGGCACTCACTACTTATTGGGCTGATAGGGTTTTTTTTGGGGCCTCTTTGTGGGCTGTTTGGGCCTCTGTGTTCTTGAAATGCCAGGGCCTATTTTGATTCTCAGTCTAGACTTGGTGGTAGATCACTCATCTCTTCTGTTTTGTTTCTTCACATAGATCCTGTTTACCCAGTCCATGACCCAGCAGGTTGTTATGCCAATGGACAAATAAGAAGTCATGGTGACCGCTGGAGAGAGGATGACTGCACCTTCTGTCAGTGTATCAATGGAGAGCCTCACTGTGTTGCAACAGCTTGTGGCCAGAGTTGCTTGAAGCCAGTTAAAGTGCCTGGTGAATGTTGTCCTGTGTGTGAAGGTAGGATTTACACCATATTTCCTAAACCAAACATCATTTATTCTGAGCAACGCTCAAAGTGTTGCTGATTATCATTGTTATTATTGTTGATTATTCATGTTGAGATAACAAATTACAGTTAGCTTATAAAAGAGCATTTGGTGTCAATTGCAGTAGGTAAAGGGGTTAACTTACCCAGAAAAAATGGGGGTCCAGGTGATCAAGCCGCAGACCTTCAGCTTGGGGAGGCAAATAATATACAATTAAATAATGAAGGACTGGCACAAACCAGACCGAACTCCTTAAGTTGATGTAGTTTAAAAGTATTTATTTAGCAAAAAACATCACAGCAAAAGCCTTATGTATTTTGCGCCTTAGGGGCACTAAGTTATAGGCTAACAAACATCACAACACACAACAAATCACAAACGTACCATACAGCCAATCCAAAAAGACAGTGGTTGGAAATGGACCTATTAAAAACATGTTTTAAATGACCAATCCTAGGCACCATTACAAATTAGGTAATGTACCTGAAATTCTATGCATAAGATGCAATAATTGATGGTTGTACCTAATTTGTAATGGTGCCTAGGATTGGTCATTTAAAACATGTTTTCGATAGATCTATTTACAACCACTGTCTTTTTTGATCGGCTGTATGGTACAGGTTTGTGATAGGTCCTTTTTCATTTAAATATGACTACATGCCCCTAAGGCACGAAACGCGTAAGGCTTTTGCTGTGATGTTTTTTTGCTAAATAAGTGCTTTTTAACTACACCAACTTAAGGAGTGTGGTCTGGTTTGTGCCAGCCCTTCATTATCTAATTGCACCAAATTACAGTATCTTGTATGAGCCACTTCTCCAGTTAAATTGAGCAGTAGGGAATTCCCTGGTATTTCTGTCACAGACATTTGTATTTTATTTTTTTATTTCACAGACATTTTTTATATTTGCTATTGGCTAACACAGTACCACAGTTTTTGTTTTGTGTCACAGACATCCAAACACTATGGTTCTGTTGATTGTTGTCTTCAAATGACATTCCTTTAGCTGTCGATAGACTGCTGAACCTTGTCCAGAGGAGTTAGCCCTCCTATGTTGGGCCATTCTCTCACTAAGCAGTTGTTTAGTCTCCCAAATGTATAGATCCAAGCACTCTCAACTACACTGGACATTTAAGACCACATTACTTTTCCTGTTCATGGGCGCTGGGTCTTTTTATCAAAATTGTGATGGTACTGCCACATTTTTGTGACAGTGTTTGTATGTTTTTAAGTTTCCATGTGAAGTGATAATGTAGTCTGTACTCTGGTGATACCTACTGATCTAAGCGATTACACAATAAGGAACAATGTGTTTCCTCTAAGTACTGTATCTCTTAATTGAGTGCTCTGAAGGCAAAAGGCTTCTATTGATCCCTCTCTGGGATTATAATCCTGTGATATACTATATTATGTTAAATGCAAGTTCTTTATTATGTAACCACCTCAGTCACCCAATAAGAAATAAGAAAACCACATATTTTTAACGTAACTGGAAAATATATGTCAGGATCCTACTTGAGTGTAAGGTGGCACAGTGGCACTTAATTGTGGTGTTTTTCATTTCACAGTTAGAATTCTGTTGACATCCATAGCTAAGATGGGACATTTTGAAAGGATAGCCACTGATATAAAATAAAATGCATTAATCAATTCAAAGTCATGTCTGCCTTTTATTTGGTAATGATAATGCCCTTAATTAACCTAGTAACTGTGTAATTATTAGAATGGGCAAACATCCTTATTCCATAGGCTTTCTCCACTTAATATGTCTGTAACTGGAAAGCACGTTGCACATGACAATTCTTATTTTCACACCTTATAAAAGGAGAGATTGACATTTGTGATAGAAAAAGCAGAAAAAAAGTCCTTTGTTCCCATAAGCGACAAATACGTTAACACAGTGTGAAATGACTGGTGACCCTTTAACCCAGTGTTGCTTGTGTTTTTCTATTCTGTGTAGGAGATTTGTGTAACTGAAAATACAATAGTTTATCAGATTTCAAGATATTTGAAAGATCTGCTTTGAAATATTATTCAAGACAATTCTGACTATTTCTGTTTGGTTTGATTTGCTAAATCTCTTTCAAATAAGTATATCTTCTACAGGTATGGGACCTGTTATCCAGAATGCTTGGGACCTGAAGTTTTTGCGGATAATGGATATTTCTGCAATTTGTATCTTCATACCTTAGGTCTAATTAAAAAATATTTAAACATTGATTAAACTCATTAGGATTGTTTTGCCTCCAATAATCTTTCGGTAATTTGGATCTCCATACCTTAAAGGAACAGTAACACCAAAAAATTTAAGTGTATTAAAGTAAAGAAAATATCATGTAGTGTTGCCCTGCGTTGTTAAAACTGATGTGTTTGCTTCAGAAACACTAATATAGTTCATATAAACCAGCTGCTAAGTAGCAATGGCGGAAATTGAAAAACGGCTATATGGCACAGGATAAGTAATGGATAACAGATAACATTATATTCTACAGAGCTTATCTGCTGTGTAAATTGAGCCTTTCTTCTTTAAATGGCTGTCCCCATGGCTACACTACAGCTTATTTATATAAACAATAGTAGTGCTTCTGAAGCAAACACTGCAGTTTTTCCAGTGCAGGGCAACATTGCATTATATTTTTATTACTTTAAAACAATTACATTTTTTGATGTTACTGGCCCTTTAAAGGAAAGTTCAACCCAAACCTTAAAAAAACCCCAACACTACTTAGACCCCCCTCCCTCCTCCCCCCCAGCCTACCTGGTACCCAGGGAAAATGCCCCTAACTTTTTTACTTACCCCTCCGTACAGAGTCTGTCTTCAAGAGTTCATGGCAGCCATCTTCTTTTCTTCTGTAAACTTCTGAAGCAGAATGGAATTTTGGCGCATGCGCAGTCAGAGTAATACCCCATTCCCTAACTGCACATGCGCCGAAAGTCATGAAAACATTCCGTAAATTTTTCGGAAATCTTCCTGACTTTCGGCGTATGCACAGACAGAACCTGCACTGAGGTGAAAGTAAAAAGTTAGGGGCATTTGCCCCAGATACCAGGTAGCTTGGGGGGGGGGAGGAGGGATGGGGTCTAGGTAGCGTTGGGAGGTAGGGGCTTTTTAAGGTTTGGGTTGAATTCTCCTTTAAGCCTTCTAAACAATCTTTCAAATTTTCAAATCCAACAGGCTTGTTTTGCCTCCAATAAGGATTAATAATTTGTTTAGATCAAGTACAAGGTACCGTTTTATTATTACAAAGAAAAAGGGAATAATTTTTCAAAAATTGTATGGATAAAATGGAGTCTATGGGAGACAGACATCCCGTAATTCTGAAATTTCTAGATAATGGGTTTCTGCATAACAGATTCTATACCTGTACTGTAAGTATGGTTGGACCCAAAAACCTTAATTTTACATCCTCTGATTTAAAATGTTCTTTTCTTTTACACTTTTAAGGGGTCCCACCCACATATAATGTGTCTACCTGATTTTACATTTTCCCAGATTTAGCACCATTTTTTTCTAATCCCCTGAAAAACCTAAAATAGGGGTTCTAATTGATTTTCCCAAGCAAATATTGTTACCTTTAAAGACATGAATTGGTACAATTTTATGGAGGGATAATAATAAAGGGAACAAAAAGGCATTCCCTGAAAATAAACTGTATAAGGATTTCATAAAGGCTTAGATTACCATAATTATTTACACTGTAATAACACCGCTTGAGTTCTGGAATACTAAAGGTTGTTGTGAGTTCAGTTATATGATCTAGTATAAATATGGTGATAAAGACATTCTAAACCTCTTATCTCAAAGATCAACAGTTTTTCTGTGCTCTCCATTCATAGGCTAGTGACTGTAGGCTAGTGACTGTTAACTGGCAAGCAAGGCTAGTACAATGCAGAATATTGGCAACATGCTGTTCAGTGTTGACTTTTTTGTGCTGTTAATTGAGTTGTATTCTGCTGCCTCTACCCTGCTTTTTTTCCACTTAGGCAGCATCTTTTTCAGTCCAGAACCACTGCTGACGAGGGGCTACATGTACTGAAGCTTGTTTGTGATTCCCTTCTTTCTATTTTACCAAAGTAAAAAGTTGACTGGCTCAACTTCAGGAAGTCAACTTGTGGGTAGGGAACAGGGAGAACCCTACAGAAATATACAGAAATTTTGTATATACATGTTAAGGCCTCATTTTCTAACATGGATATTACAGGTATAGCATCCATTATCTGGAAATCCGTTATCCAGAAAGCTCCGAATTATAGAAAGGCCATCTCCCATAGACTTATCAAATAATCACATTTTTGAAAAACAATTTCCTTTTTCTCTGTGGTAATAAAACAGTACTTTGTACTTGATCCAAACTAAGATATAATGAATCCTTATTGGAAGCAAAACAATCATTTTATTTATTTAGTAGATCTAAGGTATAACAATACAAATTTAGGAAAGATCCTCAGGTCCTGAGAATTCTGCATAACAGGTTTCATACCTTGTACAATACAGCTAGTGCTTCATTTTTAGCATTTTTGCACGTCTCTATGATTTTGTTTTGATTTTAACCTGATTTCCTTGGACCTTGTCAAAAAAAAGGTAAGAAGTAGTCTGAATTTAGTCAAAAAAATTTGGAGTTCTATGTCTCCAGCACATCCAGGAGACCATAGCAGTTTATTTAGTCTTGAAAATGTCATAAATTATGCAATATGGTATTTCTTTCCATAGAGCTCATTCTGTATTTGGCCACTGTGAACCAGGGTGAAGAGGGAAACATGATTTGGAAATAATCAGTTATTTGGCCAATCTACATGATGGCATGACTGCAGGGCTGTAGCTGTAACATATATCATTCATACTATGTTTCAATTCAGCCTTCTACTTGCTCTTGAGTTGGGAAATCTTAAGCAGATTTTTTTTTCAACTTAATATCTCTAATGCATCACTGTTGAATAGGACCTGCATTGCACATTTAGTAAGGGGGGCATCATATCTGATAAAATGTAATGGGTTTTGGAGAGCTGCTTGGCATTAAACATGCTTAAGATGATAATACATTATGCAAAAAAAAACCAGCAATGTTTCTAAACTACTTAGACTTTCTCAAATCTTGCTGAAACATATTGGAGATTATCAAGTGTTGAAAGAGTCATTTAACAATGATTGAAGATCTTACAAGTTGCTAAGAGCTATTTATATCTTTGACTCAGACTATATGACGGTTGTAAGATACATCATACTGTCTGCTGAAATGTGTTTCCTCTCAATGTACTGCATGAATATAATTTATTGATTCCATTCCTTCAGTTTACCCTGACTCACCTCAGGATGACCATGTTCTTTTCATGGCAGACTTGCTGAGCTGTGAGTGGCAGGGCAAAGATTACTCAAGCAGTATTAGACTTGATATTTTTTGTTAAAATTCAAATTTCAACAAAAATAGGCAGTACAGATCCATGTCAAAGTTTAGTACGTCTGTTGTCCACTTTGAGCGAAAACAATGAACTGATAATTCTCCATAATTGACCTGTGAATTATTTTGCTGGAAACTGTACCCTTTTTTCAATTTTGTTTCTCTAATATCCAAAAATAGAAGAAAGATGCTAATTATTCACACCTTGTTTATCATTCCACTCCTTTTAGATTGTAAGTTCTTTCTGCACAGGGCCTTCCTCAACTTTTGTACCGGTATTGATTGTGATGTACTGTATGTAACTTGGCGCTATAGAAATACATGTTAATAATAAATAATAATAAAATTATGATTGCCAGTCCTGTGCAACTCCCTTCTGAAAAATAATATACTTGGGTGGTGGGATGCAGGATGTCTTTTATACTTGAAATAAATAGTAGTGTTCTTTACTACTGAATACTGTAATGGAATGATGAACCAAGCAACAACATTAATTCCAACATTTTACCCAGTTAGTTTCACTTTCTGCTCTTCTTCAGCATGAATTGCAATTCTAACTTTATTCCAATGATGAAATCACCTCAATCTCAAAGAAAGCATCATTAGTATTAAACAATTTTACCTTTACCAAGGTTTAGGTTGTTTCAGTCATTCATAAACCCAATAGTGTAGTTATTTCCCATTCTAAAAGGTAACATATTGTCTAGAACTTAGCGCTGACCCCAGTTTCAGACTGGGATGCCAGAGGCCCAGAAAACCTTACCAAAGGACCATTTTTCTTCTTCTGCTCACTCAGGATCTTTATTCTCATCTGGAGGAATGTAATGTGTTTAATGCTGTGTTACTGGAGGTACTATAAGTCTGTCGGGAATAATTATAACACACCAGCTATGTATAAGCAAAAGTATTACGCACATAAAATGAAAAAGAACTAAATTACTGAATGAGTAAAAGAGTGAAGCACGAATCTACAACCAGAGCTGGGAGATCCGGAACAGCCAGCAATTAGAAGTCCCTCAAACAGTGCATGGTAGATCTTGTGGTTGTCAAGTGACATCTCAACTGTCTGAACGAAAACCCCCATTTTATATATGCTCAAATACAGTAAGTTCATTTAGTGATTTAGACAGTTGTGGTGTTTATACAAATGGCCTGCGGGTGTCATTGTGCACACTACTTGCATATACACAGTACTTTCTGTACAGCTTGAGAGTGATAGAGTTGGAAGTTACTGTTGTGTCATGGCGGCATGAGCCTGCCAACAACAATAAAAAAGATATAATGACTTGTTTAATAACAGATCTGGCTTCCCATGCGCTCATCAGGATCTGGCCAGACTCCCAACAAGCACATCTGAAGCAGATCTTTTCTTAGCTAACTAATTGCTGAATAGCATATTGTGCCCCTAGCTACTATAAAGAAGAGTCTGATAAGGGCTTCAGAAATCATAAACATATTAGGTAATACATATGAGAATATCCAAAGTAAGAATAAAGAACACATATTAGGTCACTGAGTTGATTAATTCCCATGATTTCTCTTGCACAAAGCTTCATTATATGGGATTATAGATTATAAAGCTGTCTTGTATACTATATTGGGTTCAACATACATCAGTCTAAATAGTAGAACGGTTCTTTGTGTAATAGTTTTAAAATAGTTCCGTGGCATGATATTGCAATGAGCTATTGGGTTTAATCAAAGTATTACCATGAGCCATTATTGAAAAAACTCCTATTATTACAAACGTCTATAAACACCTTTGCGAACGTTAGTGACCACATTTTTGACTGGTTTAACACCTCAACAACTTCCTTGAAAAGGTTGAGACCAAATTGTTTTTTGTAAATGTTCGCAGTGTATGTAGGATTGCCACCTGTCCGGCTTTGTCAAAATCGGCTTCTAAATTAGGAAAGCAGGATTTCTTGGGATTGACACGTCATACCCCCACCCCTGACATCACAGTTTCATCCAAGTGACATCATGACTCACCCCGCTATGTCATTGCCCTGCCACCGCTTCATCACCGAGTTTGTCTGGGGGAAAGGTGGGAATCAGAATGAAAAAAAAATTTCGAAGTAATTTTTGGGTACTTCGACTATCGAATAGGCCAAAATTCGATTTGAATTGAAAAATTTTTATTTGAATTTAAAAATTTGAAAATCGAAGTACTGTCTCTTTAAAAAATTCAAATTCGACCCTTCTCCGCCTTAAACCTGCAGAATTGTTGTTTTATCCTGTGGGGGACTTCCTATAAACTTTAAGGAGTCTTTCTGAAATTTTTTGCGACAATATATTTAACGAAACTCCAGAACAGGTGTTAAAGGTTTGCAATGTGCAATTACGATTCGTAATTCAATAAAAGCCTAACAAAGAATATTAGATTACATCAGGCAAATTTTTATTCGCAATGTTTTGCCCTTTGCGAATTTTATTACATATCCTCCCTAGTCTCTTCTCCTTATCAATCTTTTCTATACTGCATCCAGCTTTCGCTCACTTACTTCTTCTAACGAACTATATTAGAAACATTTTTTTATTTTGATTTTTTCTAGTTTGTATTTTTACACTGAGCTGTTCCTTTAATATTGCATATAGAGTGCAAGTACGAAGTAAGTGATCTTCCATGTATCGATATATAAGAGCATAATGAAGAGGACGGCATTTCTTTATCCATGTATAAATTGTATCCCTATATAAGTGCTATCACTGCTGTAATTAAATTATGTAGTGCCAATAGATTCTGTAGAGCTGTGCAGAATGGCCATGGGAATAAACCAAGTAATAGACATAATAACAGTTAAAGAGACTGAAACAATAAGGTTTGAAAACTTCCCATGGATGAAAGCTTCTTAATGGCCTATGTAATGGCATGTTATATCAAGAGACCTTCAAGTTCAAATACAATAAAAGAAACAAATAAATTAAGCCTGGCAGGGTATATTCTGGCTTTAATTAGAGTGCAGTGCTGTCCTTTCTTTGTAGTAAATGTAATTGTGTTCATTTTGCTACAGTATGCCCAGGGAATTTACTGTAGATTGGCTGATAAAGGGAAGGAACAATAATAAACACATAGGTCTGTTGACATTAGCAAATTTGCTAGATCACCACAAGGGAAACATAAATGCAAATGTTTTCCCTTTAACGAACATTTGTTTGTATGCCTCTGTTGCAATTTATTGCAACTATAAAAAATAAACAATGACATGCAAGGATATCATTCTGGCATGTTAGTACTGTATGTGTCTTTTGTCTTCAGGTTTTACCTCTGTAAAAAAACAAAAGTCAGATCACATTTAACATGTAAGTGGTGCAGCCTTTCTTTCCTATGGAAGCAAGTGTGTTGGAATCTAAACAGGCAAATTAATGTTTCAAGGCCATGATAGAACTCATTACATATGGAAATCTTCATAATAATATGGCATTAACTCTGTATAGATGATGTGGATAAACCTTTATCTGTCTGTCTGTCTAGCTTTATCTATCTGTCTGTCTGTCCGCCTGCCCGACCGCCCGTCCACCTGTCCGTTAGTTTGTCTGTCTGTCTGTTTGTCCGTTTGTTTGTCTGTCTCTATCTATCTATCGTAAATCCTCTATCTGTCTGTCTGTCTCTTAATGGTGACATATAATGTTTCTGTGGAATGGTAAACCATTGCACAAGGTTATATATAAACATCCTTGATAAAATCCCCAAGGGTGGCCGAAACGTTGGTACACACGGTTCATACAATAAAGGTAATTTTATTCACTGAAAAATTTTGGAGTGCGGTATTAATGGCATTTTATACATAAAGTATTTGATCCTGCACCCATAATATCAAAAGAAAAATCCAGATCTGAGTGCGGCTGCTGACGACTTCTACATACAGTATATATATATATATATATATATATATAAGTATTCTGTATTCAATTGCACAAGGCTATAAATGTATATACCGGTATGGGACCTCTTATCGAGAATGCTCAGGGGTTTTCAGATTAGGAGCCTTTCCATAATTTGGATCTCCATACTTTGTCTACAAAAAAATAATTTAAACATTAAAAAAAGTTTTTTTTTGTTTCAATAAATCCTGTATTTGCACTTGTTTTAGAATGAGTATGATACACTTTTTGGTTTATATTTACTTTTTACTAGCACCGGGACAACTGACCTATATAGTAAATGGTACTGCATCTTTCTCCTTTCTCCACATAATAAATAAACATGTCTAATTCACGATACATGAAGTGAGGGTCCTTTTGCTGAGTTATATATATGTCATCAAAACTTAACCACACTTAGGGGGACATTTACTAAGGGTAGGAGTGAATTTTTTAATAAAATTAAAATTTAAAAAATTTAAATTTTTAAGTAATTTTGGGCTACTTCGACTATCGAATAGCCCAAAATTAATTTAAATTGAAAAAAATTTGAAAATTCGAATTTCGAAGTACTCTCTTCAAATTCGACACTTTGCCACCTTAAAGCTGCAGAATTTCCATTGTTGCCTATGGAAAATCGAAGTTTTTTAAAAAAAAATATTTTGAATTGTTCTATTCGAACAATACAATCGATCAGATCTATTTGACTGATAACTGGCCATTTTCATTCGAAAACCACCCAAAAAAAATTGATTGGTTGAATTTCCAATTTTTATCTATTCGAAATTCGACCAATAGATAATCTGCCCCTTACTGTACTGTAAATATTTAATTTGATTAATGAAGGGCAGTGTTTGATGTTTATATATATCTATATCTATATATATATCTATATATATATATGTCTGCATTTTTATATATGATCAGTAAAGATATATATACTGTGTATATATGTGTGTGACTGGAACTAACCCTCTTCATTAATACCGATATACTATGGTTTCAATCTGTACATTCTTGTTGAAGAATTACCTTTTTTAAAAAATTTTATTGAAAATTATTAGGATTAATAATTTCTACATTAACCAAGATTCCTGCAGTTGTGATGTTGTCCCAGGGGATGTAAGACCACTATTATAAAGTGTCATAATGTTCTCAATGGCTGCTCAGTTTAGGTACCCATACACTTGGTCAAATGAGGTTGCTCTGATCATCGGCTGCTGAATGATTTCAGCAAACCCTGGGAACAATTCCCCCTGCAAAACTTTATTGCTAAACAGATGCTGTTAGAGTAATAATTGTGCAGCGTTCAGCAAGCCAGTTTTTATATTTTTTAACAAGCAGCAGTGGCTGTTGACAGTTCTTCGAAATAAATACGTACACTTATTACCAGCAGCATATTGTAACAGTCACACATCTCTGGCAGCAGGAAAAAAAAATCAACACTGATAAAACTATTTCCCCAGACTGGCTGATAAACAGTACTCTGCTTTCTGTATTTTAGCTTCTGTCAAGTAATGGAAACCCGTGACTGTGTCTTACGAGCAATGCTTGTTTTAGCAAATATACTACATTTGTATTTCACCTGTGTGCGGCCGAACCACCGAATCCTTCGAGAACGATTCGGCTGAATACTGAACCGAAT
>CM044440.1:39771059-39783412 GCA_024363595.1 Xenopus borealis
CTTAAATTCCCTTTTAAAAATCAGAATTATTTGATTCAGTTGGAGATTAGGGGAGATGGCCTTCCCGTAATGTCTGTGTCATGTATCTTTTCCAAAAACCCAGAACAAACTCCAAGGTCCAAGCCTCAGCTTACGCTTCTACCTATAACAGCTGCCTCTGGTTTCGGGAGGAGTCATCTGCTACTCAGATGCCACCAGGACTTAAAGTGAGAGGACCAAGGAGAAAGTTCTGGGCAGGCAAGGGAACCACACAGACTGTGATAGTTTCAAACAGACAGTGCAGTACAGGATCAGGAACCAGGAGCATAGTCAGGATTACCAGGCTGGATAAGTACCAGTCAGTCAGTGCAGTACAGAATGAGTCAAAACCAATCATTAACATGGCACAAAGTCAAGATCCAGAAGAGTGGTCAAACAGGCAAGGGTCAGTTCAAGCAGCAATACAGCAAGGTCAAAACAGGCAAAGGTCAGGAACAGAAGATTAGACAAGAATCACACGCAGGAAATAGACTTGCTTCTGGGAATGTCATGATTTAGTGCAGAGTATGGGGATTTATAGGCAGCTTAATGGCTTACACAGATCACATGTGGCCAGATTGATAACAGGTGAAACAAGCGAAGCCTACTTTCAATTAAATGGAACGCAATAGGAGTGAACCAGGTCCTTATCTCTCAGCTCATAGAGCAGTGGTAATGCAGACAGCACAGAAACTCCAGATCTCTGGTTCATTTCCAAGAAGGTTGTTACAGTCTGGCTTTCTAGATAAAGGGTTTCTCGATAACAGATCCCATACTGGCATGTCTATCTAAAGCTATTAGGGATGCACTGAATCACACATTCGGTTTAGGATTTGGCTGGTAGTATTTGTATTTGACCTAATCCAATGCCTGGCCAAACCTAATCCAAACCTTTAAAATCATGTACTTTTAGGTTAAATGAGTAAAGAAATATTTTTCTTCTTAAGGATTCAGCTTTCAATTCAGTAGAACATACACTACAAGTACATTAGAGCATTATAGAAAGAATCTGTTTACACCCAGAAAAGAACAAAGAACAAAGCTTTACTTTGAAGCAGCGTAGGTGGTTCTTCACAGTGAGGACAGTGAGGTTGTGAAATGCACTGCTGGGTGATGTTGTGATGGCTGATTCTGTTATTGCCTTTAAGAGTGGTCTGGATGATTTCATGGACAGATATAATATCCAAGACTATAGTGGGCTCCAGATCTACCGTTAGTTTAGTATAGACATATGTGTGAGTGTATAGATAGGTGAATTGGAACCATTTGGAGGGTTAACTTGTGGACTACTTTTTGGACTACTAATTTGTTTTGTTTTGTTTTTTTTAATCCAAATTAACTATGGTAAAATGTATGTCATTCTTGCAGTCTATTTTTATGACGTGCAAAATGCTGCAGCTGGTTATTTTAACATCATTACTAATAAATGCACATTATTTTGGAGTAACTTTTTTATACTGTTCTATCAACAGCAAATAATTAGGTCTCTCATCATCATGAGGTACTGGATCATTTCAGTTACATGTGTGCACTAGCCGATTAACTACTTGTTTTAACACTATTCTAACACTGAGGTTAATTTGAAACACAGGGTTACTGAGTTGGTTCAAGGGAGCATTTAAATTCAAGGTAAAGAAATGGGAAGGAGGACAGTGTCAGCAAGATCCTCACAGCCCCCGAGGCTTCCATAAAGCTCACTCACAGGAGTGTCACAGCCTATTTGCTAACAGCAGGTGATAGCATATGTCTAGGTTCTCCCTCAAAGGCAATTACAAAGATCTTAAAAGGAGAAAGACAAACATTTCTGCTGTCTTTAAGGTCAAAGAGTCCTAGTGTGTGGTTTCTTGGAAAGATGAAAGGAGCTGTAAAATTACTATACACGTGAAGCAGGAGGTATTGACAAGGAAAAAAGGTGTTTCTTTTTAGAGTAATTTGGAACAGAGACAAGGAATTTCATTCCCTTCCCACTGTAACAATTTACCCAAGAGAGTTATTGAATAGAGCTAAAATAGTCATAGATTATGAAAGACTCTGATTCCAGTGTGTTCCAGGGAGGGAAGGACAGTAGACAGACTGTCAGCAAGAATACATAAAAGATCACACATTACAGACAGCTAGGGCATTTCACTTTGATGAGCAGAGTTTGACAAGAATTTGGACTTGGTCCATCTGGATGCGCCTATGATGTGAGGCTAATTAGCTACACAGTACATAACAAGCCTTAGCCCAGTCATGCTTGTGATTTACATAGATCTCAGTTCTCTCTCTTCATTTGCCTGCTACATATGCCATTTTATTTTTTGATCAGTTACACTGATATCCATTGAAAACTGGGTCAGACTGGCATTTGTAACCTGGTCTTTTGCAAATGGTTTTGCCATTTTCTTTTTGCTTTTTATGAGATGAGAAGCGGGGTTTTACATATGAGCTATTTTATGCAATATATTATTTATAGAGACCTACATTGTTTGGGTATAGTTTTCCTTTAATGCTATATGAAAAATGACAGAAGCAAATTATCCCTGACATTATAAATATGAGATTTTGTATTGGAGTACTTGTATGCAGGGGATTTCATTTGGTGAAATGCTGAAAATGCTGGAAAGAATCCAGTAGTACCCAGTTCTTTTATTGCGAAACTCACTTCACACCGATTCCCAAAATTGGCACCATTATTATTTAGCTCACTGTACACATAAAAATAGAATAGACTGTACATTTTGTGTGGATAAACTGTGTATACGGAGTACAAATCTTTAAATCTAAAATACATTTTGCTATGTACAGGTTGTGTACAGTTGACCAAATAAATAATTTACTTAATTTCCTTACATGAAGGACCATTTCCATTCCACCTATCGTGGTTCACAGATCATCAGGTATCCATGTATAGCAATTACTTTCTATGTAACCCCAATACTTTTTCCTTCTTATGAGGCATTGCTTTATCTAACTTTGGGGCAGATTTACTAAATTCACATGAATGATTCGAAATTCGATTGAATTTTCAAAAAGATTTGAATTCGAATTTTCGAATATTTTTTGTGACCACTTCGACCATCGAATTTTGAAAATTCGATTGAATAAAATGATTTGAATAATTCAAACAAAATTCTATATGAATATTCGAATAATAGACAGTCGAAGTACTTGCCATTTAAATTTTAATTTGACTACCTAGTTCATCAGATTAAACCTACCAAATTGCTATTGACCCCTATGGGAAGCTCCCATAGAGTTTTCTAAGTTTTTTAGATCGAATGAAAAAAAAAATTTTATTCGTTCAATCAATTGAATTGCGCTAAAACCCTTAAAATTCGAAATTCGAATTTGAAGGGTTAAAATTCGATTGGCCAAATTCGAGGGTTAATTCACCCTCGAATTCGACCAATAATAAATCTGCCCCTATTGGCCTCCTATTACTAAAACTATTTGCTAAAAAAAATTAAGATTTACAAGACTTCAGACCAGACAAGTTTTGGGTATAAGATTTACAAGACTTCAGACCAGACAATTTTTGGGTAAGACATAATCAACAGTTCCAACACCAGCAAGGCACCTAAACAGAACCCATTACCATTTTTTAAATCATGGAACAACATTACTTATGTTAGGGCTCCTACACATGGGCGTAGGTATAGACGCACTCAATTATTTTCAATGGGGCTGTACTCACACGAACGCATGTAAGCGCCGAACGCAGGAAAAATGCAGCATGTTGCGTCTGAATCTGCGTTCGGCGCTTACACGCGTCTCGTGGGTACAACCTCATTGAACAAAATGAGGTGCGTCTAGACCTGCGCTCCCCTGCGGCTGAACGCAGCCAAGCGCAACGCAGGGGAGCGCAGGTCAAAAACGCCCGTGTGTAGGAGCCCTAACTGTTCCTGTGAACTATCACTGCTTTAAAGGATACCCCTATAGGTCATTGAATACCTTTGACATCTGTTACAAGTACTGTATAAGATTTGTTATCTGGGAACCTGTTATACAGCTCCATATTATGGGAAGGTCATCTCCCATAGACTTGATTATAATCAAATAATTAAAATTTTTAATTATTTCTTTTTTATTCTTCATAATACTGTAATAAAACAGTTCCTTCTACTCAGTTCCTACTTAATAATATTCGACAAAATAATACTATTGGATTTAATTAAATGATTTTCAGTAGACTTAAAGCATGGTAATCCAAATTAAGAAAGACCCCTTATCTGGAAAACCTCAGATCCCGAGCATTCTGTATATTTGTCAAAGGAAATGGTGCACCACCATATCAATTTCAGTGGCCAGCTCTCACCTAGAGAAGAGATGGATTTCACCTGTAAGTAGCCTGCAGTCTTATAGGGGTCCCTAAACAAGTTTGATGCCATGGCTTCAAATGAAAGCATAAAAATATATATTCTGTAAGGTTTCTGGGTCGGCATCTTGTTGTTTTGGCAACATTTTCAGCAGATAGCTGCCAGCGTAATCCAAGAAACTTGCAATATCCATTGCCTGTTATTAGTGGTTATCCTTGGCACAGTGATGCCAAGACTTTTCCAGGAAAAGTTGCAGCAATAAAATTGCCAAGTGTGACACAAGCTAAAGAGTAGACTATTTGAAAACCTAACAATGGCGCAATGACTCCATTGCTGGATGTCAGCTGGAACAGCTAAAAATATATGTTTTGCGGTTATTTTTTTGAACAAAGAAGTAAGAGGCTGACAAGAAATAAGAACCTTCATTTATTTTAAAGGCACCGGAATGACTGATGCCTTGACCCTTAAAACTAGTTGTGATTGCAAAAATTTATAACTTTCACTTGTACAGATACGAACATTAAGTAGTTATATTTTGCAATCAAATGCACCAGTGAAAGGAAGAATTTATTTTGCAAAGATCTTGTGCTGAACCATGTCCATGTATTTCTGGACCTACAGTGAATGAAAACAAATGATGTCAGCTTAGCAGTTACACAGAGATAACATGCATAGTCTAAGAGAAAGAGAAAAAGCTTTGCTGAATTTATTATAACATTTTCTTCTGAAAGGACCAGTAACATCAAATAATTATATTGTTTTAAAGTAATAAAAATATAATGCAGTGTTGCCCTGCACTGGTAAAACTGCAATACTTGCTTCAGAAGCACTACTATTGTTTATATAAATAAGCTGTTATGTAGCCATGTGGACAGACATCAAGGAAAATCCCTTCTTCAACCCTTTGTGCATTAGAGTAAGAGGTAATATATCAGTTAGGTGGTGGATATCATGTAACTGGAATCCCTTACACCTAGCCAATAAATAGCACTTGCTATCTGAGGAATTTCTTCTTCTAGATCCTCCCTCGTTCTATTCCAGGTTGCTTTTTAATTGTTGTACATTCCCTGTGTTTTACCCCCTATGGAAGGGAAGACCTGCCTAGTTAGAGGTGAACACATGTGGGTGATTGTAAATCATCCAACCAATCACAGATGAGTGTCAATTATCATGAATGCTCACTTTCAGTCAGTTGGGATTTTTCATGCCCCATGAGGTACTATAAAAGGTGTGGTTCACCTTTAAGTAAACTTTTAGTAAGTTATAGAATGACCATTTCTAAGCAACTTTTCAGTTTGTCTTCATTGTTTAATTGTTTATAATTTTTGAATGATTTGCCTTCTTCTTCTTCTGATTTTTTCCATCTTTCAACAGGGGATCACTGACCCCATTTTAAAACCATATTCTCTGTAAGGCTTAAACTTTATATTTATTGTGACTTTTTATTGCTCACAGTGCTATTACATCCCTTAATTATATCCCAATATTATATTCAAAACAGTGCATGGTTGCTCGGGTAATGTGTACCCTAGGAACCAGATTGCTGAAGCATACCTCCCAACTGTCCCCTTTTCAGAGGGACAGTCCCTGTTTTGACAGCTCAATCTGCAGTCCCTCATTTGTACTGGAAAGTCCCTCTTTTCCCTGCACTGAACAGCCAGAAAAAGAAATAAAGTTTCTAACTTAATTGGCTTTTGGCAGAGAGCCCAGAACACCTAACAGGTGGAAATAAGATACTTTGTAATAATTTTGAGATAAGATAATACGCAATTGTAACAGTTTAGATAAGGAGAAATATTTTCAAACTTTCATAACCTGCCAAATTTTGTAAAATGAACATGGTAATTAGGGTGTGTGGCCACACAAAAATGGGCGTGGTCAAAAATGTTGCCGTGCTATGCTCGCCAAATTGTTTTGTCCCTCTTTTTACTTCCAAAATGTTGGGAGGTTTGCTGAAATTGCAAACGCTAGAGATACTGAATAAAAATCTAAATATCTAAAAAAAAATCATAAATTAAAATGAAAACCAATTGTTGATTGTTTCAGAATATCACTCTCTACATCATACTAAAAATTAATCTAAAGGTGAACACCACCTTTAATAAGTCAGTTTAAATTCACCCTGAATTTTCAATGTTTTAAAGACAACCACATGGACCAGAGTTCATTTTAAATTTGGTTATGAATTCCCTGCCCTATGTGCAGTATTTGTACAAGAATTGGGTAAGAATCTCAAATAAACTTAAAAAAAAACAGGTAGACTACTTATATCTAGATATATACTATTTGCTAATAATTTAAATATATACTATATATTAAAGGAATTGTTCAGTATGAAAAAGATATGGAAAGGTTGTGCAAAATAAAATGTTTCCAGGGTCTGACATTTTTCGTTTTGAACAGCCTATCTATTTATCCAGCTTTTAGTGTTACATTGAACTGTTCCTTTAATACAAGCATAGGACCAGTTATCCAGAATGTTTGGGATAACAAATCTTTACATAATTTGCATCTTAATATTTTAAGTCTGCTAGAAAATCATGTAAAGGTTAAATAAAAAAATAAACCAAAATCTGCTGGTTCTGCTTTCAAGTAAAAGGTACTGTTTTTGTTTTTAAGAAAAAAGGAAATCACTTTTTCAAATTTGGATTATTTGAATAAAATGGAGTCTATGGAAGAGGGTTTTTCCGTAATTCACAGCTTTCTGGATAATGGGTTTCCAGATAATGCATCTGATACCTGTACTGTGCACTCTAAAAATATTTGGAAATAACTGGCAATGTAGTTCATGAATATTTAGCTTTCATAGCCAAACCGTCAAACCCTACATTTGGAAAATGCCAGTGCTATTTATGCAGAGAAAAAAGATGCACCATGGATACAGATAATGCTGATGCTACATAGAAATCACATTAGTTTAACGACCTTCTAAAGTTTAAAGGGCACTAAAGTTACACTAAAAAAATGTATATCAGTCTTGACAGTCAAAGATTGATTGTATGCTGCCATTCTCTCTAGCATTACAAAGGTTTATGCTTGACAAACTGTAAGCATACTTATATTTTAGTTTCCTTATCAACAAACAGTTGGTTCCTTATTATTTTTGAGTGAAAATCCACTTGAATGCTTTTTTGTCCTGAGAGTTGAAAACTGAATGCCCAAGACAGATTAGTGTTCCTGTATGCAAGGTCAAATTTAACAGCTGTGCTCTCTTGAACAAAAACTGTGACATCACCAGCTTCAGTAGAATTTGTATAGGATTGGCATTGGAAGTCACAAGGGATTTCTTCCACAGATATCCGTCTGAATGTTCCACGGCTGTCTAAAGCAAAAACTGATGAAGCTAAAAATTCTGAGTGCCCAGGGAACATGGGATTAGATTGCTTGCTTTATCACTTCTTTTAAGCATTTCAGTGAACGTCAAAGCACTTAAACAGATAATCTCATCAATGCAAACAAGCTTCTGTATGTGTCTAAAAACTGTATTTAGCATTATGTAAAGTACATTTTGTTGGACCAGGAAAGGCAGTTCTGTCTTGCTTTTAGGCAAGAATTCTAGATATACAGCAAGATTCTCAAGAGACCCATGGCAAGGCCAACTTCATCTTTCCTCAATGGCTATTTTTGCTATCTTGGCTTGATGTGTCCTTTGTAAATTTAAGTAGATGATCGGGGAAGATAAGAAAGGTTAGTGGAGGTAGATCGCTTAACTTCTAAAGTACATAAATATATAAAAGTGGCAGGAATCAGAAAACTGCTATAAAAATAAAAAAGGCTCTCCTTAACCATAAATCCTGTTGCATGAATAAGTAAAAAAAACTGGCCTCAGCATTGGTCTTCCCCAAAATGGTAGTACTTGATAGGAGTATGATATAATGTCCACATCCTCAAAATACTCATACTAACAGCTTGTATTGAGCAACTGCACATCAATTGATCGCATCTACACTGCACTAACATAGCATAAATTATCCAACCAAAATCACCTACATCATTATAACATTTTAATAGCATAATGACGTGCAAAACAGATAGAGTACAGATAGGGTTTCCTGTCAAAACCACAACTACTTATGGCAGAATACAATTTAATTGCAATTCCTTCCTCAACAGAGGCCTCACAACATGGTATAGTACAGGTTTATTAGGTTGACGTTGGCCATTAGCACCTGTGTTCTTCTAAACAAAAGTAGGAATAAAAAGGTGAGTTAATTTCCTGAGTAATGGGCAAGGCAAGAGAACCTTCTTTGAAAGGTGGAGCTTTTAATAAATGAAAATTACCCCCGTTAACCAAAAGCCTAGTCTAAAGCATGAGGCTAAGCCTCTGCAACCTAACTTCATCACTTACTATGCTTCATTGCTTCCAAACCTAGCCCCCTATCCATCACCAACCCAACCCAAAAATTACCATCCCCCTTGTTGGGTATCTAATAGGACAGCCCCACTTCATAATGAACTGCAACATGCCATCTACTATCTCTCCCATATAGGGCTGAAGGGGGGATGCTGCCTGGTCTCCTGCTGTTAACAAAGGTTAAAGAATCCCACACTTAAGGTTAAGCCCTTCTCCAACATATTCTTCCCCACATTTACAAATCACATAGTACCCTGTCCCTATTTATCCCTCATGCCCCTTTCTGCTCTACCTGTCCCAGAATCATTACATTGGGATGCTTGGATTCCAGTATTCCAGGTCCTCCATTGCCTTGTACTGCTGGAAAACAAAAAAAAAAAAAACCAAGAACGGATTGCACACTGAATTTTCAAAAAAGTTAATAGTATTTATTACATAGAAAAAAAGGGGGGGTTACAAAAATTCCAAAAATAACAAGTGAGCTAAAGCATTTTCCTCAGGGAAGACCGCTATGGTCGAAATGCATTGTGCTCACTTATTCATTTTTTAATTTTTGTAACTCCCCTTTTTCTACAGTATGTAAATATTATTAACTTTTTGAAAATTGAGTGTGCAATCTGTTCTTGGGTTATTTGTATATACGTTTGGAGACCCTCATGGGGAGTCGCCTATGGGTTAGCACCTCATATCTTATTTTAAGGGTGTGCGCCTTCTAACTCCCTTTTTAGGCCTTGTATTGCTAGAAGAGTGTAAGATATATTACATGTTTGTTCATATGGGGGATTTGTAATGGACATAAAGAGAATGGGAGGACTGTATTTGTGTTATATAGATAATTTTGCAGTGGCATTCATCGAATATCTGCTACATTTGAGAGAATACAGTAGTAATCCAATGCCTGAGCAGCTGGTAAATAGGCATGGTGACGGTTCATTTACCCGAACTGAAGTTTCAGTGACTGATGCTAAATGGCACGGCACCTTTAGCTATCGGAATTCCTGCTTATACACGCACATGGCTGGGAACGGTGCTGCTTATTCTATTTGCAGAGTCTTGCCTAGTAAAGTGGAAAGAGCTTATACATTTTGTTTTTCAGCTCACACATTTTTTTCTGGGATGTGGCTGAAATAATTTCCTTTATCCGCTCCTTTCAGTTCATTGAAAGTCAGGCATGCATAATAAATAACTGTATTTCAATGTCTACCTATTGGGAGAAACAGAAAAACAGATTTGCAGTGCTGACTGGATGCATTCAGAGTAGGCACAAAAGTGTGTGTGTGTGTGTGTGTGTGTGTGTGTGTGTGTGTGTAGGATGGGAGATGGAATGACTAATATCAACACATGGAGGATTAGCAGCCTTCCCACTGACTGCAGTCACATATGGAGTATTGCCCCAACCATGGAAGTCATGTTTCTTATATCGCTTTCTACTGTGTATCACAGCATGCCTTTTCACGTATACCTTTACCACTTTGTTCTAGAGCAATCAACTTTGTTTTGCAGAACATTCATTAAGCAGTTACATACAACCTTCTGTATCAATGCCTACTCACCTCAAATATAGCCATCTTCAACCTGTTGTTCTCCAACTTGTACTACGATGCTTGTAGATCCCTGGTCCCACCAACTCTAAATAACCATAACTGCAAAAACAATTGTGCTGATTGGTAGAGTTTTTAGGCTGTGCAAAAAAAAATCTGATATAGGCTGGAGGGTCTGGATGTCTAATATAATAGACATCCAACTAGAATCCAACTTCCTGCCCAGTACTTGGAAAATAAAACCTTGCTCCATTTTGCAGGTAATTTAAATAACAATGCAATTTACAGTTGGAGTGTTCTTTCAAATACCAATAGACCCCAAGTGACGTCCATTTGCCGTGACATTCACAGTAATGTCCAGTATTCACTGCCCTGGATGGGGATTTTGGGAGGCTGGAGAAATACAATCTAATGCATTTTTCTTACAGGTTTATGCCATTTATATTCATGACACTGATTAATTGCTTGATTCCTATACTTTATATTTGTATAATGAAATGGGAACTATTCGGGAGCACAAGACCAGTGTATTGTGACCTATTTTATTTACTGCATATAATACTTGACTGTTTTATTTGTGTCAGAGACACTGATAAGCTACATCTAGGTGAAAAGTGGTCATAATAACCTTGAAAATGGATGTTTGACTCCCTGTATTGTAGTACAGTTAATCTGGATGACAAATTAATTGGTAAGATCTTCGTATATGTGAATGTCCAAATTGCCATCTGACATTCATCAACAGCTTCCCCCCATACATCTGTTGTCCTACCAGGTTTTTTTTGTTTTCAATCAGTTTGATTGAGCAATTAGCTCATTAAGGGCCCTTACACACGGGCGTTTTTACCTGCGCTCCCCTGCGTTGTGTTTGGCTGCGCTCAGCCTCAGGGGAGCGCAGGTATAGACGCACTCAATTATTTTCAATGGGGCTGTACTCACACGAACGCATGTAGGCGCCAAACGCAGGAAAAATGCAGCATGTTGCGTCTGAACCTGCGTTCGGCGCTTACACGCGTCTCGTGAGTACAGGCCCATTGAAAAGAATGAGGTGCGTCTATACCTGCGCTCCCCTGCGGCTGAACGCAGCCAAACGCAACGCAGGGGAGCGCAGGTCCAAAACGCCCGTGTGTAAGGGCCCTAAGGGTGCCTACACATGATTACTATGCTATATACTTCATTCAGGAGGTGTTTTGCAGTGATTAGCGGAACAAGATTCTTTCTCTGGCATTTCTGATATATAATAGTACAGGTATGGGGCCTATTATCCAGATTGCTTGGGACCTGGGGTATTTCGGATAAGGGATCTTTCTGTAGTTTGAATCTTCATGCCTTAAGTCTACTAGAGAATCATGTAAACATGAAATAAACCCAATAGGCTGGTTTTGCTTCCAGTAAGGATTCATTATATCTTAGTTTGGATCAAGTCCAAGCTACTGTTTTATTATTATAGAGAAAAAGGAAACCATTTTTAAAAATGTGGATTATTTGGATAAAATGGATCCTGTGGGAGAAGGCCTTTCCATAATCCGGAGCTTTCTGAATAATGAGTTTTCTGATAATGGGTCCCATTCTTGTATTACTATATGACCATATTAAAGTATTCCTATATTATCTAGCTATTGTGTTACAGAACTGTTTAAATCAGTTTTATGGCCCTAAGTCTGCCTAATGACTTTTTAGATTTTTGTACGGCATCACTTCATATAACTTATATAATCAATGTCATTTTAACTTGTAGGGATTTTAGCACCAAATCTCTAGTGGTACTTTATATAAATAAGTAACTGTGAGTATTGGGACTAAATTATGTTGTGCAGCAAAATACAGGTCAAGAAATGGCTGCCCCACTGCTCTTCTTCTGCTGCGCTCAAAATCGAAACCTCCGCTCAGGTGCAGGCAGATGCAATGGTTTTTGATACAAAATGCAGTGTTGTATTTTGGCACCAAAATTTGCAGACAACCAAAATCAGAAACATTATAAGACACAAATGAAGAGATGTAATGATCTACATAGAACTTTGATGGTTAAGAGGAAGATTTAGTTATTCTTTGCTAAATGGGGAGCCCCGAAATATACCAGTCAAATGGCAGTAATAGGTCTCTGTGCACCTATAGGATGAAAACCTTTCATATATCGAATAG
>CM044440.1:39814994-39828538 GCA_024363595.1 Xenopus borealis
GACAAGAGCATTATCTTACAGGCACTCAGACTTGTCATTATAGAAATCCTAAACATTCCGCCATTGCAGTTGAAGAGAAGAAGGTCATCTAATTATCAACAGATGTTTTCATGTATCAGTTGCTGTGTATCTAGCAGAAAACAAGATCTTTAAAGGGCTGCATAATGAAACCAACTTTGATTTGCTTGTACAGTGCAGAGCATACCATTTATAGTTCTTAGATAGTTTGTAGAAAAACATTTTACACAGCTTTAGTAGTAGTGATGGACGAATCTGCGAAACGCGTCCAAAATGAGACGCAGGTAAATTTTCGCCAGGCGAATCGCGGGAATTTGCCTCATCACTAGTTAGTAGTCATTAGTGTGGAGAGAGTCCATCAGGCCAGGGGAAGAGAGTGCAGTTTAAACAAGTAGACTAGAGTAATAAAATCCTAAACAGATTTGTAGACCTTCTTCAAACTTTTATATTTTTGGTTTAACCCCCTTAGTCCACTGTGGTACTAGAACCTTACAAGGCTGAGATAGCCTTGGAATTATATACTGGGATCCCAATAGAATGGAAGCTGTATATATATATATGCTTGGGACCTGGAGTTTTCCAGATAACATATCTTTTCTGTAATTTGGATCTTCATACCATAAGTCTACAAGGAAAACCATGTAAACATTACATAAACCCAATAAACTAGTTTTGCATCAAATAAGGATTCATTATATCTTAGATCAAGTACAAGGTACTGTTTTATTATTACAGAGAAAAAGGAAATCATTTTTCAACATTTAGATTATTTGATTATAATGGAGTCTATGGGAGATGTCCTTTTTTGTAATTCGGAACTTTCGGGGATAACTGGTTTCCGGATAACAGATCCCATACCTGTGCTGCTGTCAGAGTTGGACTGAGAGTAAAGAGCAGTCCTCAGCTTTACAGAAAACTACTCAAGAGCAAGCACCCTGGGGTGTATGTACCCATCTTTCTGATGCAGTATTCTTTGGTAGTTGGTGATTGTTGGGAGCTGGGAGAGCTGTTGTCTAGAATTCTGATGTGTTAAATAACCAGTATCTGCAACAGGTGAGTCAGCTATTATTGCAGTTGACTGAGCCAGCATTCTGATAACGATTATTTAGCTTGTAAGGGCCCTTACACACAGGCGTTTTTGACCTGTAGGTCTAGACGCACCTCATTGCTGTGTCTGAATCTGCGTTCGGCGCTTACACGCGTCTCGTGGGTACAACCTCATTGAAAAGAATGAGGTGCATCTAGACCTGCGCTCCCCTGCGGCTGAACGCAGCAAAACGCAACGCAGGGGAGCGCAGGTCAAAACGCCCATGTGTAAGGGCCCTTAGGGCTCTGACTTATTGCAATATCATTAACATTCACCAGCAATTAATGCTATAGGAATGCACCATTTGTATGAAGTTCCAGCAGTCTTTGGTGCAGTGTTTCTTGTTAACATTTGTATCAGTAATAAGTCTGAATGTTTTTGCAGGAGAGGAGCTCTGTACTGGCCTCATATCAGGCTGCGCATTGGACTGCCCTTTTGGATTTCAGACTCATCTGCACAACTGTGAGATCTGCCAGTGTCGGCCTCGGCCCAAGAAGTGCAAACCTTTTGTATGTGACAGATACTGCCCATTTGGCTACCTGTAAGTATATAATAGTGCTAAGTCATTGTTCTGGAATTGTTATTTTCATAAAAGCCTCTATGCAACTCTGGGTTATAGCTCATCAAAGCCTTAAAACATGAAATAAATGTGCAGTCTAAAAGAAACACCTGCAACCACACTGGGTGCCTATTTATGCTACAACAACATCATTTATTAACGTTAAAGTAATAAACTGTATAACAAAGGTGCTTTTCATGCCTTAATAACATGAACATGTCTCCTTCCTGCTTGCTATAATTATGAATTCCCAGACCGAAGGAAACAATATTCAAATAATTTATATAGTGTAATTAAAGTTTAGTTTGCTTGACAAACATGATAAAATAGGATTTGGAATAATTTTTGGGGTGACAGGTCCCCTTTAAACCACTGCCGGCTCTGTAGGCTAATGCAAAGGGAATAAAAGCCATTTTGTGTTTACAGGCATTACATTGGCTGTGCATCTAATTCTTTTTATCACAATGTAAAAGCATAAAAAAAGTTAAGCATATTTACACTGGATCCCATCTAACTGAGGTGAATGCTGTATTAGGAAGAGATGCACTAAGTGGATGGAGGTTTTTAGAAGGGAAATGTACCTTGCTTAGTTATATTTACCTTTCATCTATTAAAGGAGCACTAAACATAAAAGGTAAATTCATGCATTCAAAGTATTTTTATTTGAATAATCAGCTCTGTGCAAATGGTAACCACTCTTTTTGTCCTTACTTACCCCCTATCATCATCCTTGTTTATTTAACCTGTACGTAGTCCTACTGGGTCATATTGACTAAAAGGAGAAGGGGTACTACCACTGGTACCAATGAGAGGGGCCAGAACCAACAGTGTAGGGCTTATGGGGTTGGGGCAAATGTGGTCTCATACAGAAATGTTATATAGTGTTAGTTATTGTTCCCATTCTGGAATAGCTTATTTTGTTAAAAGAATATTCCTTTTATATGGATTACAAATAACTGTATTCTAATATGCAGGCTGGAAACATAAAGGTTGGACTTCCCAGAAAAAGGATAGTTAATGTTTGTATATCATCTAACAATCGCTAAGTAAAACTCAAGACCCATTGTCCAGGTCATATCCTTATTCCTTTCAACACCATGTTCCGCGCTCTGAGTACTATTAAAGGAAAAATATACCCCCTTTGTGACATGAGCTAATTCAGTTGGGCTTGGAAAAAAAAAGTGCATTCAATTTCTGTTTTATTATTAAAAAAAAAAATTGGATACAATGGAGAATTTTTGTCATGGTTTACTTATCCATTGTACAGGTAGTATGTATACATGCATTAAATGTGCCACTATGGTCTTTTAATATCACAAATTGGTGAATAGATTTGCACACATGAACCTGCCTAATATACCCCCAAAGGAATGCAAACTGCTTAGCATGCATTAAACTATTTAAATATTAAATGCTGTTAGTACAGTCAAGTAAAGGATTGTATGCAGTGTGCAATATATGTAAAATTCAGTGTTAATATTCTTGTAAAGTTACAAAATAATTGAGTTTATGTCTTGGTAACAGGGTCATTACCAAGGAAAAAGATTGTGCTGAATATATTAATGAGAAGTAAATACTTGCTTTATCAGTCAAACACTTATCTGGCATTGCAAAATTGCAAAATGAAACAAGAGATAGTGAAAGGGTAGGCACCGGCACACTAGTCCTTATATAAACTGTGCTGAGGATAGAGTAGTGTGTTGAATTTGTGTTTCTTGCACTTCTCAGCATTTTTTTTTTTCTACTGTACATGAAAGAAAAGGAAAAGTTGGATATATTTCAAGGACTTGCAATTAATTATGGGCGAATTTATTTGCAAATTCGTGGCGAATTCCCGCGATTCGCCGCCGGCGAATAACTTCGCGAAATGGCAGTGAAAATTCGCCAGAGAAAATTCAATTTCCGATTTTCACAAATTTTTGTGAAATCGTTCGAAATTCACAAATTTTTCGTGAGAACGTTCGAAATTCACAAATTTATAGTAAAAACGTTCGAAATTCACAAATTTATAGTGAAAACGTTTGAATTTCATGAATTTAGTGAAATAGTTCAAAATTCACGAATTTATAGTGAAGTAGTTCGAATTTCGCAAATTTTTCATGAAAACAGTTACATTTCACAATTTTTTTGTGAAAACGGTAAAATTTCCAGAATTTTTCTCTATTTTTGCGAATTTTTGCGACATTTTTCTGGAAATTCGCAAAAAATTTTGTGAAGCGAAACGCCCCAGATTCGCCCATCACTACTTGCAATGCATAACTGTCCTGTAACTGGACAATTACACATAGCAACCATCATCAGACGTAGAATTACAGTTGCTGATTGGTTGAGTCCATATATGCCAAGGTAATAAGGTAAATAATAATTAAAAAATGAAATCTCTGGCTTTGCCCTGATTTTTTTCTATTTTTATTTAAATGGCCATATTTTTTTATTTTATATAGACATAATGTGGTATGTACACGCTAGAAAAAAGGAGAAAACTCTTTAGCTGTTTTGCAAATACTCTATCGTTAGAGGAAAACACATGCTCAGAAAACAATTCAGACATGCCAAAACAACATTCTGTGACTTTCTAAACAGCCAAATTGTTCCACTCAGCAAGGAGCTGGAATCAGAAATAATTTAGGCTTGTTCTGAGAAATGGGTTATTCCTCTGGGAATAAGTGTGGTGTCAAGCTTTTTGAGAGTAATAGCTAAACGGGTTTTATGAAAATACAGGACAGAAGGTTGTAAACTACATGATGAAAAAGACATGAAATTGTGGAAATCTAAGTTGTTATCACATATGAATTTTATAGTATCCTTTATTGCCAGCTCCCTTTGCCTTAGGACCATCACTTAATGGAGCTGAAAAATAATTCTGCTGTAGTGCAAGTGAGACAATCAGTAGTAAACGCCTCGTGATAAAACCAATCATTGCTCTCCTTGTTACTGTTCAAGGGACTGATTTATTATGACAAAATCATTTTCCGTTAAACCTGTGATTGCCCAGATTTAGATTCATATTTAAGAGGAGGTTATCCCTTTTTATAAATGATACAATAATACAAAGGAATAAAATGGACTTGCCTATTCCAGCAATGCCATTTTCCAAAGGTACTGTCTCCATCTACTTCTACAAATTCAGAATCTGCTAATAAATAGTAATATAGGTATGTGGCCTATTATCCAGAATGCCCAGAACCTGGGATTTTACATACAAGGGCTCAATCTCTAATTTGGATTACCATACCTTAAATCTGCTTATCGTTTACACATTAAATAACCACAAAGGGATTGTTTTGCCACCAATCATGCAGCTTAGCTAGGATCAAGTACAAGGAACTGTTTTAATATTATCATTCATTGTTCATAATGGGCTCTATAGGAGATTACCTTCCAGAAATGTTGAGCCTTGTGGATATAGTATTATCCTAATTTCCCTTATTCTTAAATAATTATATCTTGCTGTAATATGTTCACATAGGTGTCAGAGTTAGACACTGGTAATTTGGTCCAAATTTTAATCGTTACAATTTACGAGGAAGAATTCAAGACAAATTAACAGCAAATTATTTGCAATCTTTTTTTTTTTTATAATACTTCCTAAAGAGTTCTGAAATGATGAGTATAATAATTATGCAATTAATGAATTATTCACTTTTTAACATGCTACAGATTAGTAATTAATTCCCTTGCTGCTAGGTGGTTTCATGTTGCGAGAGCATTCTGTCTCTATAATAGGATCAAGCATGGTTTCTTCCTTATTTTCGATGTGTTCATTTTCTTTGGGGAAAAAGGCAAATTAAACAAATGTAGCCTTCCAGGGAGAGCTAATTTCATTCCATTCAATGAATTGTGATTTTTTTTTTTTTTGTTAGATAAGGTAAAGCTATAACTGCTCAGTTCTCGAATAGTCTATGTTTTATTTTGCAATTAGCATTTGTTTTGTTTTTTAAATAAAATGCAAGCCTACTTAAAAAAATGTAAGATCTATTTTAAATTTTAAAATGTAAAAACATCACCATAACATTGGTATTTTCTTACCTTATCGTGGTTTTGAACAGAAGCTTCAGGTCAGTGATCTGTGTGAATGGTAGATCTTGTTTTATGGTATTATATGGCTTGGCTCTAGAGTCGCCACTTTTACCAGGGCCAAAACCCTGGATAAAGGATGTACAGTGACATTGGTTGGTGCCTGTAATGTCGGGGGCATGTCCATGACATCATGGATGGGCCAGTGACATTGGGGGACAGGCCAGTGTAATGGGGGAAGGGCTATGACATCACATAGTAAGGCTGTGCTGTACTAAACAGGTGATAACCCTATTAAGATCTGTGTCTCCGAAGATGCCCCAGTAACTCCCCATCTTCTTTTCTGCTGATTCACTGCATATGCTCTGTGCTGCTGTCACTTACTGATCTTAGGGACCAACACAAAATATATAGTACACATAGAATAGAAATGTCACAGTATAAGGTCGATTAGTAATTATTATGGATACTTTCTACATGGCAGCACCAAGATGGTGACAAATTTGAAGTCCTGGATCATTGCTGCTATTGAGAATCTGAAACTTTAGGCTGGTGCAATAAGTTCAGTATATAAAACATGAAATTTTTAGCTCAATTTATTTTTAGGGTTTAGTTCTCCTTTAAGAGGAGATGAACATTAGATAGTAAGCTTTTTTTGACCCTCTTCCTGATGTATAGGCTATTGGTAATTTTCTTGTATTTAATTTCTGTGTTAAATGTAAATTTTAAGAAATTCTTCCTTCCTCCATTTTCTACTAGGTGCAGTGTGATGTTGTTTACATTTTACTGCTCCCATCTTTGTGTAAAATTATGCTTGAAATACATATGAGCCATGCAAGTTATTTCACACATATTCAAAAACATATATGTGTATCTTACCCTTTCATCTCCCCTTCACATGCCATGTTTCTTAGATGGGCTTGACGGCACTTTTATCTTTTGTTTACTTGCACATGCTGTAAGAAAGCTGGGATGGTAACTCAATAACAATAAAAAAATAGCTGGAATCAGCTACTTATAGAGTGCATAATGCACATAAATAGACACCCTTATACACTATGATGAATTATTAATGTGTTAATACTGCTGATCTTGGTATCTTTTACGCTGTCTCTCAAATTAACATTTTGCTGCTGCTGTTTGCTTCTATGACTACTCTTTTAGATAAGATATTATGAAAAATGTTATTTGACTTCTATGTGAGTACTTTATTTAAGAATTATTATCCAGTAAATGATGTTTGGTTGTCACCTATAAACAAATAGCCAATACCCAAATCTTGTATAACCCAAATGCCCAAAAATCCCAAATTCAGTTTGGATCTTTAATGGATTTCAAGCTGTTTCTTTCTGGGTGGACTGTCGCTGTTTTAAGTTATGTAAAATGTACCCAATATTGAAACCTAGATCTTTTTCATCCATAAGGTGCCCCTATAAAGGGAGAGAGATTTATTTGTTTTGGATTTTTTTTAAAAAATATATGATTGCAGAAAAGAAAATATTGTTTAATCTTGATTCAATTCAGTTGCATTTTTGAGCCCCTCGATTACTAGCAAATATGAAAAAACTCAAATTGGAAAAAACTCAGTTTCAACTGTTTCAAAAAATAGAAAAATTGAAAATACATATCCCATTGTATTGTATAAAAGTTTTTGCCTTCAAGTCAAATCTTAAAAATTTCAGTTTGGAATTCTGAAAAATATTCTAGGTGTTTTTCATTTCATTTTTTCTTGTGGATAAATAAATAAATATCTCCCTAAGTTTTATTGTGATATTTGACATCATAAGTATTAAGTTGTATTGGAGCAATGGCTGGCTTTCCTCTCCATGTCTAAGTGGTGAAAGGGACAATAAACAAATAAACATCTTTTTCTATATGAGCTTTTGTCCTGAACATACTTTTTGCCTTTTTAATTAAGAAATATCTATGCTTTTTGTTATTTCTTTCGCTAACCAAGAAAATAAAACCAGTCTGCAGAACAAAGGTGAAGTTGGTAAAACAAATTACAAAACTCTGTATAGTGAGCTGCAGAACTCATTATCTCCCTTTGAACAAATTACCCTGTTTATAGAGCAAGGGGGGGATGAGTTTTAAAAAAAGAAAACTAAAAGTGGGCACATTCCTATGCATATGGTTTGCAATAGGTTGAAACACTTCTGGGATTAGGTATTTTCAATAATTGGACAAGTGTTGCAAGTAAATGCCAATCCCATCCCTTTAGTCATACTACATTTTGCCACAGAAAAACATCAACAATCCAGTAAACGTCAATAATTATCCAGTAAAGGAGGTTTGGTTGTTACCCATAGCCAAAATACCCAAATCTCTTATAACCTAAATGCCCAAAAAACCCAAATTCAGTTTGGATCTTTAATGGATTTCAAGCTGTTTCTTTCTGGGTGGACTGTGAAAAAACACAAATTGGAAAAAACTCAATTTCAACTGTTTAAAAAAATAGAAAGATTGAAAATAATTAAATAATTTAATGTTATCACTAATGGAAATTATACTATATACCTAAATTATTTAAACTGAGACCACCTCTTCTATAATCCACTGACAACGTGCCAGTAATGGACCTATAAAACCTCCCTTTTCGAAATCTTGATTGTGAAACTCAATTTACAGAGGCAATAAGACCATTTGCCCTATTAGGGACACAAGCTGGATAGGCTTGGCTTAATGTCATATTTGATACTATGAAAGGTAGAGGGACCCTGACATTTCTTCTCATGAAAAGTCATAACATATGGATTTTTGTATAACCCTCTTTTCTTTTCATACCACATATATTCAAATAAATAACAAACTCATCATGAACAAAGCAGAACTGGAATAATGAAGAGTTGCCAAGCATAGTTGCAGGGCTGGACTGGAAGGAAATAGCAGCCCTGGCAAAAGTATCAAAGCAGCCCATGTATTTAAACACATGCAAAGCATGATTTACTGTATATATTCAACTCCACGTTTAACTAGGACCTGTGTTCATGAATAGATAGTTTAAGAGTCCATTGCCATATAACCCCCAGCAATATTATACACCCTATTTGCTGGAACTGGCCCTTGCAACAAATATCTCACCTTATATTTTTATCACAACTATTCTACCAGTTGGATTAGTGGCCCTATACTTACAGTATATTCTAAAATTTCCTTTGTGTACCCCCAGCTAGACCATGAACCCTGGCAGATAAGAGAACTTTAATTTCCATGTGTATCACAGGGCCAAACTGTGGCATACTTGAAGAGACTAGGCTGTCTCATGCAAATAATGCTACAGATGCAGCCACTGGGATTTGTGAGTTAAATGTGTCATGACTCAGGGTTAATTGAAGAAACTGTGTTATCTAAAGTTATCTTAACTCGTTTAATGCATTTAATCTTTTCATCAGCATACCAAAGCACCATTGTTTTCAATGGTAAACTCTTTAATTGGATGGGATGCTGTGACACAATATTCTGTGCTAAGTGGGATAAATGGGATAGATGAGTTAAGTTTTTCTGTGTCAAATGCACAATTCAAAGTGGCTTCATCTGTACATATCACAGTATTCCATATACAGTTTGAAGTGATTGTTCTGAGCACAGATCCTCCAGTTGCCAACATACCTAACCCTATAAGGGTTCCGCCCTTATGCATGTGCACTAACAAATGCAGGCATTGGTTTAGCTGTGGCTAGCTGTTATGGACAGCTCATTTACATTTCTTAAGTTAGTGACTCATTTACATATTATAGACAAACCTAATTTGTATTTTTAGGTGAGCAGCCCATTTTCATTTTAAAGCAAGCTGCCCATCAGGCATTTGCCCTGACCCACAGATTACCAGTCCGGGCCTGCATTGTTGTCTACTGCAATATTGACATACAGTATCATTTACCTATGAGTGAAAGGCATCTATTTATTAGTAGTGAGCTGCTAATATTCTATTTGTACATGGCATATTTATAAAAATGGCAAATAATGACAAGTCTGAGCAATGACTATATTTACAGAGTGATATATGATATGTTATTGTCTAATAATATAATCAGAATGTATTGTTATGCTTAGCACTACTCATGTGACTTCAGTTGCAGTATTGCTGTCATTGTTTCTGTAGGTAGTAGGTTATTCCTTCTACCTTTTTATATTTTGGTGTGTTTTCATTGGTTGTTACTGTATATTGCATATCATGTTCCATTATACATTTCCATGATACGAGTTGGTTTATCATTGCATATTAACAGTGTAAAATTAAACATTTGCATACAAACATTTGCATACAAAAAACATTCTATCTAATGCTAGCCTGCAGATGTTTTGAGGTATGTGGGTACTTATGAAATGACTGATCTTTTAATTTAATTAAATGGTTTTCTAGTTGTCATATCTCATTTCCTGTACCTGATTTGTTTTCTGTGTTATTATTATAAACAAGTGCAAGCCCATATCTGCTTCTAATTAGTGATGGGCGAATCTACCCAGTTTTGCTTCGCCGAAAAATTTGCACATTTTAAGCCAAACGAGTAGCGGGACGTTTTTCGACGCGCCGTTTTCGTCGCGTCAAAAATGACACGCAACACTTTTTTTGCCGAATTTTCGCTGGTGTTTCGCTAATTTATTCGCCAGCGGCGAATCGCGAATTCGCCCCTGCCAAATAAATTCGCCCATCACTACTTCTAATATGTTCATTTCATCATAGTCTCAGTTTAGTTACTTCACTTCTGCTTATAATTTGTTATCAGTAGGCACACCCAACTTCAGCTATGCAGTTGAAAATGGCAGGACTAAGGGGCCTATTTCATGCTGTGTAAAACATTGCAACCAATCAGATATTTGCTTTTGTTTTCTAACATGTGTGTGACTGTTGAAATCTAAAGCTGATTGGTTGCTGTCAGGCCCAGATTTACAAATTTGGTGCCCCCAGGCCAGCACAGCTCATTGCACCACCATCCCCTGCTGCTTCCCCTTCCTGTTCATGCGCACATCATGACACGCACCCTGTCCCCTGCTGCTTCCTCTTCCTGTTCATGTGCACATGGTGACTTGTCGGGTCCAGAGTACTAGGACTGGAGTTGGCGTGTGGGAGAGCCTCCGAATCTTCTGTTGTCACCAGTCCTGCTAAGTACAAGACAGCTGGGCGGCATGCCACCCCATAAATTCTGCTGCCCTAGACCTGGGCCTTTGTGGCCTTGCCACAATGTCAGGCCTGGTTGCTGTAGGCAACATGCCCAGTAATGTTCTTCAATGTTTTACACAGCAATATAAAGTCCATCAATATGGAGACATTGTCCTTTTCGTATCCTTGGTGGACAGACACCTGTACATGGGAATTAAACAAAGCATACCCAACGGTTAAATACATAAAATAGCTTTTGTGTCTATCTCATATACTTCTGAATTACCAAATCTCCAGGACATAGCTGCTATTGTAACTTCATGATTTAAAAAAGAGTAAACACAGTTGTTTGACTGTAAGTGGCTTCCATTCTTAAAATGGTTAAGAAATCATAAATTCTGCTAGGGTATGTAAACTTATGAGCACAACTGTATATAATATAAATGTAAACCCAATAAGCTTGTTTTACCACAATTATGCATATATGCATGCATCTTAGTAACTATCCAGTACAAGGTACTGTTTATGTTGTCAAACATCACCTTTTCCACATTAAAATAATTCTTCTTCAATGGACTTGATACTGTTGTGTGATAATGCTAAAGCTTACAATATCTTGAAATGGAAATGTTTCCAATAGGCATCATTGACCTCTTTAGGCTTTTTATTTGCGGAGTAATTGACTGACCAGTGTTAAAAAAAATTGTACTACATTGTTAATTTACAGGAAAAAAATCCAATTTAACTAAAAAAATAAATAAAAAACAGGCATGGGACCTGTTATCCAGAATGCTTGGGTCCAGGAGTTCTCCAGATAACAGATCTTTGCATCATTTGGATCTTCAAACATTAAGTCTACTAGAAAGTCATGTAAATATTAAATAAACGAAATAGGCGGATTTTGCTTCCAATAATGATTAACTATAGCTTAGTTGGAATCAAGTACTGGGTACTGTTTTATTATTAAAGAGAAAAAGGAAATCATTTTTAAAAATGTGGATTATTTATATAAAATGGAGTCTATGGGAGACAATTAGGGTTGCCACCTTTTCTTTAAAAAAATACCGGCCTTCCTATATATTTATCTTTTTTCCTATTACTAACATTGGGAACAACCATCGAAAATATCGGCCAGGCCGGTGAAATACCAGGCACATGGCAACCCTAGAGACAATCTTTCCCTAATTCAGAGCTTTCTCGATAACGGGTTTCCGGATAAGGGACCCCATACCTGTAGTTTTAAAGATGACAATATAATTTCTATTGACTAAATATTCTCATTCAGATTTTTTTATAATTCCAAATACAAGAATTGACTTTGCTAGCTTAGATACCTTTACGTATAGGTTACTGATTACAGAGAAAAAGAAGATCATTAACAAAATGAGACATTATTGACTTAAATCAGACTGTATTAAATGCCATTCAATTATTATGAAGATTTCTAGATAATTGATATCTGGACAATAGATCCCATAGATCTACTTATTACTGCTTGGCAAAACAGAACAAGCGTTTAGAGAATATTTCAGTGAGTATTTGGCATTTGGTTAATATATTGCATTATTTGCATTGTTAGAAAAATTGTTAGGTGACTAAGACAGGTCTGTTAATATGTTCCATTTACGTATCAACCATAGGGAATGAATTTGAGATAGAACATTGAGAATAGAATATGATCTTTGACTTTTGAAGAAAAAAAAGCTTTATGCACAGGGAATATCTGAAAGGAGGCTGTGTTTTAGTAATATGGATTTCTATAGCAAGTTTGGTCTGCACTTCCAAGATGAGATAGTAGCTATTATTTTGAAGAAGGTGAGATCTCAAAGAAAGATATGATTCTTTGATGTTGTCTTGATGTTTTTTATTGAGTGTTCCTTTGGAATGTGAGTATTTATATGAATCAAATGTGCTGTGCACTATATTTCAGTTCAAGAACTGGCATGGATGATCGAGTTATATTGTCAGCTCAATGCAGTGTAAAGTTTTTTATCACTCCTCTGGCTGTCACATCCCAGTGGTTTTATGGCAGTACCTTATCCAAGAAAGGGCTGCTAAGATGCTCTCATGTGTTAGTGTCATGATGTGTTAACCCCTTTGAAACTTTGATGCCTTAAACGTTCACCACAATTACGTACCATTTGTTTTAGTGTTTCTAGACCTGATTATAGTTATAGAGTCAAAAAGATCATTGCATTATTGTAATCATTATTTACAAGCCCCAGCCTGATGCACACAACACAAGCTAAGTGATCATGTAAAATGCTAAATATTTGAAATACATCAGAACAGAAATTCACATAACTAGCAATACAATTTTATGCGGTTCATACTAAAAACTAAATTTCTGTTTTATAAGCTCAGTAAAATCTGAAGTTATACAGACATTAAAATCTATTTTCATGTTGGCACCTCACACAGCATACCTGTGTCTTCCACTGTGAGCTGTATAGAAATTATATTTGATTGTGGAGCAGCTGAATTTAGGCCCTTAGATCTTGCCAGTCTGCAGTAATGGTAAAGTATCAATTTTAAACTTTATGGAGGTTGTTTATCAATCACCGATTTCCGATTACGGAAATCTCAATTTTTTTGTCAGGGAATTGTGGAAATTGGAGTTTTTCCCGTAAAGAGAAAGAACTTACTGCTTAACATTTGTGTTATGACATCAGAATGCATGATTTATAAAGATATAATTTCCAGTGGGATGTCTGTACTGTGAATTATATACATTTACAAGGACACCATGAAGCCTAATGCTT